>OY735226.1:43291493-43331493 GCA_963457665.1 Thysanoteuthis rhombus | reverse complement strand
TGTTGTTGTTGTTGTTGTTGCTGCTGCTGCTGTTGCTGCTGTTGTTGTTGCTATCATCATTTTCATTATTATTCTAATAATAAATACAATGAGAAAATATAGATAAAATCATAAAGAAATCAATAATAATGATTATTATGATGAAGGCATAATGTGAATTATGTTGAAATCATGATGAAAATCATAATAACATTTCCCTGGAGCCAACATCCCCGCCCATTGGTTCAAATACTCTTTGTTTAATTTGTTGAGAAAAAGGAAACCTCTCTCTTTAGTCATTTATAGTCAATGTCTAATTAGAAACCGTCTGCAAATCCTGTCAACGTAGATTCCTTCAATTTCTAACTGAGTCAGGATGGGTAGCTTGTTAAACATCTATCTCTCTATTTCTCTCTCTCTCTCTCTCTCTCACTCACTTTCTCTCTCTCTCTCTCTCTCTCTCTCTCTCTCTCTCTCTCTCTGTATATGTATATATATATATATATATATATATATATATATATATATATATATATATATATATATATATATATATATGTATATCGCATGTACAGGTCACACCAAGCTCGAGAGATGGATATATGAATATTTTGCTCCTCATTGTGCCTCGTAGAAACGTTATATTTTTGTGTTTTTTCACACACACCTGCTAAGAAGAAGGTTTGTTTTCTCTGTTACAGATTCAATTTAAAATGTAAGTTTATGCTTAATTCTTTTCCCTCGGGTTGTATCCGGTGGCTTTCACGTTTGTTTTGTTTCTTTTCTGTTTTCTTTTTTTTTTTTCAGTTTGGACTTCTTCATCAAAAGGCAAGAGAAGTAACTTATTTGTTGATCACTTCTTTTTTTTCCAATGATTCGATTGATCACCCCCAACATGGCATGCAGCCCAAAGATGTCGGTCACGCGACGATTTCTATTTAGTGACTAACCGGACCTATCTATTGCTTTTTGGCCGCGGTAATTGTTAGGAGAATCGATTTACAAACCTAATTAGAAATTAGAAAAAAAGAAAAAGTTAATCATGCTCCTGAATCGATGGGTGTCGATAGTGATCAGTCGACCCTAGGCACAAACAACGACTGATAGCATCGAAATGGGGAGTGCATTGAGTGCATACAGGAAAGCGTTCACCGCATTTATACGAAAAAAACCGGGGTTATTGTAAACAGAACAGGTTAGTGACTCAACGTCTTTTGGCAGGAAGAGTGATCGATGAATAAGTTACCTTTTCCGCCTTTTGTTGTACAGGGATTACTAAAAAAAAAGGTCTTAATTTTCGAAAAGAAAAATTAGTGACCAATTCAGCACAAATTTACATAGAAAATTGAACTGCCGCCCAAAAATCTCTGGAGATGTTAGAGAAAAAAAAACTATTTTTCCTCACATATCAAATAGTAAATGTTTGAAATTTGCAGACCTCTAGCTCCATCGGTAATGCCTGTACGAGAGATACATACATGCATATACATATAGCATAGCTAGACAGCCTGACCATTTTGGAAACTGAAGAAATTCATTTTATCTAACACCGGATAGTTTTATATGCAGGTGTCTTCCAACCCTTGAAGTCAACTACCTAATTTCCTTCTCTGCCCTCCCCTTTCCATCCATTTAATCAAACTACCTAATCTTAATCCTAATCTACATTATTATTGAAAACGTAACACCCGTAGGAACAAATAGTATAATATTATAGATAATTACCAGCTTTTAGGAAGCCTAGCCACCGGGCAGCGGTTACCAACTTAACCATGCAGATAATTACTATTATAGTGAGTTTTATACCCATTGGTTGTCCCATATTTGTACAGTGTCTTTCAAAAGTTCTAATTTGGCAGCCATTCCTATAGTTCCATTCTTACAAATCGAGACGCACAAGACAGTCAAGTACCTCTCTGAGATTCGTACACACTTTTAGGGGCGGAAAAAAACATGCAAAATGATCTTCTGTCCTGTATTGATGGACGTGTAGAAAATGGATCGAGGCTCATTATATCAAGTTCTTGAAATTGCCTCTGAACTTACAGGACTTCAATCCGATGAAGAATCTATGGAATGTTATAAAGTGAAGAAGTTTACACCAATGAAAATAACCAGCATAGATCATCTGAAAGAAGTGATTTGAAGAAAGAAGACGATTTGAATATAAGAAGTTGACAATTATCTGTTCAACAACTTTGCGGGATCAAGTCAAGACAGAGTCAAGGCAGAGATCAGAAACAAATTCTTTCTTTGTTGATTTTAACTTTCAACTTAATACATATTCTTTTTTCTACTGAGTTTTTTGCAAGCTATAAAAGAATGCAATATTTTTGAAATTTGAAAAAACATTTCACGATTTTCGTGTGCGGTTCCTGAACTTCTGCAATACTCTGTATCTATATAATGTATTAATTCAAGCTTAATGAATATCATCAAGGCTTCCGGCCGTAAAGCAATGTGAACAAGTTTGCCTAGCAGACCATTAGCATTGGCGTCCCCCAGGGCCGGGAACCAGAAGGAAATCTGTCTACCCCTCCCCGGATAAGGCTTTCTCACCGATTTCGAAGTTGAAACTTCATAGTCGATGAAGGATAATGGTGCAATACAATTGTTTTATGTAACCCCTGCCTGATATTCCAATACAAAAACATTGTATTATTAGTCACTGGTAATACGGCTGCTAGTGAGATATATTCTTGATATACCCTTGAAAAGGTTACAATAGATGAAATTAGAATGACTAAAGGATTTGGGTGTTTGAGCCGTGCATGCTTCAGTAGGTCTGGGCCCTGAACAGTCCTGCACTGTCTTATAAAATTTCCTAACGTAGCTGTACGATTAGCAAAGCAAAGTGTGTTTTACTAGTTTATATAAGATACATACTTGCACATGGAGCTATATGGACTTTGATTGAATATCTAATATGCAATTCTGTTCCCAGTGAACAAAATATCAATCATTCATTTAAATTAACAATGAAAGATATTGATCATTGCTTGCGTCTGCTTGCGAGCAAGAAATGCTTAATCATGGAAGTCGACAAGTGACAAATTGCTACGATTATCAAGACCCATTGACAGGCGTCCCGACCTCATCTTCCCATCAGTTAAAAATCCGCATTCGAAAGTTGGTCTATAACGAACACTTCCGGCGGAAGTGAATGATTACGTAATTGTCGCTCGAAGCGCTGGCGACAATAAATCTTTAATGCATTTAGAAAAGGGAGTGACGAGCAGATACAGCAGAGAGGAAAGAAGGAAAAAAGAATGAACGGAAGGTAAGAGTGAAAGGAAAGAAGGAATAAAGGAAGAAAGAAAGAAAGAAAGAAAGAAAGAAAGAAAATAATGAAAGGAAAATGAAAGGTAGGGATTGAGAAAAGGATGAAATAAAATACAAAAAAAAGAGAAACGGAAGAATAAAAGAAGCAAGAAAGACGAAAGAGGCTGAACATTTAAACAAGAATGAAGGGAAGGAAGAGACAATTGACAGGGAGAAAGAAGAAGGAAAATGAATGAAAGAAGAAATAAACGAAGAGAAGGAAAGAAAGAAAGGAAAGAATGAAAGAAGAAGAAACAAAAATGAAGAATTAAGAAAAAAAAAGAAAATTGAAAGGAGGAAAAAATAGAATGAAAGAAGAAAGAAAGAAAAAATAAAAGAATTAAGAGAGGAAAGAGAGAATAGAATCTAAGGAAAAAAGAAAAGAAAGGAAAATGAAAGAACAACGAGAAAAAGAAAGAAAAGACAGAAAAATGAAAGACAAAAGAGAAGGAAAAGAAAAGAATGAAAGAAAGAAGTGACAAAGAGAAAGAAAGAAAAAAGAGAATTAAAAAAGTTGCTAAACAGGAAGAAAAAAAAAAGAAAATTCCCAAAAGAGAGAAGAAGAGTTAACCAAGAGTTTGAATACTTATCAGTCCAAATATATGAAAGCAAAATATATAATATTGATTATGCATATCGAAATGTAAATTCAAATTCATATTTACATATACATATGTATTAGAAACTACAAAAAATGTATTAGTCAGGTGGCAGGTGAAACCTTCTTTGCGCATTTGCCAACTTTTGTTTCACGTGTTCCTCCACTTATTTACATCTAAACGGATGAAATAAAAGTTGTTGCCGACTTCGAGAATGATTTTTTTACATCCTCTCACCACTATTAAAGAAATCTCTCTGCGTGTACCTGCGTGTGTGCGCGTGTGTTTTTGAGTGTGCGTCACAGTTACTCAACTATTTGCTATAGTATGATGTTTGCCTGATAAATTAGTTAGCAAATAAGGCAGTGAAATGTTAAGTTTGAAGTTGTATCGATAAGCAGTTCTTGAAAAAAGACGAATGAAAAATTAAATATTATAGATATTTCTTCATAGTTCCCATGAATCAATTTAATATGGAAGGCCGTTTCACATGAAACATGCACTGTTAAAGCAGGCAATGCACTAGTACTAGATATTACAAAATTTGGACAAAAATATAGTTCGTGCAAAAACGTTCAATAAAGCTGATCATTGCAGTACACCTGACAAAATAATTTCAAATCTGGTAGCTTATTGCCCGTCCTTCCAAAAATTTTCATTTTCATAATGATACATACACATGTAGGAATATCAAACATTTCGTAGTCTATGGCTAAGAGAACTGTTCCTTTCACATGAGAAATATACATTTTACAACATAATCTCCTCTCTTGTTGATAGGCCTGATTTGGTTATGAATATTAATCACGTAGATCAATCATTATAGCATGAGAAATTTAGAACAAAATTCACGTCAGGCTATGGAATATATATATATATATATATATATATATATATATATATATATATATATATATATATATATATGTATATATATATATATATATATATATATATATATATATATATATATATATATATATATGTATGTATGTATGTATGTATGTATTGATTATGAAAATGCACTGAATAATTTGAAGATTGCAATGTGTCATACTTTTCTGCCTTAAAAATCAACTTTTGAAGACTCGGTCTTTGTTGGACTCGATAACCGATTTCCTGTGTCCCCAGGGGCATAAATGCATCACAGTAAACCGAATCACAGATAGACAGACTGGTGCTTATTGGGCAGTGATAACAGACCCACGAAACGCAGCGAAACGTCACGGGTTTCCACGAGATACAGGATTGACTTGCGGAAAAGAACTCTACATGATATCACGTTACAAATAACTCACTATATTTGACAAAAAAATCAGATATTCAACATATGAGAGTCAAAAAACTGTATTTTTCAGGGATACCTGAAGATGTGACGCTTTGTATTAAAGCCAGCTCTGGATTATCCAATAAGTTCAATAAACACGTGCTTAGGGCATTAAGCAAAGAAGCATGGTTGGGAGTCACGATAGAGGGGGTTTTTTTTTAGCGCCGGATTTACCATGGGCCCCGGTACAAAAAGAGTATTCTTGTGCTTGTATTTTCCATTCATAACAGTTTCTTTATCAGATGAAAACCAGAGTGTATTCACTTTCTGTTAGGGTAAGTTTTGTTCACTGTATGTTACTTTGATTTTCTATAATAAGCTACTCATGTTTGTTTGGTATCCAATTAGTAAAACAGTAGTAAAACAGAATGGCTGTCTCTTTATTTGATTTAGAGCTGTCTTTGAATTCCCAATCAAATGTCACTTTGTTTTATGCGATGTAACACTGGCGCCGTGGTGTTTACTGTAAATGTATCTCATTGAAAGTCCTGTTTCATTTTGGATGGTGAAATTATATTTTTACAGTTCAGTATTGTTTTATCTTGAATTGCATATGTAGGGAAACCATAGTCTTTTCAGTGCTCCAGGCCTCTAAAGGTCTCAATCTGGCCATGACTACAAACCATAAAATAAAATCTCTTTATTCAACAATATTTTTTTCACATCTATTCTTGGATGAAGTATTGCAAAAATATAGTTTTTACCCTTATCCTAACTTTCAGGTACTTTTTATCGCAACTTTAATCGGAACATAATCTCGCGGCAACGATTTATCTTCCGATTGTACGGTTTAATCGTTGCTGCAGGGTTACGGTCCGATTTAAAGTTTCGATAAAAAGCCACTGAAAGTTGGGATGAAGGTAAAAAATTGTCAAAATTAATGATGTTGTGAATACTTCATCCAGAATAGATTTGAGAAAAAAATTAAAATATCGTTGTTTCAAAAAGACGTCTAGGTCTAAACATCAAAAAGCGTGGAATATCGGTTGTAATAAATTAGCTTTAAGGTGTAAAATCAGCTCCTGCTATACTATGAAGTCCCCGTGACTGAACGTTCAATGCTGCTAAAAGTGTATTGGACCTCTTTGGCTAAAGGGTATGCAGTTCGATTCTCACTCCTTATTTTCCGATCGCACAGTTTAATCGTTGACCAAAGATTACAGTCCGACACAAAGTTGTGATAAAAAGCAACTAAAAGTTAGTTTGAAGGTTAGGTTGAAGCCAAAATTAAGAAAAAATTAAAAGTCACTTACAAATTATTTAATTGACAACTCTTCATTGGCTGCTTGCACAGAAATTCGTTTCCCTTCAAGCTGATTCAGAAGGGATTGAACGAGAAAGTGTTCAAGGAATCGTGGAGCGTTCAGACTTATGAACTTCCAAGAGTGTGGAATTGCATTCCTGAAAATGTTGGTGATATTAAAATTCTTTGAAAAACCCCTTTTACCATTTTCTCACCAACTTATGCATGTAAAACATTGTTCTTAGCACTAAATGATATTTTTTTAAAAACGAACCAGAAACCCATGGACAATGAACGTTGCAAGCGTAGTACTAAAATGCACACGCTATATCCCTCCCATAAAGCAAATGTTTTCCAGAACCGAGCAACAAAATGGTCATTAAAGTTGAGGTTACTTTTTTGATTGTCAAGTTCCTGCAGAGTTTTGACTTTTTTTTCATCACGTAACAATAATGAGATCCAGTTCAGAAAAAAGAGGGACAAATTCTAAACTTACGTCATTAATTGATGAAAGAAAGAAAGGAAGAAAGAAAAGGAAAAAGGGTGATAGAAAGTGAGAGAAAAAGAGTGATAAAAGGAGAGAAAGCAGGGGAGAAAGAGCAAATGTAAAGGTATGGATACTAGATATCAATAAATATCTACATTGTCTCAAATTGCAACGAGAAAGATCTGGATTTTCATGCTATTTATCCAGAAAAATATTTAGATATTACTTAATTAAGTCCTCTTTCATAGCCAATTTTGCAGATTTCCCCTGAAAGAAAAATATTTTTACAACAATCGAAATATTATAAAGACTCATTCCGTTTGAGCAAAGTCTTAAGTAGCCAGTGTTCCTTGATTTCATTGTCTGGGTTTTATAAGTATATTTCAAAATGTAAACCCATTGTTCCATTGGACATAACGGAACAGCTCGGGCTAGTCCTGGCGCTTTTGTGGCGGAAGTTGCTTTGGTTGCTTAGCAAACCAAAACATTTTTGGATGGATGTCTCCTATTTTCCCCACGTAAAGTCTCGATCTTATGTCACATTTTGCGGTGGTGGGACAGTAAATAAATAGACCATCCAGTACCACGCAGCAGGATCGAAACCTTAGCTTTCAAGAGGCCGGCATTTTAACCCGGCCCTACGCAGAACGGGGCGGAATTTAAGCGATATATTTACTCATGCACAATTCCCCAATATATATATATATATATATATATATATATATATATATGTATACACACACACACACACATCGAAACTGCTGTGTGCAGATGACACAATAGTATATATATATGTATTATAGTGTCATCTGCACACTGCTGTTTCGATGCATTACGTCTCTTCAGTGTGGCTAAAGACTTTCCATTAACCCATCCACTACCGCTAGGCAGGATTGAAACTTTCGCTTCAGATATACCCATCATACGTCGAATATTGCATTATATTATATTATATCATATTGCATCCCTGATTTGTACTATATATATATATATGTGTGTGTGTGTATATATATATATACATATATATATATATATATATATATATGTGTTTGTGTGTGTGTGTGTGTATATATATATTTATATATATATGTATATATATGTGTGTGTGTGTGTATATATATATATGTGTGTGTGTGTGAGTATATATATGTGTGTGTGTATATATATGTGTGTGTGTAAATATATGTGTGTGTGTGTAAATATATGTGTGTGTGTATATATATGTGTGTGTGTATATATGTGTGTGTGTATATATATGTGTGTGTGTGTGTATATATG
Source organism: Thysanoteuthis rhombus (assembly GCA_963457665.1). NCBI lineage: Eukaryota > Metazoa > Mollusca > Cephalopoda > Oegopsida > Thysanoteuthidae > Thysanoteuthis > Thysanoteuthis major. Next base: position 43,323,259 of record OY735226.1, on the reverse strand, counting down.
TGTGTGTGTATATATATGTGTGTGTGTGTGTGAGTGTATATATATATATATATATACGTGTGTGTGTGTGTGCGTATATATATATATATATATAGAGAGAGAGAGAGAGAGAGAGAGAGACTTTTCTAGATTGTATAACATTATTTCTTTTAGATTTTTTAGTTCTTATTTTTTTAGATTTTCAAAGGTTCCTCAGATATATTGCACCCGCAGAGTCCAGCCACCCAACAGCTGTTGCAGGGTCCGTAAGCCCCATGCCCCGTATTGGGCACCTTTTATTTCATGCAAGTTTGTATGCTGCTCTCATCCCTTGTTTTCTCTGACGTTATATATGTTCCGAACTCAAATCTGAGTAGACTTTGCTTCATGATATAGAACATACCAAGCTCCTTCTGAACGGGATTCAAGTTTGACCCTCGTTTAAAGCAGATACTTGGTTTCAAAGGACATCAGTCTGATCTGAAGCCTGAAGAAGAACAAAAAAATCCTATGTTTCAAATACAAAGGTCTACAACCAATACACCCTCTCGATAGTCACCTATGGAGCTGGAACATGGAACCTAACCAAAAGATTGACCTAAAAACTGAGAGCCATGGAATGCGCTCATGAGAGAATCATGCTCGATATCATACGGAGAAATTACAGAACAGCACTATATTAGAGGAAAAAAATAGGATTCGAGGATATCATAGAATCCGTTTGGAAATGCAAATGGCAATGGGTTGATCATGTTGCACGAATGTCAAACAACCGCTGGACATCACGACTCACAACGTGAATCCCTGCAGATCACATTGCCCGCAAAACAAAAGATGGAGAAACGAACTAAACAAGTTCAGAAAGTATTGGCTCCTGGACGCCCGTGATAGAGAGATCTGGTAAATCCTTCAGAAGGTCTGTGTCCAACGACGGACGCTAAAAGGATGATGATGATGAAAGGAAAGGGAAAGCCTTGTGTCTCTTGAATGCCAACCCCCAATGGAGTATGATGAGGTTGACGAAATCTTTGTTTCTGCTGCATGCATTGGTTAAGTGATCCTTGCAAGTCACAAGTATATTTGACGACTCATGCCTTTAGCAGGATACAAGTTCACTAAAGAGAAGACCTCCATCCTAATCACACAGTTTAGAGTGTACTCAATCAAATGGAAAATTTGTCCTTGTGAGGAGTTTCTGCTACTCTTTGCTCATACCGAGATTCGAACCCGGTACCCTTTGCCTGTTAACCATTACTATTGCTTAGTGGACGATGAATACTCAGTCTTGACTGAAAAACTGATTTATAGACCGACGGCTCATTCGAATGGGGAAGTAGGAAACTCGACATGGAAATGCTGTGATGGATAACGATAAAAGAGAAATGAGGGAAGAGAAGGAAGAGTGGGTAAGCTTAGGGGAAAACGAGAAATCGGTTGAGAGGGGAATGTCTGTGCATAAGAGAGGTGGAGGAGAGAAATGGAGAGTAAGGGTGAAAGCTTATTTATTCCTGGATGTCTCTGATCCTGTCCATCTTTCCTCGCAGACGCTGATCACACCCGATTATAGACCGTTTTATATTCACAACAAAAGATTTGGCGTCAAATCGTTTTGTCTATAAAAAAAAAAAGAAAGGAAGAAAAGCGAAACGGGAGCACTAAAGACATTTTACAGTGTTCGATTAGCCCAACGTCAGATGGCGCTAATAGTTGATGATTCGAAGAAGGGATAAGTGGTGAATGAAAGAACGAATGAATAAGTGGGTGAATGAATGAGGAAAAGAATGAGTGGATGAATTTATGTACAAGTGAATGAATGAGTGAATTGATTGACGAATTAAAGTAAATGAATGAATGGAAGATGAAAGAGTGAGTGAATGAATGAAAGAATGAATAAATGGATGAGTGAGTGAATGAACAAACGAACGAGCGAATGAATGTGTGAATGAATGAAAAATGAATGAGCGAAAAATGAATGAGTGAAAAATGAATGAATGAGTAAGTCATGGACAAATTAGTAAATGAATGAAACTTTGTGATCGTGAAGAGAAGAAAGGGAAGAAGGCGTATTCGGGAAGATTTTCAGTTCTGATAATTAGAAAGATTTCGTCTCTTTCTGCTCTTCTCCCGTTTTTACAAAAACATTAGTCTTTTTGTAGATGCGAAGCGTTTCCGTTTGAAAATGTTTTCATCTAAGATATCAGAAGAGAAAAACGACACAGCTACACAGCTTTCCTAAGATACAATGGTGTACTTATACATCAATCAACATGCATATCTTAGTCAATGTATCTATCTATCTATCTAATCCTATCTCTATCTCTGAGTCCGTCTGTCTGTCTGTCTGTCTGCCTCTCTCTCTCTCTCTCTCTCTCTCTCTCTCTCTCTCTCTGTATATATATATATATATATATATATATATATATATATATATATAATGCTCCTCTATTGAGGGTTGAGCACTCTTTAAGCGGGGTAACTCATCCACTGTAAGCTTATGCAATGCTCTTTTATAGGAATTGAGCACTCTGGTGTATGAGGGATTTCTATGTAATTTAAATATAACGCTAAAATTCAGCCTTACTGCCTGTCTTGTTCCATTGTTCAGAGGTAGGATATCGGCCTACGTATCTGAAGTGAAAGTTTCATTTCTGCCTCGCAGTACTAGATGGGATAATGGAAAGTCTATAGCGACACTGAAGAGATTTAATACATCAAAACAGCTGTCTGTGGATGACACATTAATATATATATATATATATATATATATATATATATATATATATATATATATAATGTGTACTTTATAGAGTGAGACAGACTCGGGAGTGAAGTTTTTGGTGGTAAGGTTTATTAATCCTTATATGTCAATAGTCCAAACATGTTTCGGGATTTCTCCCATCATCAGTGGTGCGTGTTGTGTGAGTGAGGATTAAAATGTACCATGTGGAACCAGAGTCCACTATATATATATATATATATATATATATATATATATATATATATATATATATATATATATATATATATATATTTACTTATCTAATTTTGTAACTACCTAATATTTGTTTCAGTTTATCAAGATCAAAAACATGTTTGCATGTCGGTATCAGATTATATGTGTAAGGATGGATGAATTAAACAAAGATTTATGTTCGGATTTATTGGTTTAATCCATGTTAATTATCTGATCTATCGTGTTTTCATCCATTTATGAAAGAAATACCTCCGAGAAAATCTCAGTAAACAATTTGCATTGGAAATATATCTACAACACTAAAACATACATCAATTCAAGTTATAAAAATGTATAAAACTTAATAGAAAAGAAAATTACAAGCAAGAGAAATATTTACCAGACACATTTTATTTATTCATCTATCTTTCCTAAATTCTTCCATAAATTTCAACTAATAACTCCCAAAATTGTCCTATCAATTTATTTTCCCTTGCGGATGATATCTAAATCTAAATCTAAAATGATAAGTTATTCTTGAAATTATTTATACTTGCACTATTCTCTACGTAAGATGGTAAACTATCCCAGTATCTTTAAATTCGTTGGAAGAAAAAAATCAATCTTTTTTTTCTTTTTTGCGACATTGTTTTTGTAATAGCAGTTGCTAGCAATTTTCCCCAACTATCTGACTTGGTCAACATCAGAATCTCGTAATTTGTGAAGTCATTTGTTATCTGGAAAGTTTCAATCAAGTCTCCTCTAGCCCGCCTTTCAAACTGTTCTAGTCTATTCTTATTACTTGAATACTTCGTGCCACTTATCATTCTGGTGAATTCTCTCTGTACTACCTCCAATTTTAAAATTAAATTCCAATTACCATGTCTACCTCGTGGGATCCAAGCCTGTCCACAATACGAATTATCTGCCCTCCTGAATGTTTTGCGGGTGCAGCGGTCAAGTAACTAGACTCTGTAAATATAGTCTCTCGTGAAAAGTCATCAATTTGAGGACATCATTAAAGTCGGGTGTAAATCTGCCTGTTTCGATTTTGATATCGATCTTTACACTTGATTCTTTGTTACCGCAGCGAAAATCAGATCACTGTATCGATTATCGTCAGACCAATTCAAAATTCATTATGGAATTCAATGGCACAGGCGGCGCGAAACATTCTGAAATTTCAGTTGATGGAGAAAGAAAAAAAAGAAAGAAATAGAGGAAGAGAGGCGAGAAAGGAAGAAGAAGAAGAAGAAGAAGAAGAAGAAGAAGAAGAAGAAGAAGAAGAACTAAATGGGGGAAATAAAGTGGAAACGTGTTGGTTATCACCCGAGAAGTCGTGTAACAAAGCTCACTATAAGTCACCTGCGTGAATACAGCGAAGGGAAGATTTTATTCCGAATTCTAGCGAAGCAGACATTATATTTTTGTGGTGTGAAACTTGTGAACTCTATCGATCGTGTGTCGAAATCTTGTGAACATACGACTCGACCAATATTAAACCCAGTATTTTAGATGGAGGAGAGCAAGAGGGGAGAGACTAAGAAGAAAGGACGAGATGAAATATCCACCAAGTCTGTCTGGTCCCCGGTAGTTATGACTACCATCCATGGGTCAAGCAGTACATTGGCTTCGTTGAAAAAGTATGACAGCAATACAAGTAGACAAGAGATTATTTCAATATCCCTAAGAATGATTCAGGGCGTGACAAAGAGCAAAGAATATGGACAATACGTTGCAGGGTGGTTCTGGATTAAAAAAGGGTTCAACATACCCTAAAGGTTACTGGAAACGACAGATGCTTGAAAAAGACCGAAAGTACGGAGGCAGAAAATTTCTTATAATAATGAGAGTGTGATTCCTTAAGTATTCTTCCCATAAAAATGGACTGCTCCATCCAAATGGATCAATTTCGCTGTTAAAATATCTCCTTGGCACTGTTTCAAACAATGTTTCCAATAGAATGAGTTCAGTACTTTCTATTTGTAAGAAAAATCTAAGGAAAAGTAAAATACATCCCTGGATATTTTTCGCAGTTATTAATAAGTGTTATTTCACGAACAAATCACGTTTGAAAAACTGTTTGTCGTACAATCACAAAGGTTAGGTAATATCTAACGTGATTAGAACCTTGACCAGCGACCGTCTGGGAATACTAGGTCCTGTAAGCAGTTGGGGATCATATAGGGATCCTCTGGTGGTGATCCTGTCAGAACTGATCCCTACACTACCCCCAATCATCATCATCATCATCATCATCATCATCATCATCATCATCATCAGTCTTTTAACGTCCGTCATTAGACATGGACCAGGATTCGCCACAATTCTCTATCGTGGGTGCCGTAGAGCCAGTATTTTCTGAATTTGTCAAGTTCATTTCTCCATCTAGTATTCTGTTGGCCTCAGTTTCGCATGTGATCTCTAGGGATCCATGCTGTGAGTCGTGATGCCCATCGGTTGTCTGTCAATCTTGCAACATTGCCTGCCCATTGCTATTTAAGTTCTTTAATAGATATGTTAGCAAAGATAGCTCAACTTTTTTAAAAAAATAGGCGATCCCAATAATTTTAAGAAGAGTATACAACCAATGCATCCTCCCGATAGTCACTTATGGAGCTGAAACATGGAACCTAACCAAGAGACAGACCTGCAAACTGAGAACCATGCAATGCGCGCATGAGAGAATCATGCTCAACCTTACATGGAGAGATCACAAGACAGCACGGTACAGAAGGAAGAAAACGGGATTCTGAGACTCCAAATAACGCAACCACAGAACCTCTTCCTTTTCCCCCTGAACCATATGACTGGCCTAGCTGCAAGTAACATGAAAACTACGCCTGTTTAATTTTGAATCAAAAATAACTTTGTTTGGATTTTTTTTAAAGCGAACTTTGATCTAAAAAACATGAACCATTAATTAAAAAAGTGGAACTTTAAATGAAAAAATGAAAATCGATTTTAAAGATTTGAGCTTTGAATTTAAAAAGTAAAACCTCGAATCAGAAAAGTGAACTTTGAATTTAAAAAGTCGACGTTCAATTTCAAAATTTGTTTTCGGAAAGAGGAAGTTTCAATTCTATTTCAAAAAGTTGAGCTTTGAATCAAAAGGGTTGAACTCAAATTTGAAAAGGTGAACGCAAATCACGATTAGTCCTACATCAATATGTTGATGTTTATGAAGTGTTAACTACATCGGAGATAGGTAATGAGCAAATGGGATTGATGTGATCATATTACGATGGATAGATCGAAAGATACATACCTACAGAATACATACATACATACATAAGAACCCAAATCAAAATAGCACCTCATCATTATATTGATGCTTTTAAGTATTATCTATATCATAGGTAGATAGACATGAACATAGATATGAGCATAGATAAGTGGATAGATAGATAGATAGATAGATAGATAGATAGATATGTGCAAAGAAGGATAGACTGAAGTATGTATATATACATACATACATTCATACATACATACATACACACATAAGAATTCAAATCAAAATAACCTCAATATATTGATATTTATGAAGTTATGTATATCAGAATTATCTCCCTTGATTTTTGTCAGCGGTCACAGCTTGAAATGCGTTAAATGATATTCATCGGTATTCATTACGATATCTATTTGGCATCTCTCCTTAATTTACGCCATAAACATTGCAGAAGACAAGGCGTTGATAACAACACAAACAGGAAAAACGTGGCTCCCTAGTGGGTCGTGAAAAATTCATACTTCCAACGACAACAACATATATATATATATATATATATATATATATATATATATATATATATATATATATATATATATACGCAGGGGGACTTCGGTCTATCTTTATTGTCGCTGAGAAGATCAGGATGTTTGGAGTGTGTCGTGTAGACGAATCTTAAATTCAATAAAATCAAAGTAAACAGGAGAAAGAAACAGGTCTGGTTAGTCGCAAGAAACCGTCACGTGACCGCTGTCTTTTTGGCAGCGAACTGTTTTGGGATGATCAGTTAAAAAGAAGGAAGAGTGATCAAAAAAATGTTATTTCTCTCACTCTTTGTCAGGCAGTGATCATCAAAACGACTGTAATACAATCGTGAACGCTGCTGGACACAAATTAAGGGATTAGTTTAGCATATACTTACATTATAAACTGAGCCTCAATGTGAAAACTATTTGTTGGATGGGAGGTAGAGAACGTTTTTTTTCTCGACAGGGTAGGAGTTGATGCTTTCCACCCACTTGTGCATTCAGTACGCATGATAGGTGGACAGTTAGCTAGACCAACTTAAAACCTGACGAAACCTACGTTGACGGTTTTTAGCTGGATAAAGAATTAAATTCTGATTTACCGCTAAAATTACTCGGGAGTGATTAATCTTTCATAGAAAGGAGTGGTGAACAGGTTTTAAATTGGAGAGTCTCACTGGCTTTTGTTATGATTTTCCTTCTTCCACTGGAGGTAAGGTAGTTTGCAGACACTTGAACCGAGCACGCACAGAAATAAACAGACAAACAAACCATGACAAAATTTAACAAGGCATCTAACTATATATATATATATATATATATATATATATATATATATACATATATATATATACATATATATATATATATATATATATATATATATATATATATATATATATATATCCCGAGACGAGGCTATGAAAGAAGAAAACAATGAACCCTCCAAATAGAGAATAAAATAATAAATCTATATTGAAAAAATATAACTAAATTGTTTGCACCAATATCCTAAAATTAATTTCAAAATAGTTATTGGACAAGACGTCAAAATAACACTGATTGGATTTAAAGTGGCTTATATGGCACGTAGTCGTTGATACTTTAGGGCTAAATAATTTTTGACGATACAATTTCTTTTCCAATGTTTAAAAATTGGATGTTTACGTGACTATATATATATATATATATATATATATATATATATATATATATATATATATATATATGTATATATATATATATATATATATATATTTTATATATATATATATATATATATATATATATATATATATATATATATATATATGTACTCTCCTACATACGCAAACACGCACACACATATATATATAACAAATCATGTTTTATGGAAATTTAGTTCATATAGACCAAATTTCCATAAAACATTCTTATACTGACTCTACATTAATGTTTAATAATGTAAACTTCTTGAGTTCAGAAAAAAGACAAATCTTCAAGTCAGCTTGTTTATATAGTCTCAAAGTAGCCACGACCAGCCGGCTAGACTAAGTTGAAAACTGAAGTAACTTATTTTGGCAGTTTTCGTGGCAGTTTTGGTTGACAGTTTCTCATGAGAGGTGTAGTATGAGCAGTTTCTGTGACTTCCTCTATCAAAACTTCTGTAACAAGAGAGTACACTCACGCACACACAATTAAGAACAAGCACACACAAGCAAAACACACTGTCAGGGACTGAAAGAGTCAAAATGGTCATCCTATTTTTTGCCACTTTCTCTGTTTCTTTCTCCACGCTGCAGAAGGTATCTTAATTGAAAAAAAAAACTCTTTTACACCAAAAAAGCTCGTTAAGAACCCGTCCGTCTTTTTTTTTTTTTTCTATTCGTAAGGTTTTGCAGATAAACCAGCTAAGGCGACCAGAGACATTTACTTTTCATGGAGACCTTTGTTGTGGTGACATTCACGGTTATTCATATCAGATGAGCTTTTTCGGGCTTACGACATCAATGTGAATCAGGTGAACATTTTGGTTCTGTTCTTCCGTTCTGCATAATTACAACTGTTAGCTTCGACCTTTGCTGAATTCTCACCAGAATCTTAAAGAATAGAAATGGTGTGGAAGCGACTTTTTATCGTGCAAAGAGCGCTCTTTGTCCTACAGATATCTCACTAATATCAGCATCCAAAAGAACTAACTTGATTAAATTTTGTATCCTTTGATCTTGTCCTGTTCACTTGATATGCACGATACTGCAACAAACGGCATGACTGATATACAAGCAATACTTTGAAAGGTGTGGTTTTTGATGTCGTGCGGTCAAAGTGTTGCCGTAGAAATTAGTGTAACTATAGTGTCTTGCAAAAGTTTGGAAACCCAAAATCCAAATCATGAAAAAGGGATTTTCTTTTTGAATTAAGATTGTTGTATTTTTTTAGTGTCTATAAAATCTTACAAGAAGAGAACTGTGTATCAACTTGAGTTGAAAAGTTCGGATTTACTAGAAAAGGATTTGTTTTTGATGATTGCCTTACTCGCAAAGACATCGATACTGCAAAGCTGTTGTGCTGATCAGCGTTGACTTCTTGAGTCCAAATGGTCTTTATTACTTCTTCCAGATGAACTACAGTGGGGATTTTCATGATATTTCACGGATTCTCAATTAGATAGAGGCCAGGTGAGTGGAGAAGACGTACCAAGAGCTCGGTATCATGAGCCTCAATCTATTCTTTTGCATGTTCAGCAGTATGGCGTGAAAATTTTGCTTTTTCATGTTTGCAAGAACCTTAGTAGATGTGACCCAAAGATAGCTTAGTATCTCTGTTAATTCATAGTCACTTTTGGTGAAATAAAATACAAGATGTATGTATGTATGTATGTATGTATGTACAGGCCGTATAAAAGGAGCCATAGGATTAAAATTTTCAAAATTGACTCAACAGAAAAATGTTTGAATTTTTTTTTCCAAAATATCCACCCTCTGAATATATATATATATATATATATATATATATATATATATATATATATATATATATATATATATATGTATTGTGGTAGGAATTCAATTTGCAATCCTTTTCTTAATTGATCCCTTAGTTTTTGTCAAGTGGCTTGCATTCACGACAGTCTTTTGAAAAATCAGGCTTTTTTAGTAACCACAGCTCACAAAAGGTGAGAGAAGTAACTTATTCATTGATCATATTCTTCTTCCAGATTTTTGATTGATCACCCCCAACACTGCATGCTGACAAAACATTGGTCACATGGCAGTTTTTATTGAGTGACCAATTAGAACTTTTCTTCTTTTCATGAATGTCAGCGCAACATGAAACTCCTTTTCCATCATACACGTAATTGCTAAATCTCTCTCATTGGACATCCCAACTTGAAAGGTTGGCACAATAATTGATAAATAATTGCTTACTCCCCGCTTACGCCCCTCGTCAATTGAAAACGAGATTCAAAGCCGGTAGGACCTCCCCGTTCGAAAACTCAGAGCTACATAATCATCTTACCTCTATTCACATATCATTCATATATGACTAGCGTATTGATGTGGGTTATAATCCATCTGGCAATATCAATGTGAAATGGCAATTATTTATCTTGAAAAGAAGAGTGTACGACAATGGATCTTCCCAGTAGTCAATAATGGAGCTGAAACATGGAACTTAACCAAGAGACAGACCTGCAAATTGAGAACCACGCAACGTGCGCACGAAAGCATTATTCCGTGATGTCCATCGGTTGTCTGTCATTCTTGCAAAATGGGCTCCCCATTGCCATTTGAGTTTTTTAATAGATGTCTCGGCGAAGCAAGCTCAACTTTCAAAAACCAGACGATCCCAATAATCCTAAAAAGAACAGTATACAACCAATTCATTCTCCCGATAGTCACTTATGGTACTGAAACATGGAACCTAACCAAGAGACAGACCTGCAAATTGAGAACCATGCAACGCGTCGATGAGAGAATCATGCTCAACTTTACATGGAGAGATCACAAGACAGCGCAATACATCCGGAAGATGACAGGGGTTAGGGACATCATAGAATCCATTTAAAATCTCAAATGGCAATAGGCTGGCCATTTTGCAAGAATGGCAGACAACTGGTGGACATTGGGACTCACAGCATGGATCTCCTCAGATAACAAGTGCAACTGAGGCTGGCAGAGTATTAGATGGAGAGACGAGCTAGACAAATTCAGGAGGTACTGGCTCCGCAACGCCCACAATAGAGAAGTGCGGTGATCCTGGGGAAGGTCTATGTCCAACGACTGACATTAAAAGACTGACGATGATGATGAAGCCCGTAACCAGACATGGACTCTATACAACAGACACATTTATTGTACCTCCATCTTTTTTTGTGAAGACGCCAGGATGTACTGGCGGAACGACAAACTAAACTAAAAAATCTCATTAGTACACGACGAGGTCTGAATTGTAATTTCACTCTAATATCATTATATGATATCGTAGATCGATTCGTTGCCTTCATCTTTACCGTTACAACGTTTTGGTCGATGTATCCTCCGGCATTCTTACGATGTCTGCTGTTCTTGGTAAACATCTGGAAATTAGGAACATAATTCTTTATTCAATCCACGTGGATGGGTTGTACTCTTTCCACCGTTAATTCTGTAGGATATCTCGTACCAGTTCATTCTTCAATCAAAGTGTTCGTTTGTCTTGTGAACTTTTAAATTCATAGTCATACACGAGGGTTGGTGAGCCTATTCATGTTTAAAGGCCTCATTGAAGTATATTGTCTCACTGATAAGGCAACACGTGCGACACGCCTGGAAGCAGTTTAGATACTAATTGATAACCCATACATATAATAATTACCAATGTGCAGATGTTTCTACCTTTTCAAGGGAAGCAACTGACGTAATAAAATTGAATTTCTTTCATCCTACTGATGCAGTTAAACATAGAAATAAAAACGAAAAAATGATTTTAAAAATCTGTTTGTGGTCAACAGAACTCTCCTCTCCAAGCCATTCTCTATAATCCACGTGTATAAAATGCAACGTGTATAGAAGGCTGTTCTCCAAGCTCTTTGCAATAATCTATTACCCACGTATATAAAATGCAATGTGTATAGAAGGCTGTTCTCCAAGCTCTTTGCAATTATCTATTACCCATGTATATAAAATGCAATGTGTATAGAAGGCTGTTCTCCAAGCTCTTTGCAATTATCTATTACCCACGTATATAAAATGCAATGTGTATAGAAGGCTGTTCTCCAAGCTCTTTGCAATTATCTATTACCCACGTATATAAAATGCAATGTGTATAGAAGGCTGTTCTCCAAGCTCTTTGCAATTATCTATTACCCACGTATATAAAATGCAACGTGTATAGAAGACAATTCTCGAATTTCACTGCAATGAAAATCTCTATTGTTCACATAAACACGATATAATGTGTATAACTATCTATGTATTTCGTATATGAAGTCAGTTTTGATGGTACGTGTAAACTGGTAACTCACCAGAATGCTTTTACTTGGTGAAACCTTTCATTTGAATGTAAATTTATGCGTAAAATAAGAAATCGGTAACTATTTTTCATTCATAATTGCAAATGCAGTGAATTAATAATTTTCATATTGGAAAAATCCGGAATTTTTTCGATGAGACCGTGGGCAGCCGTTCAGATGATCTAGAAGGCTGCACGTTACCTCATTGCTGCAGGTTCCCCACCTCTGACACAGATCTTGGCGTCTGCAGTGTGGCAATGGTTAACAAGCTAGTCTATGTAAATACCTCTCGGATATTACTAATGATTTTCAGGAGCAGTCGAAAGAACGACAACATTATCGGCACCGGGTCGAGGTGATACACAATATCAATTATTCCGATATTGCACAACGCCACGCTGTTAATGAACAGGATATGACAGGTCGATGACAATAGACAACACAAGAACTTGATCGGACTTGGAGGAAATGGTTTCATCCTTAACTCAAGCATGCAGATATTGGAAACTGGAAAGCACTCGGTGAGCGCCTGCCTTTTCAATATCTTTGTCAGTGTTGTCAATTTGGCAACATCGCTGTGAATACACCGCGTTTCTTTCGACAATGCGAAAAGGCACTGGATTAGTGCGGGCGTGCATAAACATTCTGGCCATTTTTGGCACGTTTTTGACCAATTTTAGCATCTTTCTGGTGCTTGGGAGCTATTTTCGGCGTTTTATAAGCTACTTTTGAAATTTAGCGCTTTTTGGCAGCCAATCTAGAACAAATGTATTTTTTGATTTGGTTACACTGGATTTTCTTTGAAAACTAAATGAATATCGGTTCAAAAACTAGTTATGGCGCAGAAGAGAGAGAGAGAGAGAGAGAGAGCTGGACAGGTAGACAGGAATGAATGTATATACCTGGAATCTTTGGACCGATACAGTTTCTTCGATTTCTTGTATCGGCTATTTCGAAAGGTTAAAATTGGCTACATTTTTCAAAATATTCCTGAAATTCGGAATCTCATAGCCAGGTATCAGTACATGCTCAAAAGCTTACACAGAGGTTAAAAAAGTGTATAAAGTATTGATATCGTACACAAATAACGTAATTAATGATCTAAACGTTAAATAACCTTATTATTGATCAAAAGTTACCGTTCCTTATACATATATATATACATATATAAATTAAAAACATGGATATTTAATCCGATAGAATAATTATAAACATATTATTTTCACCAAGAGGACTTTTTGAACCGAAACCCCGTTTTTACACGGTGAATATGTCGTTTGATATAACCTAATCAGTGTAAATTGATTAACAATTTTTAAAAAAAAAGGTTGTCACAGGAATCGGATTTCCATCCTACAGGAAGCCATCTTAACGCGATGTGGCTCTTTAACGATTGAGCTAAAAAGCCAACTGATAAATCGGAAGCTCAATAACTACGACGTATATCAATCTGGTCTTGTTTATCCATCGTCCATATCTGCTGCTTTCATGTTCCTCTAAAACGGACATATATATATAATGAAGAATGGATTCGCTACATAAACACGTTAACGTTTCTGCCCTGTTTGGGTTTCTTCAGGCGAATCCTTACTTCATTATATTTTAAGCTTTACTCTAAATCAAACTACTGTTTAATGTTGAATGTATCGAGCACTTTATGAAATAAACCCATCACACATCGAATATTGTATAATATCATAGCGTATTCTTAATTTGTATTATGTACATATTTATATATAAATTATCCTAAAAACATCTTGAGCAGTTAATTACAGAATAATGAAAATGAAACTGTTGTAAAAATGAAATCTCTTTTCTCAAATCTAGCCACTTTTAGCTGCTCAAAATGGTCGCTCTTGGAATACGAGCAATTGCGTTTGTCAAAGGATCGCCCACATGATATATGCAGGTTAAGGTGATACTCAGGATCAATTATTCTGATATTATACAACGCCACGGTGGCAATGAACACAATATGAGAAGCCAATGACAAAAGTGGACATGAGAACATAATACAACTTGGCGGGAAATGGTTTCACACGTATCGCAGGAGACATTGGCAAATATGCATCAATATCGGTAGAGGCTGAAGAGGCAGCGTTGCCATTTCGTTTTGATATCTGGAATCGAGTCAGGAAGTGTCTACAAATATCTTTTTTTAATGAAAAATATTAAAATCAGCATCCAAATATATATATATATATATATATATATATATATATATATATATATATATATATGCAATGTTCTTCCATAGGAATACAGCACTCTGGTGGATGAGGAGTTTCTGCGTAAATGATTATACCGCTTAAATTCTGCTTTTCTGACCACCCAGTTCCGTAGTCCAGAGGTAAGATATCGGCCTCCGGGTCAGATGTGAGAATGCCCGAATTCTGACCTTGCAGTACTGGATGGGACAATGGAAAGTCTATAGCCACACGGAAGAGATGTAATACATCGAAACAGCTGTCTGTGGATGACACAATATATATATATATATATATATATATATATATATATATATATATATATATATATATATATATATATATATATATATATATATTAAAAGACCTCTTTTTGCTGCAAATAAAAAAAAATGAACATCCGTGACCAATAATACTTAATTTCTTGAACAAAAGAAAAATTAGAATTTCAAAAAATAGTCAGACTCACCATAAAAAGATTCAGACATTTTCGAATTAGTTCGAGATATTTCAATTTTGCTACTTTTGATCATTGGTTCAGGTCGGAACGTTTTAGAAATATTCATCTAAAATGCTTAGATATTTCTAGATCAATATTTAAAAGTTTTAGATATTTAAAAGATGAATATATAGAAAATTTCAGATATTTTTCAAGAATTTTTTTTCTTTAAAGTAGAGGAACGTTTAAAAAGCTTTTCCGAAATCAAAAAAACATTTAGCGCTTGTATAATATCTAGGTATAGATGTGAAATTTCTAGATGTGATTTTTTTAACATCTGAATACATCTAAAATATTTAGATCTGGATCAAAAGTATTCGAAATAGCAGCTCTGTGAGTAGGATTCCGGGTGGGGTAATTAGTGGATGGGTGTTGTCATGGGTGTGATTGGTTTACATCATCATCACCAGTCTTTTAGCATCCGTCGTTGGACGTAAACTTCCTCCAACTCTCTATCGTGGGCGTTGCAGAGCCAATACTTTCTGAACTTGTCTAGTTTGTCACGTCATCTTATTTTCGGCAGACAAAATTTTGCATATGATCTTTGGGGATCCACGTTTTGAGTCCTGATGCCCAGCAATTGTCTTACACTTTTGCAACATTGCCAGCCCATTACCCTTTGTTTTTTCAAATTGATTCTATAATATCTCTGACTCCTGTTCTTCCTTGATATACTCTGCCATTGAACGAAATAATGTAATCACAGATTAGTGTCAAACTCCATTTAAACTTGTACGCTGGATTTAACTTTGTTTTTCCACCGTACCAAAAGCAAGAACAATCTTTACTTAATTTGCCGGAGTAAACTCTTTGCTCTCTGACTGTTCAGTCCCGTGGTACCAAACTGATAGAGTAAAATTAATATTTCTCGTACTGAGATTTGGAATCACAGCCACATGATCAATGGTAGGTTCTTTTACCGGCTGAGCCAAACTGTCAAATTCTACGAAATCTTTTGTTAAAATATGTTAGGGTTTATTTCATCCTGATAAATAAATACACCTATAGTCAAAAATATATAATTTTCATCTTTTGAAAAAAAATGTATACCTACCTGAATGGTACGTATAAAAACTTGCAGTTATCTTCATCTGTCTGAATAGATGGAGGAGTGTAGTTTGACCCCGCAGTATCTAGGCTTGTTTATGATGGTAAGGGCTGTGGGAAATTAAATAACTAATGGAAAAGTATATTCGACTGTACATAATGATAATTGATATTAATTACATATCCATTTCTTTGCGTGTCTGCCTCTCTATCTGGTGCTATAGCAAGAATGTGCGACAACCGCTGGACATCACAGCTCGCAACGTGGATCCCCAGAGATCATCCGCGAAATTGTGGTCGACAGAAAATGAGATGGCAGAACGAGAAAGAAACATTTAGAAAATACTGGCTCCGTGATACCCACGATAGAGATGGCTGGCGAATTTTGGGAAAAATGAACCACGGACACCAAGGGCTGCTGCTGCTGCTGCTGATGATGATGATGATGATGAAGAGGAGGAGGAGGAGGAGGAGGAGACGTATACGTATAAAAATTAAATGACAGTAGGAAATATATCTCGAATGGTTTATTCTATTGGCTAGTTTCAACTAACGTTGTTTTCAAAGTTTTGTATTTAAATGAAACGTTTTCTTTCAATTCATTTTGTCACGTGATAACAATTTTTCGGGGGTTTTTTTTCTCAATATCTAGATATTTTGTCATCTAATCTAACGTCATGTGATGTTATCACGTGATAATATGATTGGAATTTTTTATTTCAAAACTTCAATAAGTAGGTAGGATAAATTATTTGAAAAATACCTTCCCATTGTATATTCTTTTTTCTAATTTTCTCTCTCTTAATACATATATATTTATATATATGTATAATGAGAACAATAGAAAGTGAGGTAAACTCGGGTATAAGAGTGTATAGAAACTTTTTTTTATTAATTAGTAAATCCATAGATTAATTAATTGGTGTTCAAAACATGTCTTTGGGGGTATTCCCATCTCCAGTAACATGTGTGTGTGTGTGTGTGTGTGTGTGTGTGTGTGTGTGTGTGTGTGTGTGCATGTACATTTCAGTGGTTAAAGGTTTCCTGTAGAAAAAAAAATCTACCATCAGATGCTTTGCTTCGGAGGCAAAAATTGGAATCAATTCTTTTAGGGTCATCTTTAAGAGTGGGACTTGGTTCTGTTTCTGATGAAGTCTTTGCTTATCTGTGGCAAGATGTGATAGTAAACAGCAGTAGTGAGTCTTGCAGAGGACTTGAGGTGTCAGGGTTGAAGGGAAGTGGTTTAGTATTGGATTGTATGAGTAGGTTGGGGAAAGTATGATGGGGTGATGAGGTAAAGTATGTGAGAATCCCATATTCTGATAGCACGATAATGAAAGTTCGCTTAAGCGACATCAGATTCATAGAAGGATTTTTTAGGAAATGCCTCGTTGAGATGGTGCTGGCCATTTGCTATGTCGATTATCAAGAGTTTCAGTCGGTGACTGTGATTGATGCTATATATATATATATATATATATATATATATATAATGGATATTAGAATGGCAGACAACCGATGGATATCACGACTCACGACATGGATCCCCCGAGATCACATGCGTGACCGAGGACTGCGGAATATTACATGGAGAGACAAGATAGACAAGTTCAGGAAGTACTGGCTCTGCGACACCCATGATAGAGACGTGTGGCAAATCCTGGGGGAGGTCTATGTCCAACGACGTACGTTAAAAGACTGTTGATGATGATGATGATGATGATGATGATGATGATGATGATGATGATGATGATCCGGCAATGTAAATAAGGAAAGAGAGTTTGAGGAATTCATTTTGCTCTAACTGTGTCATTTTCGGTAATAAGCGAAACAAGGGTGATGATCGAGAAGAAATAGAGATGAAGACGAGCCACGATTGGGATTTAAATAGGGACAAACATTTCCCTTGGGGCACACGTGTAGCTAAGATCTATCTTACATCGATTCATCTCCCTGGATTACAACAGTAGTTATGTTGAATCAACACCCTCAATTCATTCATTCCTGTCTTCGATTGCCGGTCAGTTTACTTCGTGTTCTGTTAGTCCCAGAACTACTGGTATTTACGTATTTCCGTGTATATACTACAATTCCTCTGTCGATACTATAAGTAATATATACATATATATATATATATATATATATATAGAGAGAGAGAGAGAGAGAGAGAGAGAAGGGGGGAGATTTATACGTGTGTGTTTGTGTTGTTTAAGATGCTGCATGTGTGCTTTTCCTATAACAGGAAACTTTCAAGGGTAATGCAATTCACAGGAAATGGTTAGCATTTATCTGAATGCATTATTCCAAGTTCTGAGACAAGCCTGAAAGTCAGATCATAAATGTGCCAATTCGATATTTCATCATCATCAACAACGGCATTCTAGCATCCATCGTTGAACATATACTTTTCCTGAGATTTGCCAGACCTCTTCCCCATGGGCGTCACGGAGCCAGTATTTTCTGAACTAATCTAATTTGTCACGCCATCCTATATTCTGTTGGTCGCATGTGATCTTTTTGGGGTCCACGTCGTGAGTTGTAATGTCCAGCAGGTAGGCGATCATTCTTGTAACATGACCAGCCCATTGTCTTTTGCATTTTGCAACGGATTCTATGATATATTGGACCCCTGTGAGGTTGAGTATGATTTTCTCTTCTGTTGCATAGTTCTTGGTTTAAAGGGTCAGAGACGTACTCATCTGCTTCTACGAACTTTTCACCAAAGTGATCACAAACCGAATCACCAAAACACTATGTGAAAACCAACCACTGGAACAAGCTGGCTTTAGAAGAAGCTACTCGACCATTAGCCACCCTCGTTTGGTAAATCAACTGGAATTCGATCTATAGTACCTTATAAAACTCTTCATCCTAGAATCCATTCCTCTGAAACCACATTCATTCAACGTTAATATCAAAGTAGAATAGAATGTCATTCATGGAATGGACGCTCAATTGTCTTCTGGTGTAAGAATTCCATATCCTTATAGTACAATAATGGAAGGTCACTTAAGCGACATCAGATACAAAAAAATGTGTTGCAGGGAATGCTTCGTGGAGATGGTGCAAGGCATTTGCTATGTCGATCAGTAAGAGTTTTTGTCAGTCAGTGACTGCGATCGATGCCTTGGATACCTGCATATTCAAACATACCACCTTGGGCACTGCTGAGGCGTCATGGGTAGTAGAAATGACGTTTTGAGACCATGTCTGACCCGAGGGGAATCATCTAGTAAATGCTTTGTAAGGATCAAAGCTGCTATTTTGGCAGCACTTGATGTATGAATTCATCTATTTCATCATTATTATCATCAGCCTTTTAGCATCCGTCATTAAACATGGACCTTCCAAAGATTCACCAGATCTCTCTTCCATGGGCGTTGCGGAGCTAGTATTTTCTGAACTTATCGAGTCTGCAATG
The DNA here is from genome assembly GCA_963457665.1 of Thysanoteuthis rhombus. Taxonomy (NCBI): domain Eukaryota; kingdom Metazoa; phylum Mollusca; class Cephalopoda; order Oegopsida; family Thysanoteuthidae; genus Thysanoteuthis; species Thysanoteuthis major. The sequence goes on along the minus strand of OY735226.1, from coordinate 43,303,921 downwards.
CAATCTTATATTTTTTGTCTACAGTTTCCCATGTCATCTCCGTCCGAAGATACACGTTGCGAGTCATGATATCCAGCAGTTGTTTAGCATTCTCATATCATGACCAGCCAATTGCCATTTGCGTTCTCTGATGGATTCTATGATATCACAAATTTCTATTTTTGTTTAATATATTGTGCTGTCTTGTGAATTCTCCATGTTTTGTTTTTTTTTTTTTTTGTTTTGTTTTTTTTTTGTTTTTTTTGTTTTTTGCACAGTTTTCAGTTTGAGGGTTAATGTTTTGGTGTGGTTCAATGTTTCAGCTCCATAGGTGACTGTCGCGAAATTGCTCTAGTTGTATACCTTTATGCTTAGAACTATGCATTACATGATATACACTATAAATATAATATTATAAATCAAATTATGTTATGAAATATCATGTCTAATGTATATACTTATATTTTATTATATTACATATGTTATAAAATATCATATGTATATACACAAATATGTCATGTAATTACACACCATTTTATACATATATATATATATATATATATATATATATATATATATATATATATATATATATATATATATATTAGATATTTACACACTGAGTATTGCAAATGGTACAGTGTTAAATGTGTGTTGCCATTTCGGGTGTTGGTCGCCAAAAAGTCTGTTTCACTTAGGGCAAACGTGACGAGTGAGTTGTCATGTGATATATGGAGCCGAGGCTGGGAAATTTGAAGCCGTGGCCAGCACAAGGGAGCCACTTATTCAATTATTACCCGTGGAAGGCAAAATATTCATTTAAAAAAAAATTGAAAAAATCAACTTACACACATTTGCTTCAACTGACCTTTGTCAATATTCTCCGACCGATTGAGTTTCGGATATTTGTCCGCACGACTTTCATTTCGACTTGCCGTCAGACATTTTTATTGTAGAGTTTAGGGAAAATTGAAGAACATTGAGTTGTCAATTTCAGAAAGTCTTTAGGGGGACCACGGCGATTCTGTTTCTTCTGTGCGTTCATTTTTTTTTTCTTTAGTAAATCGATCACGTTTACAAGCAGATAAATAAGATACACAGGTTCGAGCAGATGGGGAATTTTGACAAACAAATTGGACAGGCAAGGTGAATTGATGACTAGGAAGGAAGGGAAGAAAGAGGTGGGAAGGAGAGAAGAAAAGAGAGAGGGGAGTCAGAGAGATGGGGGGAGTAATGATGGGAAGAAGGAAAGAATCAGGTAAGTAGGAGTGGAAGGATGAAAGGGAGGAGGGGTGGAGGAGAAAAGGAAGAGAAGAAAGAAGGAAAGAGAGAAAGAAAGAAGGGGAGGGAAGGAAGGGGAGGGAAGGAAGGGGAGAGAGTAGAGGAGGGAGGATGGAAAGAAAGAAGCAGGGAAGGAGAGCAAGAAGGGGGAGTTAAGGATGGAATGAAGGAGGGAGGGTGGAATGGTGAATATTGAGGTTAAGAGAAAGATAGTGAAAGAACAAAAAAGAAAAAATCAAACAAAAAGGGAGGTAAGGAAGGAAAACATCAAATCAGAAGAGAAAGAGAAAGAAAAACAATGAGTTTCAAGATTATAGAATGAAAGAAAGAAATGAAAATTTGCAGAAAGGAAGGAAAGTGCTCGTGAATAAAGGCAATGTGAAAGAGAAAGAAAGAAAAAAGGAAAGAAAGGAAGAAAGAAAGAAAGAAAGAAAGAAAGAAAGAAAGAAAGAAATGAAAAAAGAACGACTGACCAACAGACAGACAGACCGAGAGCAAGAATGGCGGACGGACAAACGGACCGAAAGAAAGAGAGAACGACAGAGAGACCGAAAGACAGTAAGAAAGAAAGAGGTTGAAAGATTAAAATGGCAGGAAAATGAAAAAAACAAAACTGACAAGATTGTAAGATAAAATCTGATTGACTCTCGTGACGACATTTTGTAGACAATCTGCCATTTTTTATTTTTCTTAATTTGTTTCTCTTTCTATTTCGTCATTCCTTTTTTTTTCTTTTTTAAATTTTTCCCCCTTTCTCCCCTCGGGAGTCTTTTCCGATTTTCTCTCTTTTTCAAATTATTTCTTTTTATTATATTTTGATGCAGGTTGATTATTTGTATTGGTTTGAACCTTTGATTTTATTCACTAGATTTCTTCATGTGAATTGTTTAATTTTTTTTTTACATTCCTTTCTTTTTACCATAAAGATGTCTTTTTTTTTTAATTCAACAATTTTTTTCCGTCTTTATGATTATTGTATTTATCATTTTATGTTTCCTTTATCCAGTTTTCAACTTCGTTTTGTGTTTAATAAAAGAAAAGGAAAGAGAAAACAAAGAGGTTATTAAGCAAAACGAATATGGCCGACCATCCCGTATCGATTTTCGTCCAGGAGGAACGATGGGAAGACTGTTCTCTTTAAGCGAAAACTGACGTTAAACTCTTGCCGTAGTCATGTAATCAAAACGCTATCAAGCGATTCGTTTCCAGCGATTGTTAGAGACCGTCAACTAAAACTGTCACCAAAACTGTCAATATAAGTTTCTCTCGGTTTTTGAGCGAGGCTGGCTGGCTATGAATGTATCAGGCTTAAAAGCAGCAGATATGTACATAGAAGGCTGAAAATTCAACTGTTCTTATCATGTCCAGAAAAAAACGTATTTCGTTCGTTTGTTTTTAAATTCTCACCCCGAAGTAAGTTTTTAATAGGATATCAAATTTGAAATTTAAGTTTATGCTAAAGTGATCCCTTAACTTGCATATGCCTATTTTTTTTTCAATCAAAACTTTTTAGTGATCACTCCTGAAAGAAGACGAGAAGAGAATTTTATTCATTCTTCACCCTTTTTTTAATTTTTTTTATTTGATCAGCCCCAACGTGGTGTGCTGCCAAAAGACATTACTTGCATGACGGTTTTTATTGAGAGATTAACTAAACCCGTTTTCATATTGTTCTGTCATTTTTACTTTTAGGGCTTTTTTTGGTTCCGAACGATTTTTTTCTCTACTCTTTTTCATATTTTAGAAATGTGTTTTTTAAAAAAAAGAAAACCTCAAGTCATGATGCAAATAGATTGGAATCCAAGCTGACCATGATTTTTAGCGTATTTTCTAGATTTAGCTCGACATTCATACGCATATTCAGGCGTACAAACAATCAATACATTTACCATCAGTCTACATTGCCAAATGGTAGGCGCTGGTAACTTTACTCTTTAGGTCATTGAATTCATCAGATCTGCTATCTTCTCTTCTTGAAGATCCAAACAGTTTTATTTTAAAATACTCGGCGAATCTTTTTTCGCAAAAACTTTTCAAGGCATTTTTACGATGCTTTGTATCTTTGGTATGCTGTGCGCTACGGATACACAAAATCGTAAAAATATATTGGTGTCTGTAAAAACAATAAAGGGTCTAATCCTTTTTGGTGCAATACAGGCAAGGTTGTTCCAATTGTAGAAATTGGAGAATTATTTGGAAACAAAATTTGGATTATACACAATTACTAGATAATGGTGTTCAATCCAAATTTTGTTTTTCTTTCATTAATTTTCTTATTTCTCTCCAACTGTTTACCGTTTGTAACATCGAATGAACAAGGGTTGGAACTTTACAATTCACAATCACAAGACTACCTTCCCTACTTAATACCTCAAGTCCTTTCAATGTCCGCTACTTTTACAGACATTTTATAATTTTGTTTTTGAATATACCAAGCACACAGTACATCCAAGATACAAAGTACCATACACCACTTCATTTTAAATGACCAAGATAATTTCAAGGGGTCTGTCCGAAAAGAATCCGGCCATTTTGAATATATCGAGAAATATTTGAGGGGTCTTGATGAGACTTGGCCATCAATCAGTTACATTGTTTATAAAAGAAGCGTTGTTTTGTCCAACCATAAGTGTGTATTAGGATAAACCCTTCCAGCAGAATGGATACCATTTTTTTCTCCTAAAGTCATATTCATCATGCATTTCAGAAGCTTTCAATGACCGATGTTTCAAATACATCCCTAAGCAATAAGCAAAAATACAACATGTTTCATAGTAAGTTTCATTTCCATCATGATTCTGGACCAATCAATATCATAATCAATGATTTGCATAAGGCTTCTTTCAAGAAGATTTCACTTCAATCGGCTTTTAATAATTCTTTTTCACAACAATTACAAATTTATAACAATTAAACAGAGCTTTTAATGCTTCAATTATTCTGTTCTTTACATGGATAAATTCTCTCTCCAAGACAATTTTTGTTTCACACAATATCCTTGTCCGTAAATATAGAGATGGGTTCCGTGATATTTTAAAAATCGTATAAGAGTTCTGAGACGAAATAAGTTTGGGGACCACTGCTCTTTATCCATATTGGTCCACTATTTAATATCTTGAAAAGATAACAAAGCACTAAGCCTTTATTTAAAGCCTCGGTTGCCCCTTCCATTTGCCGGCTGAATATTGGCTGATTAAAAAAGTAGTTTTCATTGGCTACTCAGCCATAATAGCATAATGAAAATACCGTTCTACTTCGTTTATTTTGTTAGATGAAGGATTGTCAACCGATAGTTTTATCATCGATTTTTGACTATTGTTGTTTTAATGTTTCAGTTACTTTTTAACATGACTTATTCACGCCGTCAATCTACGGCTGTAAGTAGATAGTGTTTTCAGCAGTAATCTCAAAAATGCATCAGACATTCTCTGGAAAGTTCTCTTAAAAAAAAAAAGCAGATTGGTGTCGTGTTCTTGCATTTATTAATGAAAAGAATGAAATCCATGATATTAGTCTATTATGGAATGGCCGTTCATGAAAGAAAAATAAAAACGACTCAAAAGTGTAAACAAGCGTGGTTTGATAATTAAATAATCTTTTTGTTTCAATGACTTTTTTCCAACGGGCTTCAAGTGTGAAGATTGCCTCTTGATAGAAATTATTGTCTATAGAAACTAAGAATTGTTCAAATGCTGTCATTACCGCTTTTTGGGTGGCAGGTTTCTTATTGTGATGAAAGTGCTCAAGGTGCTGGAATTAGTGATAATATGTTGGAGATAAGTCTGTTGAATATGGAGGATGATCCAAGATTTTACAAATTGTAGAAACTTTTGTTTTTGTCGGATTTGCAATTTGCTGTGCAATAAAATTGATCCATGTCCGTTTACCGAGGGTCATTATCAAGACCCATGTCTCCAGACCAAAATATAAAATCAACGTCACACTGTTCTCTCTAAGCAAAATCCTATTCCAAATGATTCATTAACGTCCTTGAGAGTTTGAGCAGCATTTTTTCCAAGTTTTAACTCATATGAAAACAATAGTCCAATTCCTGTTTGTGTACAGAACCCACAAGACGGATTAAATCAATTAAAACTTGTATGATGAATGATCAGAAATTTTAAAAGAAAGGTGATGTCGTATAATCACTCAAATATGTATAACTACATTTTCTGCTTCAGAATAGGTGGAAATCAACAAATGCCAAAAAAGGCCATTTCCTTTAAGACAACTTGATAACCAACTGATCGAGGTTCCAATTTTGCATCAATGGAAATACAAATGAAATCTTTTAATTTTCGTTTTCTCGACGGAATCTTCCATGACGTCAACTGTATGGGTTAGTGTGCCTTAAGGTATCATTAATCTAAACATCGGGGATCCATCCCAAGGACACCACCTTAACATATGACTTAATGCAAATAGTATGGCATTTCCTGTTGCCTGAACTGAACAACAATGTAAACCACGTATGTATTTCGGAAAGCCTACACGAAGAAAGAGACCTGATTCCATGTGTATTGTGTAAAATCGTGACACAGTTCATATCTTGCGTGATTATAAAGAAATAGAGCTGCTTTATTCATGATGATGACTTCAAAATGTTGAAAACAGCCACAATTCATAGAATATCTCTACTGCATTTACTACGTCTCGACAAAAAAGGTCTGGAAAAAACTGCTTCTTCACGTTGACTGAAATATATTAGGGGTTTCAAAGATCAAAAGCTGTATAAATCTATGTCAATGAAGAATATTCACCCAGAAGTTAATTAAAATATATTTCCTGAATTGATAACTGGAGATATTTTAAAATCTATATTCATAATCGATTTAGAAACTGTTGAGAACCTCTAACATGTCGACACAAACCAATTGTGGGCAGTGTTCATTGAAGGCTTCCAGCAATGTTTCCAGGGGTGAGAACAACGTCCTCGTTAGTCCGTATCTCCCCTAGAAAACTATTTTGACGGGGATAAAGTTGATTTGCAATTAGGTTTATAGTAAATATTTTTACAAAACCAGTCACATTTTTTTTGTTGGCAAATCACGTATGCAGCAAGGGTCTTAAATGCTGATTTTCGAGGAATGCAATGAGGATATACATTGGTCCAACGTTATCTCTCAACCCGCTATGTTTTCCTTTGTACTAACGTAAACTTAGTAAATCTCCATCTCTCTAATATATATATATATATATATATATATATATATATATATATATATATATATATATATATTCAAAATGGTGGCATTTTTTCTATATGGATCCACACTTATGCCTAGAATCAGAGTATCCATGCACTCCTCTTAGGATCAGAGTGTTGCTTTCGGCATTTTTGCGAAAGGATCAGTGTGTAGTATTTGTGCACTCATTGAAAATAAATGTTAGTTTGTTCACATAAACGTTACTGTTGATATGTATTTGAACAAGTACAGAATCTGTTTTTATTGCTCAAAATTGCTGGAGCTATGAAGAATATTGAGTTGGGCTGGCCAAATTAACCTAATAATTTGGCAACTCTTCCAAATAGCAATGTGTGTTCTCCTTTTCAATCTCGTTGATCGGTTTTTAATGAGAATTTAAAAGGAAAAAGACATTTTCTCGATTCATTTATTAATTCAATTCAATTAAAAAAAAGCATTTTCAAGACAATTAGCATTCAGAACCACAAAACACGACTAAATGCGTGCCTTGCTGTATTATTTGAAATAGAACCATGTCCTGTTTACGTAACAATTCTGTTTTTCAACCAAGCGAGTTGAGTAAAATGATTGTTCAAATACTTATGACATGTACTGTATATATGGATACACACTGCGTTTCATATACATATGGGGATGTATGTGTGTGTATGTATGTGCATGAGTATGTGTGTGTGTGTGTCAGTGTCTGTGTACGATTTGATGGACAATAACACACAGCACATACCCGATTTTACCAAAGCTCTGCGTGCGTTATTTTCCCGGTCTATTCAGCAGTAAGTAATTCTATACACACTAACAATCAATGTCACATGTCATTTCTCCAATCGGTGATATGAAAATGAAAAAAAAAAAAGTTTATGCAATGAAACTTTTGATAGATTGCACATATCCTTTTGGAGACACAGACCCTCGACAGAAGAATATTGGTCAAAAATTTAAGAATAAATTTCGGATCCTATTTCTTCTCTCATTTTTTTTTCTTTCAAATCTTCGTTATTTTCAAAGTTCTTCCCGTATTTTGCCATAGAACTGTCTCCTCTTTCCAATAAAGCCAATCTTCCATAGTAAAGGAAGAAAGAAAAAGCTACATAATACGATAATATCCATATTTATCACTCATTATCTCTCTCTAACTCTCTCTCCCAGTCCCTATCCCCCTTCTCTCTCTCTCTCTCTCTCTCTCTCTCTCTCTCTCTCTCTCTCTCTCTCTCTCCACTGTAGCACTTCATTTTACTCTAATGCTGTGACGAGTGAGCGAGCTCTCTGTCTCTTTCTCGCATACTTACGCACAATCTCTCACTCTCTTTCTGTCTGTCCGTCCGTCCGTCTCTCTCCCCACCTCTTTTTCTCTCTCTGTCTCACTCACACACGTATACACACACACAAGCACACACACACATACCAGATAACGATGCACGTAAATCTATTGATATAATGAACAGAGTATTTCTCTGTCTGTAACCATGGACTCTTCTGCAGTGAGATCAAAAGTTTGCTACAAAAGTATCTCCCTCACACCAATTCAAACAATGGACTCTTCTACTCAATGGAGTTGTTCAGTTTCTTCTCTGTAATGAAAATCGTCTAATAGAATTCAAATACATGTAGAAGCGACTTTCTGGAAGTTCGCTTTACGCCATTAATTTAGAGTTTCTGAAAAATGGCGAAATGCGAAAAGAGCGTTCAGCTTTTTTTGTAGCAAGTCCTGCTCTCGTCTTCTCTCTTCCCCAGTCTCCTCTCCCGCCTACCACTATGACCTCCGATGACTCCATCTGACATACAATCTTCATCATTTTGGGGGTTTGGGAACGCTCAAAATTTTCCCAATATACCTTAATAGTAATTGTTTACTTGCTTTACGCTCACAAAAGGCATGTATGGGAATGCTCTGCTTTCGAATAGCAGGGAAAACCCGTATGTCTATTGATTTATTTAGCGAGTATTGACCAGTTGGGCTATAAGCATAAACTAGAAGCCTTGGATTAACCATTAAGCAAAATAATAATGTGCTTAGAGTATTAACAGAGAATGGGTCATGCCGGTTTCTTGCTACTTCCGGGTCAAATTATTAAAAGTTGTTTTAAATTGTTTAACATCAAAATTTAAATTCAAAATACCAAATCGGTCATCATGCAAGCACAAGTTTCATTGGTAACAATTGGTTCAGTGAAGTTGTATATTTTTGTGAGAAAAGTATTTTTCTAACCCATTTCGATGCCTTTTAAATGAAAATATCCTTCTTGAGGATTATATCACTTTTCAAAATTTTGTCAGTTAAGTAACGGAAGGGTCGAGGTCGGGCATCATAATTGGTTGCGTTTTGGGCATCAAACTACTTTTGGGTTAACTCTAGTTCATATTTAGAGTGGGTTTGATGTTTTTTAAAAACATAACCATATTTCAATACGCTTTTTCGTAGCATATTTTCTAGGGTTATACTCTCCCAGATTTAAAATTAATGTTTCTGTTTTCATGTTGGTATTAGGGAAAAGAGGAAAAATATTGGGATTTTTCTGAAAGTAATAATACATTTTGTGAGAGGAAATTGAAACCATACAAATGCAAGTAACGTTAAGTTTCTCTGTCAAGAACATAATCACCATTATTGGCTAACAATAGACCATTATGTAACTAATTCTCTCATTCTTTGTTTGAGGAATCTGGGGTTCTGGATGAAAAGAATTCCTATGCTGTTCAAGAAAGTGCCTCAGGTATCTAATTAAATGGAAAATATTATGCGCTGAGCCAGTTATACACATGCGATAAAATCTCACGATGTCGTCTTATTCTGTGTTTATTTTATTAAATGTAGGATTACAGCGTCATTCAAGAATATCACACTTTCTATTGGGAAAATCGTGACATACTCTAAACTTTGCTCACGACGACATTACGGGTATAGTTTGAATGTTAACATAGATTAATCGTTCAGCATCCCAGATTCTGTCTGTTAAGAATCGAGGAAATGGTTTCATAGTTGGCTTTTGATAAAATTGATTTTTCGACGAATGAATTCAACTTTCCTCGCACGTGAACGCAACACACATGTGGGACCTCCTTTGTGGCGAAGCAAATTGTGTATTTCCAACTCGGTGTTCGAGCCCAGGAGAAAGCTGGATTTTCATTCGCGGTTTTGTTTTTTGGTTTTTTGTTTTTTTTTGTGGTTATTTTTTTTTTTTTGTTTTTTTTTTCAATTCTTTCTTACCAAGAGGCGTGGTGCCACGCTGTGAGGGATGAATCAAGGAATGAATGTAAAAGCATGCTGCGTCATCAGTAAGGCCGCCAAAATGCTCAGTCATGGGGCTAAACCAAGAAATAGGGCGAAAGAAGTACACATCAATTTTAATTGAGGCATTGGTCCAGACCAGAGGTTCCCAACCTTTTCAAGGTCGTTCCCCTTTTTGCATCAGAAAATAATTTCAATTTTGCATATAAGACGGCTTTGTAGTAAGGATTAGTTCGATTGTATAATTGTACAGCAGTTGCTGAGTATTCTTTTTCTCTAATAATCAGGGTCGCATGATTTGGAATTCCAATTAATTACCAAAAAAAGAATTACATTGTTACTGATATTGACATCAATGTAATCTCTGGTTTTAGTTTTTGCGACAAAATTTGTATGTCTATTAGCGAAAGAGCACATCTTGAATCATTTTCAACTTGGAGCTTATTTCGAGCCTTCGACTTGATAGATAGACTTTTATTATTACCTAATAGTCTTATTCCCCGTTGGACTACCTAAATTCCCCCCTCGGTTGGGAACCAATGGTCTAGACAAATGGCGAAGGAAGGAAGCTGGCGGTTAAGGAAATAGGAAATAAGAAGAGAGGAGTGTACACACTGGGTGCAAATGTAGGTCTCACCGATAAAGGTGTCTCCGAAAAAGATACGTGTTGAAGACAAAGAAAATGGTTTGTTAACAAGACAAGAGGGAAAAGGTTTTGTTGGATAGCAAGTATTCTAATATAATAGCGTTTAGATTGCAACTTTTATTGCCTGAAGCGTTTACACGTTTAAAAAAAATTGTCAACCAAAACTGTCAATAGAAGGTTGTTTTGGTTCGGCTGGATATATATATATATATATATATATATATATATATATATATATATATATATATATATATATATATATATATATACATATATATACATATATATACATATATATATATACATATATATATATATATATATATATAATTTTATATATATATAATTATATATATGAATGAATGAGGAGTTTCTGCGTAAATGAATATATCGCTTAAATTCAGCCTTACTGACCACCCAGTTCCGTAGTCCAGAGAATGGAATATCGGTCCGATGTGAGGGTTTCAATTCTGCCTCGCAATACTGGATGGGATAAAAGTCTATAGCCACACTGAAGAGATGTAATACATCGAAACAGCTGTCTGTGAATGACACAATAATATATATATATATATATATATATATATATATATATATATATATCGTACTCAGACAGCACTAATTGAACTACAGGGCTGCAAAATTTAAATATTCACTCTTTATTGTGTGAATAAACGTTTTTTAGCGTACTCTAAAAAGGTTTTTACTGGGGAGTTCAATTTACAATGTCGGTTAATGCTGAATTATCCCTTAGTTGGTATCTCCCTGGTTCTTTTGAAAATTCGAATTTTTCTTAGCAAACGCTGTCCAACAAAAGACGAGCAAAGCATTCTATTCATTGATCACCCCTTCTTCCCAATGTTCCATTCGATCACCCCCAATGTTGGTTATGTGGCGGTTTCTATTAAGTGACTAACCATACCTTTTTTTTTTCTTTTCGAGATTTGAACACCTGCTAATAGTCTTTCTAGTTTTTTGTCGGCTTATTGTTTGTTGTATAAAATTTGCTGAAATGAATGTTGACGTCACAGTTTCGTGTTTCTGTTTTTGTTTTTTCTTCTGTTTACACACGTACATTCCAAAACATACGCTCATACGTACAGATTGAAACACTCACATTCATATACACACATATGCGTTCATGAACATCCTATACAACCAGATACATTCACAAGCATATATAATACATACCTACACATACAATTACACCTATACATACATACACATGAACATTGACTTGCATACACATACGCTACTGGCATGTACAAACACACTAGCAACATACACACTGATATACACATACAAAATAGACATACGAACACTCATCCTGCGTACATTATATACATTTATCTCCTATACAGACGCGTAAACGAAGATGTATCCAAATTTTTATCCATTTATCATATTCTTTCATTGAAAGTTTTTGCAAGGAAAATTCTGACTCCTGGTTTCACGGTTACACTGAATCTACTTCCTTGGACCCAAAACACGAACCGTGACTTTTATTGTACATAACAACCTTATTCACCCCCTTGGACATCAACATTTCCCTACTAGGGGTGCTACCCCCTGGGTTGGAGCCACTGTTCTAAATGTATGTTTTCCCCGGGCTAGATAGGCTAGACACTGTTCGAGACACTAAACCTTATTACAGTTTCTCAAATAAATAAATGGATTAGAGTTGAAACGCCGACAAAGATCAGAATAGCTTGCGTAGCTTAAATGGATGAACGTGCGAGAAAAGTTTAATATCCGGTCCTGAGTCAGTGACACTTGTTACCGTGATTCCAGAATAAACGCTTTCTTTAATTTCAGACCAGGAAAATCGATTTCTGGCATGAATATTAATGATTACATCTGGTTAGTCACTTGATCGGAAACATGACCAGCAGCTTTTGGCAGCATACCTTGTTGGGGGTGATCAATCGAAAAATTTGAAAAAGTGATGACCGTTGAACAAGATACTCTTTTCGCCTTTTGTTGACCAGTGGTCATTAAAACGTTTGAATTTTCAAAAGACAAGCATGAACGTACCATTTTAACGTAGACTTACGGTGTAAATTTACACCCCTAGAATCTTTTTCGGTTT
>OY735226.1:43273993-43286493 GCA_963457665.1 Thysanoteuthis rhombus | reverse complement strand
GAAACATGGATCCTAATCGACTCTCATAATAAGAACCATGCAATATGCAAATACAAGACAGAACAGTACATTGGAGAAAAAAATTAAGTCAGAGATGTCATAGGATCTATCATAAAAATCAAATGGCAATGGGCTGGTCAAGTTGCTAGACTGTTAGACAACTGCTGAACATCACGACTTACAACGCTGATCCCCAGAGAAACTGTGTCTGGCAGAGAATAGCGTTACGAACTAGACAAGTTCAGTGAGTACTGGCTCCGTGACAGCCACGATAGAAATATCTGACGAAGGTTGGGAAGGGTCTTCGTCAACGAAAGGCTAATGATGACGATAATCGTAGACACATATCAATGCAGAATTCAGAATTATCTTTTGAATTTTAGAAATTTGTTGTTATTGTATTCTTATATTTTAGTAGTAGTCTCCTTAGGGAGGAAACCATAGAGCTGACCAGCAATAATGATGACAGCAAAGATCAGAAAGTCGGAGATATTTTTTTCTTTTACAAATTCCAAACACAACAATATTAATGTATCACACTACGTAACCTTTACTAAAACAAATATCATTGGATGAAATTTTATCTTAGACGAACACTGCTTTTTATTGAAAAGTTTGACTGAAATTTAAGGAAAAGAATGAAAACCATCCCTCTAATTTCTTACGTAAAAATGAGCGTGTAATTCTTTTTGTGATGTATTTCTATTTAAAAAAAAGTATAGCACAGTTAAATTCAGAGGTGTAGCTAAGGGGAGGTTTGGAGAGCTATTTAAAAACGCACTCGGGGCTCCTGATGTGCGGGGGTGGGGTTGAAATCCTTCATGCATTTTTACTGACATTATACAATAAGACAATTACGAGTTTAACGTAATGTATAGACGTTCAAAATCCTACACGAATTAGAAACATGTTTAATGATGCAGATGTCTGCGGAAGAAACACCTCAAATGAGATTTCTGCGGATAAAACCCCCAAAGCATATGATATCCTTTTCCAAATGAGTGGATTAATTTTGAGGGGTAAGAAGAGAATCGAGCAAATGTTCTCTTTAATTCAATGCAAAATTTTTCTAGAAAGTGCGCATGGCTTCTTCAAAAATGTAATGTGGGATGAAAGCTTCGTTGATTCTCCTGAAAGAGGTTTATATGGCTGCTGCCTTATTTAAAGGCTGAATATTAGATTTTGTTTGGAATCACTACGCTTATGTAAACATGTTCAGTTTTTAAAAAAAACACAACGAGATAGGAGCAGCATGTTGTTCATTAATAGATAGATAGATAGATAGATAGATCTGAACAAGATTGCTTGCCGTAGAGTGATGGCTGATGAGAGTCTGCAGGAGAAGCCTTTTATCGTCTATCATTGCACATAGACCTTTCCCAAGATTCGTCAGATCTCTCTGTCGAAGGCGTTGTGGCGCCAATATCTCCCGAACCTCTTTAATTCGTCAGGTCGTCTACCAGTCACAGTTTCACTTATGATCTCTGGGGATCCACGTTGTGAATCACGATGCTAAACAGTTGTCTGCCATTCTTGCAACATGGTCTGCTCAATGCTGTTTGAGTTTTCAGATGGATTCTATGATATCTCTGACTCCTGTTTTTTCTCAAATATACTGTGCTGTCTTATGATCTCTCCCTGTGGCGATCTATACAGGTTGAGAAAGCACTGGGGGCCTGGAGAATCTCAGGGAAGGTCCAAGTCCAACAACAGATGCTAAAAGGCTGCTGCTAGTGATGGGAGTACCTGGATAATACGTAAAATGATGCCAATACTTTGTCTAAGGATTTCTGACCACAGGGAGGAGACCATAGAGCTGACCAGCAACAATGAAGACAGCAAAGATCAGAAAGTGGGAGTGAATTATTCTGTGTATACTGACAACTAGTATGCAAGATTCAACCCTCTCTCTCTCTCTCTCTCTCTCTCTCTCTCTCCCTCTCTCATGTAAATTTTGCGGCTTTCTCGACCGCTAGTCGGGTTGAAAAAAATAAGATCTTTAATCACATTTTCACTGGTACGAATTCCAAAGACGACAATATTAATGTATCACACTACGTAACCTTTTTTTTTTTTTTTCTTCGCAAAGTTTTCTTTAACCGAGGAACAGGAAAGATAAAACAATGAGATCGAAGTTTTCATTGCTCATTACACTTCATATCATTTTTTTCTTTCAGGCATGAGCCATCCTTCTTTGCATAAGTATTTCGGTCGAACGACAAATTATTTATGGACAAGTGAGCATTCCCACCAACTCAACCAGCGGCCGAGTTACCTCAGTTTGAAATTTTACAGCCTGCTGACAAGAGTTCACCTCGGAACTCAACACGAAGAAGATTGGAGCTGCCCACCAAATAAAATCGAATGATCGAGTCAAGAGATGTGAGAATGTCTGTTCGAGTAATTCCCAATTTCGGAATAATATTGCTGTTTATTGTTGGTCGAAAATCGAATAAAGTATAATAATTGGGGACGGGAAAGAGAATATATGGTAAAATCTGTCCTCATTGGTCCTGACTTTATGGAATTAATCCAAACAATGGCGCCCAAAGTATTGTACGCATCAAACATAATTTCTGTTTTCACAGACTTGATGACTATTAATTTGCTAAGTGTTTGTTCTCAAAAAGAAACTTTCTATCGCCGGTCGGTCGATTGGTCAACGAGCGTGTGCGTGTGCGTGGGTGAGGATGAGGGGTTAATGTCTTTTCTCAGTTCGTATTGGTTTATCATTTAATTGTTTTTAATTTTTTTCGTAAGAGAAACCGTCAACCACAACTGTCATTAAAACTGTTAAAGTAGGTTTACACGCATACAGGCTGCGGGAATGGACTGAATCTCTCAACATTAACACCGTATTAGTCACTTATGGAGCCGAAACATGGAACCTAACCAAGAGACAGACTCGTAAATTGAAAACTATGCAACGTGCACATGAAAGAATAATGCTGGGCCTCACATGGAGAGACCACAACACAGCACATTACATCCGAGAAAAAGGCAAGAGTTAGGGACATCATAGAATCCATTAAAAATCTCAAATGGCGGTGGGCTGGCCATGTTGCAAAAATGGTGGACAACCAATGGACGACTCATGACACGGATCCCCCGAGATCACATGCGCAACCGAGGCTGGCAGAATACTAGATGGAGAGACGAGCTAGACAAGTTCAGGAAGTACTGGCTCAACGACGCCCATGATAGAGAAGTGTGGCAAATCCTAGGGAAGGTCTATGTCCAACGACGGACGTTGAAAGACTGATGATGATGATGATGATGATGATGATGATGATGATGTCGAT
The DNA here is from genome assembly GCA_963457665.1 of Thysanoteuthis rhombus. Lineage (NCBI taxonomy): Eukaryota > Metazoa > Mollusca > Cephalopoda > Oegopsida > Thysanoteuthidae > Thysanoteuthis > Thysanoteuthis major. The sequence goes on along the minus strand of OY735226.1, from coordinate 43,283,191 downwards.
TACGTTTTTTTTTTCAACCATCTAGAAAGGTTTTTAATTTCAATTTACAATATTAGTTTATGCTAAATTGATCCCTTCGTTTGTGTCCAGTTGTCTCACGTTTGTTTTTTTTCTTTTCCTAATTCTGATCAGAACCAAACAGAGGGCGAGAGGAGTAAATTATCCATTGATCACCCCTTTTTTTTCAATTTCTAATTGATCATCCCCAACCCAAGATGCTGCCGAAAGACATTGGTCATGTGATGGTTTCTATTTAGTGACTAACCAGACGTGTTTCCTATCTAATTTGTTTTTATTGTTTCCATCTCATTTCTTGGTCGATCACTGAAAACCAAAAGTGAGAGAGTAAGAGAAAGGCTAGACGTGAGAGAAGGGAGCTAAACACGAGCCTGAGAGAGAGTGAAAGGAAGAAAGAGAAAAAAATGCCGGAGGGAGTGTTCACACAAGAAAGGAACAAGTAGCTAATACAATGCAGGGGGTGAGGCTGTGAAAAAAAACGTGCCGTGGTCGGGGAAAAAAGGGCCACTATACACAACCCCTGAAGGTTTCAATCCGCATGCGTCCCCGATTCACTGTTGGGCATTGCCTTTTTATTCATTTTCATTTTCAGTACATGAAAAATCATAAATCAATACTTATTGATTTTTATTAATACTATTCACGGCCTTTTGCTCCATATATCGGTGAGTATTTCCCGTTAGTCACGGTAATGCGTGTTCTTAGACAGGGATTCCGAAACTAGGGTCTAAGGTCCCAAGTGGGTCCGATAAATAATGATTTGTGGTCCACGGCAGTGCTCCCTCTTAACCTGACAAAGCGAATTTTGTTGCAGAGAAACGACATCATCTATTGCAGAGCTATCAAAAACCATTATCAATATACACAGACCCTTAACATGAATTAAGATTCGAATAAATATAAATATTATCAAATAAAACTAATTTATAATGGTCAGAAAATGTGCATTATTGTAATTCATTACAGTCAAAAATCTATCAGAATATTTTTCCCTATAGAAGGGGTCCTTGGGTTTTCAAAGTTAAAAAAAAAAAACGAAAAAAAACACTGTAGCAACAGTTAACACGAATGTACCTTCTTTCTCTCGGTCGGGAATTTTCGGACGTCTGCACCGAGTGAAGAAACATGTATGTAATAAATATAGCTAAACTGATACTTTACTCAAAATAGAAGGGAAATGTAGACCATGTTATTTCTCTGCTCTACTTGGAATTTGAAACTTATTTCCATTTTTTCTCTTTCTCCTAAAGTTTGTGTTTTTTTCCCGCCATTTCCTTCCCTTTTGACTGTATGTGTTCATTTACTTAGCTTACGTACAATTTGACGCTTTTGTTCCTATATACACATTATTATTGAATGGTTGATTAACCTTCCACTTTCAGGATCTGCTAACACATCAGAATTGAAACATTTATTCCTACATACCAATCGAACAATCCAGCTATTACCTGTTCAACCGATATCGTCAAAAAAAATAAATAAATAAAATAAAAATAATATAAAAAATACGCATCTCTAAACTCGTTCACCGGTTTATTTTGAAAACGTCCAAAATTGGATCTGCAGTTACGTTTTTACGACAGTTATTTCACGTACAAAGTTTTGATGTATATATGTTCCTGTAATGCGTATATAAACGTTTATGACTTTTTATGAATGAAAGAAGATTTGAGTGATAATATACACGTACGGGTCTGGTTAGTCACTCAATAGAAACCGTCTCATGGACCAACTGTTTTGGCAGCATGCTGTGTTGGGGATAGTCAAATGAAGAATGGAAAAAGAGGTGATCAATGAATATGTTACCTCTATTGCCTTTTGTAGCGCAAAGATCACTGAAAATGTTCAAAATTTCAAAAAAGTAAGCAGGCACAAACTAAAGTCCAATTTTGCATAAACTTACGTTGCAAATCGCCCCAACCTCTTAAAACCCATTTCATAGGGGAGTTTTCGAAAAAAAAAAAACTTTTTTCCAGCCATAATTAAAAGTATGTTATAATTTGAAACCCTCCAGCTCCATTGGTACAGCCTTTGAATACATACATATATAGTTAGTCAACTAGTCGGACCAACTTAAAAACTGAAGAGACCTATGTTGACAGTTTTGATTGACGCTCTACAATTAATGTTCGATTATGATTTATTCCTCCAAATGGGTCCCACCAATGAGCTTTTTTCAACGATACACAAGCTTCATGATATTGGGGTTTTTTTTTATAAACTGTCTTCTGGCTACGAGGAAAATCTGCCATGTATTTTTCAAGAACAAGACCATCAAGATGGTTCTATAAACTCTGGAATTGGTGATAATCAGATGGAGCAAAATCTGGAAAATTAAGGGTTAGAGATGTTCTTTTTTCCCAGCCGAGGTTCCCAATCTTCTCCAGAGTGATCTTCGCAGTTTTTTCATGTGAATTATCATGACAGGGTCACACTACTTTGTGATTGACCAAACCAAGCCCTTCTTCCTTCATACACGCATACACACCACGTATATTGACATACCTGTTATGCAATAGCAAGCAAACGTTGATATATCAGAGTGCGTGTATAAGGAATTCGAAAAAAAATACGTTGCCATTTTTTAATAATTTACAGATCAGATTTCACGACATCATCATTTGCTGTAATCTCACTTGTTCATCACATAGTCGGCTGCATCCATACAAAAAGAAACACCATACTCTCCCTAAATTGCTCAAAAAAGTTTTTCAACGGATTTTTTTTTTTCCTGTGGTGTCAACTCGTGATACGCACCCATATACGTACACGAACATACATAGACGCGAAAAGAACGTAAAGACACTTCAAGACACTACAGGACAGGTTTTGATTAGAAGTAAAAAAAAAAAAAAATGTTCAAAATGACGTATATAAGAACTAACCGATTAAGATACTTTTGTAAGTTCCGGAATAGACAGTATTCGGTTGTTGTAAGATCTGGAGGATAACGGAGGCTTGAAATTTTTTTTTCCTGCTAAGATCTGATCTTCGTTGTATAGAACTGTGCATTTTTCCCCTTGCCAAGGTCTTTTATCTTTTCAGCTGTGATCTTTGTTGTCTAAGGCAATGAGGAAACACTAACCCTTTGTGACTGATCAGACTGTGCTACTGCGTTACGGTTGGATTCATGTGAAATCCTGTGGAATCAGGTCTCTTTTCCTTCAAAAAAGTGTTAACGCTTTGACTGCTTATTGTGCAGTATTTCAAGTATTTTCCAACAGCGTGAGGATCATGTTACACCCGATATCTCGCTGAAATATCAGAGTACGTGTATAAGGGATTTGAAAAAAAAAAACACGTTACCTTTGTTTTAACAATGTGCTGATCACATTTCACGATATCATCATTTGTTGTAATGTCTCATGTTCATCACATAGTTGAGTGCATCCATGAAAAAAACACCATACTACTACAAATTGCTCAATAAAGTTTTCCAACGTTTTTATTTTTTGTCTGTGGAGTCAACATGGACGCCATTTTGAAATCCGTACCTTACCAGTGGTTAAACTGGGGTACACTTGTAGTATATTATCAAACACACCTGACACCATAAATAAAACAAGAAACATTTAATTAGCAATTTTGGGGTTGTAATGTGGGTATTCTTTCATAAATACACCTGACTGTGTGAAAACATTAGAAATTACTGCGAATGATGACGTCATAAATTCTGGTTGGTGAATTGTTTAAAAAATGGCAACATGTTTTGTTTTTTGTTTTTTCATATCTCCTGGACACGTATCATGATATTTCAGGGTGATACTAGTTATAACATGATCTCTATACAGCAGAACATGATGCCTGTGACTATAATAGTAGATTGTCGGCTGTAGTCATGTGACGTAGACCACAACATCACCAGTCACTTACTAAAACTTTCCTTGGGTGGAGGCGCCAGTAGGTATTTTAGCCTGTTCAGCTCCAATAAGACATTGTCTTGTGATTTATCAACTTTTAGAAACAATCAACCAAAACTGTCACCAATTCTATCGGAAAAGGTTTCCTCAGTTTTTAAGTGGATATGGCTGGCTGGTTATGTAATTAGGAACCACGCGTACAGGCTGCTCTAATGCAGCGCGAAGGTTTAATTTTCAATATTAACTCCTTATAATGTTTACAAAGAAGGTGCAATCTATTTGTTAACACCTCAAAAGGTTTTCGGTGGGAGAGGGTTTGATTTACAATGTAAGTTCATGCTAAATTGATCTTTGTATTTGTTCTCTTGTGTTTTTTCAAAATTCTGAATTTTTTGATGATCACTGCCCGAACAAAAGACTTGTTCGTACATCACTTTTTTTTTCCAATTTTTCAATTGATCACCCCCAACATACACCGACAGCATGATGCCAAAAGATCATGTGACAGTTTCTACGTAATCTTATAATTTATCCATTTTTTATCATTCGTCCAAAAATCGCAAGAGAGAAGAGAAGATTTTTCCCTATTGCTTTACGGTCGAATTCGGCCAATTCATAGGGAAGAAACTTTTAACTTTAGGCACTTTCGAAGTTGGTACGGATGACGGTTAACAATTGAATGGATTCAATTCAGTTTTTGAGCTGGTAAAAACTGTAAACCATATCTGTCACCAAAACTGTCAATATAAATTTGTTTCAGCATTTCAAATTATTATGTATGTATGCTTGTATCATACGTACAATCCACACCAATGGAGCTAGAGGGCTGAACATTTAAAGATTTACCTATTATATCTGGAAGAAACGTTTGCTTTTTGTTTTTTGGGTTTGTTTTTTTTTTTTTCAAAATTCTATCTCAAATACTTTTTAGACAGAGGTTCAGTTTGCAATATAAGTTTATGCTAAATTGGCCCCACTCGTTATTTGACTGCTTTGGGATCAGTGTCCAACAAACAGCTAAAAGGTAACCTATTCATTGATCACCCCTTTTTGCATTTTTTCTTATTGATCACCCTCAACACAGCATGCTGTCAAAGAATGTTGGTTGCGTGACAGTTTTTCATTGGGTGAGTTACCAGACTTTTTCGTCAACTTTTACAGAACTATTGAACAACCGTAGCCATCAGAAATGACAAATGGTTCTAAACATTTTTATGTGTGTATGTGTGTGTGTCTATGAGTGTGTGTGTGTTCCAGCTCTTGTGGCCATACTGTTTTGTCCACTGACTTGAAAATTGGCATTAGCACTTCACTAGATTTTTTTTTTTTTTAATATTTCGGGAAAGGAATTTTTTCTTCACCTTTTTGCGAGGCTTTATTCTGACAGGTTTAGTGATGACATCTAGATTTGCCTGAATAGGTAAGGATAAGTTGGTTACACAATGCTGAAGCAGCTACCCTATCGGCCACAGCAGCCCCTCTTTTTGATTGTTTATTCTGTTTATGCTGCCTTGGACAGATGATACATTCACATTGTAATAAGAACTTCACATGATATCATGCAATTCATAATCAATTCTGTCAGATCATGTATCCATTTCTTATATAACATATTTGCCCGCGTCGAAAGAAATAAGTGTAGCAGATGTAGACCGTGGGTGAGCAAAATGAGAATTTGGAGTTGAAGCATTTATTTTGATCGACAGATTATAAGAAAGAGAAAATTGTAGTGTTAAAGCAGTTATCTGGGCCTTTGCATCACCAGCAGTTGTTTAGCTCAATGGTAAGAGCAACTCTACGTTGAAGCAGCTACCTTATCGGTTAGTTTTGATTTCTACAGCAACCCTTGTTTTCAAATTGTTTTTTTTTCTATTTACGTAGACTAGGGCAAATCATATATTCACTGTGTGATCATGGGAAATTATTTCTCATACAGTTTCAATATAAAATAATATATATATATATTATTTTATATAGACATATATATACATATATATACATATATATATATATATATATATATACATATATATATATATATATATATATATATACATATATATATATATATATATACAGTATATGTGGGACAAATCAGGCTAGCAGTATAACATGATATAATAATATATCAATAATATAAAGCCACTTCTGAAATGCAATGGATTTATTTCATAGAGTGCTCGATACATACAACTTTTTACTCTTGAAGTTAAGTTGTTTTAGAATAGAGCTGGAAATAAATAGTTGAATGATGATTCGCTACCCGAGGCACCCGAACAGAGTAGAAACATGAGCTAGTTTGTGCAGCGAATCCACATCCTACTATATATATATATATATATATATATATATATATATATATATATATATATATGCGTCTGATTGAAAACGATGAGACCATCTGTGCGTTGACATCACGTAGTGAGTGGTAAGCAAAGTAAATTCTTAGATGGGGAAGGGTTGTTAGTTCCATGATACATTCGAAGCTCCTTGGCTAAAGAAAATTTCAATGGATGTTGATTTTTTTTCATCTGATAATTAAAGCTTCGATGGTCGCAGATTTCGTTCTTTCAATTAAAATTTTCCCCTTCTAAGAATGTACTGACCTAACACTCAACATGTGACATCAAAGCACCAACGGCTAAGCCAAACATAGTGTTTTGATATATGAAATAAAACATCATAGTTTTTCAATGACCTGAAAATAGCTAGTTCTCTAACCAAAAGCGTTTAATCTCATAAGACGTTTGGATCATTCTTACACATCAGCAAATCCACGAATTTGTTCTCTTGTGCAGAAACATGAGAAGGTTTAGCGTTCCTTGTCCGTCGTTTTCAATTGTAATTCGATTTGAATATTATTAAATGGCAATTGGATTGCCATATTGCGATAATATCAGACAACCGCTGGACATCATGGCTCACAACGAGGATCCAAAGATATCATATGTGAAACCGTGGTTGACAGAAGATAAGATGACGTGACGAACGAGACAAACAGAGATTACTGGTTTCTTTGAAGCCTATGGTAGTGAGGTCTGGCAAATATTGGGGAAGGTTTATGTTCAACGATTGACAGCTGATGATGATTATAATGATGAGGAGGATGCTGATATATATATATACGTGTATATATATCATCATCATTATCATCATCATCAGTCTTTTAACGTCCGTCGTTGGACATAGACCTTCCCGAGGATTTGCCATACTCCCTTATCATGGGCGTCGTGGAGCCAGTACTTCCTGAACTTGTCTAGCTCGTCTCTCCATCTAACGTTTTGCCGGCCTCGGTTGCGCATGTGATCTCGGGGGATCCATGTCGTGAGTCGTGATGTCCATCGGTTGTCTGCTATCCTTGCAACATGGCCAGCCTACCGCCATTTGAGATTTTTTGATGGATTCTATGATGTCCCTAACTCTTGTCTTTTCTCGGATGTACTGTGCTGTGTTGTGGTCTCTCCATGTGAGGCCCAGCATTATATATATATATATATATATATTGATGTCATGTGGTAAGTAGAACATTCTTTTGCTATAGTTTTCTACATCCTGATGTGTTCTGAAAACGCTTGCACAACTTCAGCGAAATGCATCAAACTTATCTTTGTGCTTATAAAGATTTGGGGGATGTAATACCTTCGTTTCATAATATTACCCACTCCCAGTGTCAAATTACTGCTATATATTATTTCCATTAATATTCGGACCATCCTCATCTTTGTTGTTTTTCATACAACGTTTCGGCCGTTGCACTCTACGGCCTTCGTCAGGTAACATCTGGGAGATTTTTGGGAAGTAACGAACCGAACCCTTTATTTATCCGACGGGGGTATATCGACTGTACTCCCCTCTTTTAGCGTTAGTAGTATTGTTATACTGTCTCACACTAGGATCGAACCTAGTACCATCAGATTACTTAACAGTAATTTGTCTGATGGAAATAATAATAATACCTCATCTCAAAAATTCTGAGATATACTGCTATATATATATATATATATATATTTATATATAAATATATATATATATATATATATATATATAAATTTTGAGATATACTGCTATATATATATATATAGCAGTATATCTCAGAATTTATATATATATATATATATATATATATATATATATATATATATATATATATATATGGATGCTGATGCTAATACAAGACTGGAAGTACTGGCCTCTGCAGCCGTCCACAGCCACCCAACTCCTACCATCATCCTATGTAGACAATTACTGCTAACATTCAATCGTGAAAAACACGAATTCTTTACACTTAGAGGTGTATATAAATGATGTAACCGCTATTAACAATATAGCACTGGACACTGCAAATATGAGAGTCTAGTGATCTGATTGGACGATCCTTCATTTGGGAGTCCATCAGAATGTACACGTTAATTGTAAACAATTGACTTCTGCATGTGTATCTATGTACTTTAGTAAACAGTCGACCTCTTCACAAATCAGCATCATCAGCAGTCTTTTGGTGTCCGTCTGTGGACATAGATACCCCCCTACCAAGATCAGCCAGACCTCTCTATCATGGGCGTCGCGAAGCCATACATTATGAACTAATTTGTCTTACCATTTTATTTTCTGCCGGCTTTTGGGTCCCTGCAGCGATTACAAGGTCTGGGATTCATGCAACATGACCAGTCAATTGCTATTTTACTTTTCTTATGCATTCTATGATATCTCTGACGTTTTCTTAATCTAATATACTGTAATAACTTGTGATCTCTACATGTGATATTGAACATGCACGTTACATGATTCACAGTTTAAGGGTTACTTTTGGTCTGGTTCCATGTTTTTATCTTGTTCAAGAACAAGAGTTGAGCTTTCTCTACCGACCTCCATTGATTCTACATTTGAACTTCTATTCTTTTGATTATTTCATTGAGATTGATCGCCCAAGGTATATGTAGTGATCTACTTTCTTCAGCTCTACGTTTTATACGTATACTGCAATCGTAAACAATCGTCTTCTGAGCTAATGCAGATCAAGAGGATGGGTGCAGGGAGTCCGAATCCACCCTTGCCCGGGGGACGAAAAAGCTTTAATCTTTGCTTAGCGATATACTTTGAAAAATAATTTGGCATTTCTTTGTTCTCTTTTTTCTTATTCTTTTTCACCTTCAACGTTATTGAACTAACAATAGAGAAATTGCATGGAATAGAGTGCGAAACAACATGGCAAATTGAACAGATTAGAAAAAAATAACTTGGAAATCGAGGCAATCTACGGATTTTGTAAAATATGAATCACAAATCACCGCTACTCACAATAGAAAGTCTAAATTCCTGT
>OY735226.1:43253993-43268993 GCA_963457665.1 Thysanoteuthis rhombus | reverse complement strand
GGTTTTACAGAGGGAGGCACTTACTGTGATCTCTTCAAGGCACGGGTCTTTTAAATAATAATGGCCGGTCGATAACTTTAAGCAAAGGATATAAAAGTTAGAACAATTTATATTCATAGCTATTGTTAGAAATTCTTTATGTTATCAAATTTATTCTGATAAACAACTGAACATAATCATAAATTAATATGATTGAAACAAATATTGTAATATAAATTTTAATCAATCTTGAAGGGCACATTCGGCACTGATTGATTTTGATAACTCAGTCCCAAAATGGTGCCTCCCCGTCTCAGTTTTCCTATTGCTCGACTGACAAGATTTTCAAAAATTAAACATTCCTGAAAAAATAAAGGTTATATTCATTCAAAGTACATCAAGATACGTTTAGAAAAATAGATTTTCCCACAAATATATGCTATTCTGTGTGATTTTTTTTCAGGAATATCGTTATGTAATGTGACTTGTGCATTTTCTTTCTGTCCGTCGTACCCTATAGCCGACTTCAGGCGATGCGTGGGTGTACTTTTGATAATCGAAACGGAGAGCCCGTTTCGGTGATCGTCTGGATGATTAACATGGAGCCACTCTTTACTATGAAACTCGGGTTTGGATAATGACCAGTTTTCTACTACAGTATCTGTGCAGACGATTCAATCATTTGAATGTTGGAATAAACTCTATATATAACAGAAAAAATTCAATTTTAACATTAAACTTTCATGTTTAACGATTCAAGCAACTTATAATGATTCAGCACGGGAACCAGCAAGAAACCTGTGATGACTGCTTCTCTTTTAATGCCCTAAGCACGTACTTGCTGGTTAATCAAATGCTGTTTGCTATCAGATTCATTCAGCTATAATGCAGACTTAAAATAATATCAATTTTTCTAATAAATCGTTTTAACCCATAGTTTGTCCGTGCGAACTATAAATTATCATTTTGAACTACAGAAGTGAATTAATTCACTGAAATAATTCAACTCAAAAAACAATTTTGATTTCTTTCATCTCGATAAATTCTTCTAATTCCATAGTTTGTAAAATTTAGTTGGTTCTCTTGCTGAGATGCTCACAGTTCTCATGCGTTGAGTTATCCTTACACGTAGTAGTCGTGTACTGAGGTGTCGGTGTTCAGTTATCGTTACGGAGTAGACTTGCACGGAAAATTCGGCTCATGGCTCATAACTACAATAGTGAGTTCAGGCGCAAATAGATGCTCTATATTTGTGGACTTACGCATAAATTGAGTTTAAAAATCATCTAAACCTATGTAAATGCTATAATTTCGAATTTTTAGGCAGGTATGATTGCCCCAATTGGTGTAAAACAGTTTTCTACGCTTTGTTCTCCCTATTTGACTTTGCGACATTCTTTAATTGTTCTTCACAACAATGTATCATCTTATACTACTTTTTACCAACATCCTAATTAGGAACCGTAAATCGAAACTGTCACTGAATTTGTCAAAATAGGTTCCTTCTGTTTTCTAGTCGGTCCGACGGCTGTGTATGTATCTCACATGCATACAAGATATGTGAATGGAGTTAGAGGGCTGAAAATTTATGCATTCACCCCTCATTATATCTATAAGGAAAACAACAAAAAAAAAGTTTGGATTTTTTGAGGGGGAGGGGGTTCAAAATTTTCTCAAAAAATTCTCTTTCAGATGGGTGGGGATGCAATGTGAACTTATGTTAAATTGATCCCCCAGTGCGTGTCCGCTTGTTTTTTTAAAACTCAGATGCGATCACTGCTCAACAAAAGGCTGGAGAAGTGAGTTTTCTCATTGATTACCCCCTTTGGTATTTTTATCTAATTGATTACCCCTAATACGTCATGCTGCCTGAAGATGTGGGAGACGTGATGGTTCTTCTTTTTTTTTTTTTTTTTTGATTGACCAACTATTTCTAAGTGGTTTAATAACATACAATACATCAAATTGTTTTTTTTTTCTTTTTTCTCCTGAAAAAATATACTAAGATGATGCAAAAGTTTCCAGCTTTGTTTCACCAGATCGTCTACTCAAACAAGTTCATTCAAGAATATTGTTATAAATGACCAGTTTACAAAATACCAATTGTAATAACATACCAATTGTAACAAAATACCAATTGTGAAACCCATCATCGCCATAAACTCTTCTTCTTCTTTCTTCCCATAATATCAATTTAATAAACTCCTTCATTGACCGTTGATCTTCGTCTTTGTGGTAGAACCACCTGAGAACAATCTGAACATATTCTAATTTGTTGTTGATGAGTTCTTGTTGCGATTATTTCGAATGATACCCGATGATACCCGCGTGTAAAAGAACGGGTCGGTCCAAGACAACATGAATGGAACAAAAACGTACAAGAACCTCGATTTTTGTTACAGAATTAGAATTCATTTGAAGAAATGATGAACGGAGAAATAGGGGAGGAAGAAAAGGTTGCGAAAATAAGCACTCCCTCGGGAAATCAAAGTGATTCCAATTTACAGTTCTTTGAAATTGTAGTTGAACGTCTGGTTTCTCCTTTGAGTTCCGTATGTTGATTTTTTGTTCAATTGGTACACATTTGGAAGGGGTCAGAATTCATGGTGTGCAAAGCACCCTGTCACGATCGTCATGTAAAATGATCTTCTGTTCGCCGCATGAAACTAAAGCTTCGGAGTAACTCCGTTACTTCCCGGTATTGTTTCCTATGTAGAAATTTTATACATGGATTGAAATAATTTTCATAAGCCAAGAGAGATAATTAACAGAACATGAAGAAAGATTTTGATTTTCAGTTTTTACACATTTTTTTTAGACTTCCCGAAATTTTCTTGATCGGAAAAGCTTTGAACTTGACAATGCAGTGCCTTTTGTGCCGGTCAATATCTCTGGCGAATGCCGGCATCGTAGATTGTAGATTGTTCATGGTGTATACAAGCGGACACAGATTCCTCCAATTGTATTGCAAGACTTTAGTTTTTGAGAGAGGAAAAGACTTAATACAAAGGGCAAAGTTTTTTCTCTTCACACTTCATCTGATTATTTTGACTGCATTGAAAGGTTGTCCAAACAACATTGCTCTTATTTTTTTTTTCTTTTTAACACATATATCCCAGTAGAATTCTTAAAAGAGATATGTGGGACCTATTTATCCCAGCCATCGAAGAAGCCTTGAGATACATACATGTCCCTAGAGTCTTTAAATGTTTAAAAAGAAAAGGAAAGTCTAAAAAAATATATATGCACGCCTTTTGTCCAATATGACGAGGCAAGAACTTACAAAACTCTAAAGATAATATAGTGGCTGGAAACCGTCATGTGACAAACTTCTTTTCGTAGCATGCTCAGTCAAGGGTGATCGAGTTAAAAAATTGTTCAAAAAGGGGTGATCAATGAATGAGTAACTTCTCTTGCCTTTAATCGTAAGTGATCACTAAAAGGAAGTCTGAATTTAAGAAAAACAAAACAAAAAAAAAACAATTGTGAATGCTACCTAACTTATTTAGCATTAATTTACATTTCAAATTGAACCCCAATTTAAAACCTTCTTGAGAGGGGATTTTTTAATAAGCAGTAAACGTTTTCCTGTACATAGTAAGGACTGAGGAGCGAATGTTTAAATATTTAACCCTCTCTTTCTATTAGTGCAGCCTGTACTTTCGATACATACGCAAACAGAGGGACCAATATAGCTTGATCTTACATTGCATTTTGAACCCCCATTCAAAACTTATTACGAGAGGAATTTAACAAAGAGCAATAAAAAAAGACAAAACGTTTTTCTAGACGTAATGATAAGTGAATGTTTATACTTCGAACTTTCTGACTCCATTAGTGCAGCCTGTACATACAGTGAATACACTCGTCGACCAAACAGCCAGACCAACTTTAAAACTGAAGAAACTTGTGTTGGAGTTGACAGTTTTGATTGATGGTTTCTAAAAACATGGAAGAAAGAAGAGGATCATAAGTCATACACATACCCCCCCACACACACACACACACACATTCATACACCATGATAATAAAAGAAAAGGTATCATTTCTCGAATTCGCCGACACCTTCAACGAAAATAAATCATGTCTCTTTCATCACTTGGAGTAAAAACAGGTCAACGACCTTGGCAACCTCATTCCATCAACCACCAGGAACAGTGTGAAATGTATCCCAAACCATCTCTAACCTATTCAACCATTTGTCTGTCGTCACCTAAAAACCTGAAACTTTTAAAAAATTGACAATAAATCACCAGACGTAGTAATAGTCCTAAGTTGACCGAATTTTTCCGATAAAGTATCGGCTTTATTAATTTGGGGCCGTCTCTCTCTCTCTCTCTCTCTCTCTCTCTCTCTCTCTCTCTCTCTCTCTCTCTCTCTCTCTCTCTCTCTCTTACTTTTATTGCCTTTCATCGCAACGTTCAGGATTATTTTTTTATATATAGTTGACAGAGTAATCTCAAATAGTCTGAATTTCTCGGATAAAGCATTGTTTTATCATTAATTGAACACTGTAGCTAACAAAGATGGTGAAGGTGGAACCACTGTAGCCATCAAAGATGGTTGGGAGTTATATCCTTTTTTTTTTCTTTCTTGGATGTATTTGCTCCTTCATGTGTTTGTGGGTTCCAGCGCTGCTGACCATACCGTTGTGTCCACAGACTTGAAAACTGGCATCGGTTGAAAACTGGCATCGGTTGAAAACTGGCATCGGTTGAAAACTGGCATCGGTACTCCTTCTAAAAGTTTTTTTTTTATCTTTTGGGACCTTATTTTGACGGGTTTATGAATAGCTACAAGATTCTCGAGAATCTAAAAATTTGTAGATATTTCTTTTATTCTAAGTTATGAACAGAGTTTATTCAGACCATATTTATTCTTCGGCTGAATTTCTATTCATGATTTGAAAATTTGACGGTTGTTCAATAATTATAAATTTTCCTCTCGTCTTTTTATTGCTTTTCATCCAAACCATTAAACTATAATTGCGTTCGGTCAAAAGGCATCCGTCAAAAAGCCAACACCGTCGTACAAATATTTCAACTGAATTTGTACTAAGTAGTTTAGTTCGGTATTTTTTTTTTTTTTGTTAGATTAGAAGGAATAAAAGTTGTATCGTGATTTTATTAAATTACTCAAGTCGTACATTTGATTAGCTTAATGGTCCGACATTGCTGTCATGCACTGTTGTCATTTTGACTGATATCCTTAGCCTTGATGCCTTTTTACCAGGCACCGCTTTGGTCACTGTTTTCTTGACATAATTTAAGAAACATAATTCATCAAAATTTTTAATATGTAATAGATAATTCAATTAGTACGAATTGAATCAAAATATTCATTGTATTGAAAATATCATTAATGTCATCACTAAATAAAATAACATATTATCCAATCTTAGGGATATTGAAAATGGTCTATACAATCATAACATGCATATCAAAGGCATGAATCGATAAAAACAATAAACAGGACAGACCTACGTTTGTAAGACTTGAGTTTTCAAAGATTTTAAGAATTTGAGATTTTAGTACTTCGAGAATTTTATGAATAATTTTTAGAAAAAACGTCCAAGAACACTAAATAAAAAAGGGGAATTTTCGTAATTTTTGTAATCTATCTTGTTCTAGAAAATGTTTTTCTTTGAAAAATTTCAGCCCAGAAACCAAAAGTGTGATGGTCTTCCCTGTCACGTTCTTTAGTAGCTCAGGGTAACGCTGAATACTGATTCCCGTTAATTTCACTTCCTGTGACTTTTGTTCAGGGCTTTGATTCATGCAGTGGGGAAGAATTGAGAAGTTCAGATTTTTAATCATATGAAAACTTCAACTATATGAGTGAATAAACAATGAAAATATTGATGAACAACAGTTGATACACACTTATGAATTTACAATCAGGAGGAGAGTTTTCGAATATTGAAGAGACATTTTAGAGACAAAGACACAACGAATAAAATCGAGTATCCAAAGCTAAAAGAAAGTAAGCCACTACATCTAATCGGGGCAACAAATCACGATTGAATCCCCAGAAGAAGAAGAAATCAAAAGTAGAATCCCCTTAGCTTGACAGACTTTCGGTAGAGCGATCTCCATTCAAGAACAATGAGATCCTATTGTATCTGAAATAACCAAGGCATATCCCCAATAGTCACCCATGGAGCTAAATCTTGGAACCTAACTATGCAATGTGCACGAGAGGAGATCATTTTTGTCATCACATGAAGTGATCACAAGACAACACAGTATGCTAGACGAAAACAGAAGTCAGAGATATCATAGGATACATAAGAAAACTGAAATGGCAGTGGACAGGCCATTTTGCTTGAATTTCAGACAGTCGCTGGACACCAAGACTCACAACATGGATCCCCAGAGATCATATCCAATACTGTGGCCTTCAGAAAATGAGGTGTCGTGATGAACTAGATAGGTTCAAACGATATCGGCGTCGCAAAACCAACAGTAGGTCGACCAGTCGAATGACGGATGTTTATGGGGTGATGTTGATGATGACAAACCATGCTAGACAATATGTTGTCTAGTTAACTCGTGTCTCGAATATACAATCCTTCAATAGAAGGACCGCTTACGGCCTGAATAAAAGAGTGTGTTTTGGCCTTCGACAGTTCAGGAGAGAGAGAGAGAGAAAAAGAAAGTGTGTGTGTAAAGATAATTGCATTTCTAGAGGCATCTTGTACAAGCAGCAGCCATATTGTTGAAAAGACCATATTCCAGACGTTCAACAAAGGAGAAAACGTAGATTTGTATCCAGAAAAGCTTCGCTGTCACTAACACATCTGCCTAGCAGCAACTATACCCTAGACACTGCATCTGGCAACAATGACACAACACCAATCTATTCATTATTAATTAGCAGTCTACTAAGCCAGCGATGATTATAAAAGTACATACACAACAGAAATTATTCACATGTAATTCCCATGACCAGTGTATGTGGATTATAATTTATCCGGCTATATTAGAGTGAAATGACAATTCAGAAAATACGTACAAAGTAAATTTCTTAGTTCATTTGACGTTCCGACAGTTTATTCTATCTTCTTTCGAAATATCCCTAACGGCACGGACAATGGATTAAACGAACCGAGTTCAAACTCCAGCCAAGGCAGCTTATGTTCGCTACGTACTAATGCCATGGAATGCAACTGGCCTTAGAGAATGAAAAGTATAGATTTAAAAACGAATGGGGTGTATTTTGTCCAGACCAGGGCTAGATTGAGACGTTTGTAGGCCCTAAATCCTGAAAAGATTATGGTGCCCCTATATATCTGTATATGGGGAAAATACTAAACTGTAAAATGAAATGTTATCTTTCTAAACGAAACAGAACCTACAATAAGATTTATTTATTTACTGTAAACACCACAGCTCAAGTACAGTATTGAATAAAAATGAGAAATTAGATTGAGAATACAAAAACATATCTAAATCCAATAAAGAGACAGCCATTCAGTGTTACTACACGAGAATTGAAGACCAATAACCACAGAGTATCTCATTACAAAAGATCAATATAATATGTAATGGACGAAACACCTTAGTAAACACACTTTCATTTTCATCTAACAGGAAATTGTTATGAAGGAAAAATGCAAATAAAGAGTACACTATTTGCACTAAGATCCAGGATAAACCGGCTCTGAGGGAAAAAAAACCTCTGTGGTGCCCCCACCCTTTCGCTTGGCTCCCTAAAAACGTGCTTATTTTGCTTAATGTTTAATCCAGGACTGGCCACTGAGCTTTAATGCTCAAGTGTCAAGCTAGGAGAGTGTGGGCTAAACGCACAATGACGGTACAGCCGATGAGCGTGTGCGAGACGGTGAATCCCCGTGGTTATCGTGGAATTTACACGAATATTCATAATAGTGCAGAATAGGCCTGCCTGTCATATTTTGGAGATAGGATCTAATTTGTGATAAATTCAGTAGAGGTAAACTACTCCTTGTACGCCTCTTCCACCACTACTACCACTACAAGTAATAATAATAATAATAATAATAATAATAATAATAATAATAAACTACTCCTTGTCTGTCTCTTCTACTATTACTACTACCATTACCACTATAACTGCTTCTGCTGCTAATAATAATAGTAATAATAATAATGATAATAATGATAATAATAAACTACTCCTTGTCTGCCTATTCTACTATTACTACTACCACTATAACCACTACAACTGCTGCTGCTGCTGCTAATAATAATAATAATAATAATAATAATAATAATAATAATAATAATATCAAACTCAAGATGCTCAGCCTGCGCCAAGGAGACGCTGCACGCCCTGATGTCTGAGGCGACAACGTCTGCGAGGTACCAGTCCGGGTCGCCTCCATCCTGTCGTTAGAGAATTGACTCTTAAAGGTGGTGTGCGTTGAATGTTCTGGACGGGGGGGCACAAAATGTGTCTGCACCAACAGATGGGACGCTGTCCCATCCCATCACTGACGAAGAGTATCGAGGACGGACCCAACAACTACCCGCCCCGTGGGTCCTTTGAATTGACTCTGGGGATTATGGCGAAGTCCTCTCATTTCCCGTCCTAGCTCTGGCTACTGGGATTTACTTACAAGTGACTGTGTTGAGGGGCGAATAGAAAAAAAATACAAGAAAAGAAAAAGGAAATTGTATGAGGACAATTAGCTAAAAGCCTCCATGTATTTAATTTCGTGAAAAGTCACTAAGTGGGCAAGTTCCAAATGTAGGGAATTAAAAATAAGTGAAGGTAGGACAGAGGGTTGAGAAGAAGAAGAAGAAGAAGAAGAAGAAGAAGAAGAAGAAGAAGAAGAAGAAAAAGGGTGAAATGAAAAGAGAAACGTGATTTAGAAAAAAAGGGAGCAGAATCGATGGAAAGTTTTGGAATGAGAAAAGATGGCGTAGAATGAGTGAGACAAGAAGAAAAGACGAAAGGAAAACAGAGGAAGAATTAGCTCCCTAATCAATATTCTACTGGGATGCGCCTATCTCTACATTTTGGGAATAGAATAGGTACTAGCTCAGATGAACGCACAAAATAATCAAAGCGTATCCATACATGTCCATACAAATCCCACGAATTGCACCTGATATGTATTGGGCAGTGTGTGTGGTATAGAAGTATATTATTTCCTTGATAAGTACGTAAACTTACCCGAACTGGAATATTGTTTGTTTGTTTGTTTTTTAAATCAGCAGATTGAAATGGAAAATCGCTATTACAGTCAATAACTGAACAACCGTAGCGTCAAAATTTGAGGTCATGTAAACTCTATCAAAGAATAAATATGATAAAAATAAATTCTGTTTACGACTTCACAGGTGTTTTCTACTGAAAAACATCTAAAATGAAGTGAAAAAGAATCTAGAGACATCTGAATTCTGTACATCCCGGAAAACATCAAGATTCTGCTGAATTGTGATGTTATTAATTAACCTGTCAAAATAAGGCTCACAAAAGTTCAAGAAACGGTTTGTTTGTTTTTCTAAAAATGAAAATAAATATGAAAATATAAAATTTTTTGAAGGGGTTTAGTGAAACACTGATGCCGATTTTCAAGTCGGTAGACAAAAGAGTACGATCAAGAGCTAAGTAACACACCAGCAAATACGTCAATACAGAAAAAAAGGTAAAATTCTTCGCCATCTTTGATGGCTACGGTCGTGCAATTCGCTGGAAGAATTAAGAATCGGTTGATCAGGGGATTTTTTAAAACAAATGTGTCAGCGAACGCTTTCACAAACAGATAGATTGTTTAATATTATTCAGCTGAAATCGAAATGTTGACTGAAAAAAGGTATCCAACTAGCTTAAATCCCCAAAG
Source organism: Thysanoteuthis rhombus (assembly GCA_963457665.1). Classification (NCBI taxonomy): domain Eukaryota; kingdom Metazoa; phylum Mollusca; class Cephalopoda; order Oegopsida; family Thysanoteuthidae; genus Thysanoteuthis; species Thysanoteuthis major. The sequence continues at coordinate 43,259,185 of OY735226.1, read as the reverse complement.
ATTCAATTCAAAACAATCTGTTTTATATGTGTGTTTTGTTTTAGTAAAATATCGAAGTTGTTGAAAGATTTCTTTCGGATAAAAACACAAGGGGCGGCAGACGCTGGCATTCTGTTTCAGTGACCGAGTTTTGAAACAATAACAAGCCAAGAATGTCCAAGAATAGATAGCAACAGCAAACTATGAACAGATAATAATGAATTCAAGATTGTTTTTGGTTATAAATGCTTGGCGTGTAATTTGATGTCAAGCAAAGCTGACATTGCTAGACCAAAATGCTCAATCAAGTTAAACTATTAAAAGCTAAATTGTTGACACGAGAATTCAATTACAATTAAATCGATCAGCAAAAATAACTCAACACTACGTGAGCCATATATATATATATATATATATATATATATATATATATATATATATATATATATATATATATATATATAGCCAAGGGGACGTATAATTAGATAAGGATAAATAGGAATCCGAATTCAGAATAAGAGAATTTGCCAAGAAGAAAACCTTCGGGGGTGGGGACACTGCATCTATGTCAATGGAGCCTCGTAGGGTGCCGAGCAAATCCGGTGTGTAACCAGAGCCTCATCGGTGAGATCCAAACACGGGGATCCACCTCGATTGAGTATGCACCCTAATCAGTCGCAGTAGAAAAAGGGGAAAAGAAAGAAGGAAAGAAAGAATTAATCATTTGAGAGGACGAGAGACTAAAGAAGTTAAATCGATCGTAAGCAGTTCGTAACTTTTCAATCCATGTGTTTGTTTGCATCGAGGAAATCTCATTAGTCCTAAAAACCAAGGATATACGACCAATGCATCCTCCCGATAGTCACCTATCGAGCTGAAACGAGGAACCTAACCGAAAAATCAACCCTCAAACCAGCAGAGGAGATAATCAAACTCAACATCGCATGGAGAGAACACAAAACAGCACAATTTACAGAGAATATTAGAAAGATATACCATAAAATCTATTCGGGAACTTAAAGGTCAATCGGCTGATCATGTTGCAAGAATGTCAGACAACCGCTGGACATCAAAACTCACAATGGGGATCAAAAAAAATCATATGTAAAACGACGACCGGCGAAATATAAGATGGTGTGACGGTCTAGACAAATTCAGAAAATGTTGGCTCCGCAACGCCCATGATAGATAGGTCAGGTAAGATCCATGTCCAACAACAGACACTAAAAGGTTAATGCTGATGTTTGCTTGACTGATAACACCAACTGAAAAAATTTGATTGACGTCATTATAAGACTATTCCCACGTTTTTAAAGTGAAGAATTCTTAGGAAACGTATTAAAAATGTATGAAAAAATAAGTTTAATATTTAAAAAACAACTTGGTTTGTATAGATGATTTTGACGAGCTTTCACCTCCATCGTAACTTCAACTTTAAATTCCACTGGGATTCACCTTAATGGCCTCATGCCAGACTGAGCTAAGTTTAGTAAGCATCGCTGCGCCCCGCCCCAGCTCAGGGCAATGGTTAGTGAGCTCGCCCCGGGAATAACTTCGTTAGTGTAGTATCTTGAGACAGTTTGACACCGAATTTGACGTCCTTCCGACAGTTCCAGCACCCAAGATGATGACAGACGAATCACTCTCTGTTTTCTGCAGGACTATATCAGCAGGGACGAGGGGAGTATTCTGTCGATACTAGAATCCCCCGTACGTTTCCCCTCCGACTTGTGCCCTGGGGGAACGTTACAATGTCTGTACAGACAGAAAAGAGACCACACAGAAGTGTAATATCTTCTATTCTCACTCGGTGACCAACATTTTTGGTCTGTGTCTATCAAAACTATGCTTATTAAATACTTATACGTGATTAATAGTTTAAATATCACCCATATATCGCACGAACGCGTATTTCAGAAGATCGACAATTAAATTTCTATATCTGGTTGTCCTCTCCTTCCATAAACGCGTATGAGTAACATACATCAGGAACGATCCAACGATTCCCAGGTTATTAATAAACCAAGATGGCTGTGAGATTTATTGCGATTTGTCCACTCGAACAAAATAGCGTCAGCAGGTCAGAATTGTTAACCGGAAGGTGGGATTATTTGGCGGGAAAATGGGAGAATAAAAATGAATAATGCAAAACTCTCTCTTTTCGGGTTAGAATTGCGTAGCATCTGACGAGGTGTCAGGTGAGAGAAAAAAAAATGGATGACAGTTTGAAAAGTTTCATTTTCTCTCTCGTTGTATGTGCATGTATGCATATATCCCAGGACTCATGCATTCTGTGTGAGACACGCGCATTTATGATACATTCTCACAATCACATGTGTGAGTGGGAAATTTTCACAGGTTTTGTTTTATGTATCATTTAGATTGATCAAATACGTTTTGTCTTTTGATGAAGATATTTACTGTCTTAGATGGAATCTGTTTATAATAGACGTTTAGACAACATTTAATTTCAGTAGCTTATACTCTCAGAAACGCGATTTTAGCCTATCTTGGATACATAATTCTCAAAATTTTCCTGGGAAGCAGAAAGCCCCTCCGATTTTTTTTCCCCGAACGCAGAGAGGAAAATTTTTATGGATTGTGTGTGTGTGAGTGTGCGGGGGGGATCACATAGTTTTCATTTTTACTCATTAAAACTTGACTGTTAATTGTGTGCGTGTGTGTGTGTATGTGTCTATACATGTAGGTGTGCGAGTGTATCTCTTTGTGTGTGTGTTCACGGGTGTGTGTGTATGTGTGTGAACAAAAGCACGTGTGTGTGCTCGTAGTTGCGTTCGTTTGTGTATGTGTATGCCTGTGTGTGTGTGCGCAAATGTATGTATAAACGTTTATATGTGTATCTGGTTATCTGTGCGTGCATATGCCGGTGCGCAGAGGTGAGTGTGTGCACGTTGGTATTTATGTGCTTACATGTATGTGTGAGTCCACGTGTACGTGTATATGTACTTGTGTGTATTTGTTTGGTTTGATTTCTTTGGTACATAAGGGTTAAGGGTGTGACTTCAGTGTAGACAAAAATATTTCCACGTTAGTTTGGTAACCAAATAGCGCTTAAAGCACTGAATTAGGAATATACACATAAAAACACCTAGAATGGCCAAATTCCACCGACATTGAGAATAGTGAAAAACACACTGAAGAATAACCGTCTCCGATAATTGATCACTTTTTCGCCTGGACAAAACGAGAAACGTGCTGAATTTAGCGCAAAAAGCACCAAATTGGCAACACCATGAGATGTATCGGTTATCAACGAAGAAAATGGGATCAGCTAACAGATTTTAGATATTGGCTGAGATTATTCACTTCACTCTTACCACCTTGGGAGAGGCATGAATCTATCCCTCCTTGTCGTCTATCGTATCACCTGATATCTTGATGAAATATCTCGTCTCCGTCATACCACAATAGTTGATGGAGAGATAACTCGGTTGCGAGTGACCCAATTTCGATATTCAAAAATATGGGCACCGGCTTGGCCTCAAAAAGGCCATCTTGTATAAGCAACAAAAATTAAGATGAAAGTAAATACTAGAAAAAATTGAAAACAATAGGCAGATCGATTGATAGATATGTGATTGCTGAGATAGATAGATAGATAGATAGATAGATAGATAGATAGATGGATAGATATGAACAGACTGAGATAGATATATAGATAGATAGATAGATAGATAGATAGATAGATAGATAGATAGATAGATAGATATGAACAGACTGAGATAGATAGATAGATAGATAGATAGATAGATATGAACAGACTGAGATAGATAGATAGATAGATAGATAGATAGATAGATAGATAGATAGATAGATTGATTGATTGATGCATAGATAGAGGATTCTCTGTATAGCTTTGAGAAAGGTCATTAACATCCAAATTCTTTCTTGGTTTTTTCTTGTTGTTTGTGTTGACAAAACAACGTTTCGGCCGATCTTGGTGTACTCTGGCGAATGCGTTGCTATTAGTGGGAACAATCTGCTTATCACCATCACATTCGAATTGTACACCAGAAGAATTCCGTAAAATGGATTGGTTGAAACGTTGTGTTAACATCACAAACTGCAAGGAGGGGTTCAATCGCCCGGAACCTCTTGAACAGATGAAAGTATGCGGGAAAACGAAAACGCTCAAAACTCCAGACAACACCAGGCAGACTGAAGAAGATATACGTCTAACAGATTTGAAGACAAATCTGATTAGTCATGCAATAGAAACCTTCACCTGACTAACATCTTTTGGTAGCATGCCATGTTGAGGGTGATCAATTAAAAAAATTGAAAAAGTGGCGATTTATGAATAAATAATTTCTCTCGCATTCTGTCGATGCATACATAGCCAGCCAGCCAGATCTCTAACTCCACTGGTGTGGCCCCCATGCGGTAATACATACATCGTCAGCTAACTGGACCAACGAGAAAACTGAAGAAAACTACGATGAAAGTTTTGATGACAGTTTCGGTTTATGGTTTCTAATCACAGGTTAAAGCATACGGAATAATAATTAATCTAAATAATGCTTTATCTCAAAATCTCGGGCTACACCTGGAAGACCGAAGAAAATATCGGCCTAGAGGTCCTGTTACACTCATTATACATAAATATATTAGCATGGTAAATATGACATTGATCCAAAATCTTTACTATTTATTTTCATCTCCTTTTTTATTATCTATGATACTTGCCCTTTTGCCTGACTAGGTCTGGTAAATACTAAAAATACTTACTTGGAATACTAGTTGAACTAACAACCAAGTCAGTTTGTATCAGGTTGACGAAAAACTATCTTTTCATCGTGTTAATAGATTCTTACATGAACTATGAAAAAATTAGGGAGCCTGACTTGTGGGTCCTGCAGAGTTACAATTGTTCCTGGGGGTTTCAAGGTCCTCAAGTGCCACTTACAAGATTTGGGGTTAGGGTATTCCGGTCTCCTGGGCTCTTGGCCAGGAGAACAAAAGAACACTGGAATTTTTTTTTTGTTCGCCGTAATAAGCAGGTATTTGGGGACATACAGGGTACTCAGTGAGAGGAAATTAAACGAGGTTTTGACTGCTGGGTATACGGGAGCAATACCCATGAGAGGGAAGGAGGGAAAGGTACCGGGTGAGAGATATTTCTTCAAAAAAAGTGGGGGGACTGAAAAAAACATAAGAATAGGAGGGTATTTAATGATGATAACTTATGTAAC
>OY735226.1:43168993-43251493 GCA_963457665.1 Thysanoteuthis rhombus | reverse complement strand
TTAATATCGAAATCAAGGCCAATCCTAAAATCTACATTCTTAGCTGTTATTTATAATTTGAATAACATCCACAAACCACAGGGAATTCGGGAATTGCATATATTATTGCAAGTTCTAACCATCCAAACAAAATCAATAAAAAGACCCTTAAATCAATACAAACTAGACTTATATATAACTCTTCAAATGAAACAATATTCAGCAATGATTGAAATGAATACTGAAGCCATAAAGCATAGTGATTTGACCGAAACAAACTTTAAATCTGATGAAAAAAAGTAAAATCCGACCAAAAAAAACATAGCAATAACAAAAAAATAGAGGGAGGAAAATAATCTGGTATACACCGCCATTAGACCTACAAGTAAAAACTAACTTGGGAAAAAACATCAATCCAATGAATAGGAAAACATCCCCCTAGACCAACCCACTGAGTACAATATTTAACGAGAAAAAACTGAAAGTTAGCTATAATTGTATGGGAAATTTTAATAAACTCATTACAAAACATAACAATAGAGTTATAAATACCAACGAAGAAAGCGTCAATAAACCAGAATTGAATTGTACCAACAAAAACAGATGCCCTTTACAAAACAAATGTCTGAAATCGGATATTGTATACCAAGTCGGAATATCAACCCAAGAGGAATCCCTTAGAAATGGAATATTATACAGGAATATCGAAAAACACCCGTTGCACTTGGATTAGCCAATCATGTATCATCTTTTACAAATGTAAAATATAAAAATAGTATATCACTTTCGACGTATTATTGGAAACTGAGAGGTAGCAACGTCTAACCTTCAGTAAAATGGAGAATATAAAAACAAACGTACATATGCCAAAATATTGAAATCCCATACCACTTATGCCTAAATAAAAAATTTGAAATCCTCATTTTTGAAAATAGATCAGGAAAACATAACACAAAATTGATAAACAGAAAAAATGAAATAGCACTGAAATTCCGGCGCCGCTCAAAATTTCCATTTACAAACTTTATAACCCCCAAATAGATACACTGAAAATAACCAACATGGATATCTTATTCACAAATACAATCAACATGATTATCATTGGTATGAGGAAATAGACGAAACCCAACATAATCAAATAACCCGCTAAGGTCATATAAAAGGGAACCCTAGGAAAATAGATTTAAGTGAGAATAAATACTCTCGGAGAGGAAACATACCATTACTGATAGACCAAACGCATACTGATAACGAAAACACTTTATCTATAAACCCCTGGTTTGTAATCTATAGCCACCGATATACATAAATCCCCACTAAATAAAACAAAAAATATAGCATAAAATAGCCAACGACTAAGCAAAAACATTTATAAATAGTACATAAATAGAATAAAAGGAAGATCCTACCACGTAGAATGATAAACACACCCTCTAAAAATGTCCCAAATAGGAATATAGAATATATCGAATCATCCATCCAAAAGAGCGCAAACAGTGTAGAAACATTAGTGTGTTTGTATAGCAGATGCTTACTCCATTATACTTAAGGCTCTACTCTAAATAAACTAAATGTTTAAAGTCAAGTGGATCGAGAACATGAAATAAACCAATCATTGGATATTGCGTTGTATTATATTGCATCCCTGATTTTTGTTACACACACACACACACACACACACACGCATATATATATATATATATATATATATATATATATATATATATATATATATATATCTTTTTGCTCCATGTCTCAGAAAAAGATCATATCAATCATTCAATTCAGTTGTATGGATATCACTCTTGAACTAGCCCGATGTTTCTATGCAGGAAGCGTATTGAAATATATATATATATATATATATATACATACATACATATATATATATATATATATATATGTGTGTGTGTGTGTGTGTGTGTGTGTGTGTATTCCTTTTTCTTCCTTGCCCCCATTGACTCCTAGCAGACAAAAAAACAGACAGATAGACAAGAGAGAAAAATAAGAAAAACTAACGCTGACATGTGTCAAAAACTGAAAAGAATTAAAGATAAAAACGAGAATAGATATAAAAAAAAATACAATAAAAAAATAAAAATAAGTGGAAAATAGAACAATGAGAGAAATAAAAGAGATACATGAAAATCCAAAATCCAGTTTACTTTGAGAAATAGTGAAAATCTGCACACTTGATAATGCGCTATCGCGTTGAAATAACTGGACAAATTGATGAGTGCAACTCATATAATAAATACACACACACACACACATATATATATATGTGTGTGTGTGTGTGTGTGTGTGTGTGTGTATGTATATATATATATATATACATATATATATGTGTGTGTATATGTATATATATATATTTGTGTGTATGTATATATATATATATATATATATATATATATATATATATATATAATGCACGGTGAATGCATGATACCAGCTATGACTTACGGATGTGAAACATGGAAATTGACAAAACGATTAGAGAATTGCACAGAGAGCCATGGAAAGAATAATGCTAGGAATAAGAGATAGAAAAGGATCAACACGGATTAGAGGGAGGACTAAAGTGAAGGATGGTATACAATTGAGCAACATAAATCGTGATGGGATGGACACTTAGTAAGGAGGAAATTACAACAGGTGCAACAAACGGCAGATCGATTGGTGCCCACGCGACAGCAAATATAGTAGGAAAAGACCAGACACAAAATGGCGGGATTAGATAGAGGAATTCACCGGTAAGACACGGTAAAGGTTAGAGCAATCACGGTAGTCATTGACGAAAATCAGAAAGGTCTTTGTCCAGCGCCTGACATATAATAGATAATACTATCAAGTTTCATATAAAACATAAAAAACTCTGAAAGAAATTATAAAGATATAATTCAATAATAATTGACTAAAATGACAAATATTTGGAAAAGTTTGTTTTCTTATACTTAGTTTTTAAAGCTGTAAAGCTTTTTAGAATATTTATATATGTGTGTATGTGTGTGTGTCTGGAAATGGATATATATGATTTGACAGAATGATTATAATTTATGTTATATTACATAGAAGTTCTTTTTTATAATGATCTTCCATCGTTATCTGATTAATGTATCATTCGGCCTGGACAACGTAAACAGAATAAACAATTAAAGAAAATATTTATTCAATTTACGCTGTCTAGGCCAAGTAGTACATTAATCGTGTAACATTGGAATATCCTTTAAAATGAGAGTTCCTATATAATATAACGCAATTTATAATCATATATATATATATGTATATATATATATATATATATATATATATATATATATATATATATATATATATATATATATATATATATATAATGCTATCAGGAAAAAAACGCATCTTTTTCTTTTAAAAGTAAAATGTATGAAACTTTTCTGTATGTTTCTTTATGTTCCATGAACGTTTATTCGTCTGAAAATCTGCCATGAACTTCATCGGGGATGACAAAAACTTTTTGCCGTTAAACCTGGTGTTTGCAAGCTTCATTATTATTATTGTTATTATCATTATTATTATTATTATTATTATTATTATCATTATAAACCGTCAACTGAAACTGTCACCAAAACAGCCAGCATAGGTTTCTGCAGTTTATAAGTTAGTTTGTCTAGCTGACTGGCTGGCTACTTATGCATGCATCGCGCCTACAGGTCGCATCAACGGAGCTACGAGACTAAAAATTGGAACATTTTCTACTTAGATCTTGAAAAAAAAAACGTTTTTGGGGTTTGTTTTCCTTGCCTCACCAAATATGTTGCTAGTTAAGGCTCAATTTTCAATGTAAATTTATGCTTAATTGGTCAGTTTGTGTCCAGCATCATCTGAAAATTTGCTCTTTTTTAGTGATCACTGTCAAAAGGCAAGTGGTGTAACTCTTTCATTGATCATCCCTTCTTTAAGATTCTTTCGATTGTTCACCCCTAACATGGCATGCTGCCAAAAGACATTGGTTACGTAACAATTTCTATAGAGTAAGTAACCAGATCTGTCATTATCTTTTTTTCCTTCTTATTTCCCTCTATCGTAACTCCCTGTTCTATATCCTGCAAGGAAATTTAGCGACGCACAAAAGTTAAACCACAAAGCGACTAGACCGACAAAAAAAAATCAGCAAAAAAAAGAGAAAAGATAGAATTACAAGACCAAAGAAAATCTCTTACTGTTTTCGGTTGTCTTCAGAAAGGTATTACAAAGAAAGCGGTTTTCGAAAAAACCTATCAGAACCGCCAGGAAGGAAGGAAAAGTGTCTGGCCCTAAATATATATCCTTCACAAATCAAAACTAAAAATAAGAAAATATATATTGTCTCTCTGTCCGTTAAAAATAATCAATTCGTTTCAAACTCTCTATCGTTTGCCAACAATGGAGAGGAGCGTTTATTTTGATAAATCCGATGAATTTTTCCCGTCAAGTGAAAGGATTGGTAATCTTTGCTTTGACGTACATAAACCAATACCAGTATTTAACCAGCGCACAAGGAACGTAAATTCATTCACTTGGACCAAACGTATGATTTTTTTCATTAAAGATTATAATTAAACAATATTTTCATCAAAAATCAAGGTAATAATGAAATTAAAAGTTGGTCTTTAGTTCTCAATCAGATTTCGCAGAAATCCGGACCAACCAAGAACCTGGACTTTTTGGAAACTCTCAAACTTTTTAAATTGATGGAAATTTCATGGTATTGAACAGATAATTATCTATATGTTGTTTTGTTCTTCGTATTATGAAAATTATAAATAAATAATCAATTTGTTTTTAATAACTACGGCTTTCTTTCGCCAGGCTGCATCAAGAGCCCTTTCTAAAACAAAGTGTGAGACAAGGTGATACCAGCTTACCCAAAGTCTCCACAGTCTGCTTTGAGATGATTTACCGAAATTTAGAATGGAAATATAAAAGAATCAGGAGGGATGATGAATACCTAAGTAACCTCAGATTTGGTGACGATATCGTCCTCTTTATTAAGAACCTTCACGATATCCAAATAATGTTAGACGAACTAAATGAAGTAAGCCAGAAAGTTGGTCTCCAGGTGAACATCAGCAAAACAAACGTCATATAGAATAGACATATTGGGGACAAAGACACAACGATTGAGATCGAAAATGCAGAGCAGGAGAAAGTAGACCACTACATCTACCTTGGACAGTGAGTCTACATGGAGTCCTCATAAGAAGAAGAAACAAAGTGATGAATCACACTGGGTTAGCAAGCTCTCAGTTGAGCAGGCTCGCCCTTCAAGAACAAGAAAATCACACTAGTCTTAAAAAGGAGGGTATACCATCGATATATCTCACTGATAGTCAAAAATGGAGCTGAAAAATGGAACCTGGCCAAAAGGTTGGCCCTCAAATTGGAACCAAGCTACGTGCACATGGGAGAATCATGCGAACACCGCCCATTTTTCTACTCTTTTTGGTTAGGATTAAAGTTTAAGACCTGTGCCACAGCATTGCCCGAGGAGCCGGTTCTGACGCTTACCAGCCGAATAGGCCGGTGATTGTGTGTTGGATGAGCATCAAAAACGTGTGAGCAGTTGCATGCCTTGACCAATAAGGGGACACTAGACTGCAAATTGCTGAGTCTATAGAGAACCTTTGGAATCGTTCTTGGGTTCTCTCTCTGTTACTCAGCATTTCGCCCTGAGGCAGTGCTGTCCCATTGCAAGAACAGGTCAGGCCAGTTCCGACGCTTTCACGACCACGTTTGCATCGTCTGGAGCTATTTTTGAGGATGCTCCATAAACTCTACCTTGTGTCACATTTCGTTCCTCATGGGAGCGCAAGGAAAAAGAGCTCGACCTCACATGGAGAGATTATAAGACAGCACTATATTAGAGAAAGGGCAGGAGTCCGAAACATCATAGAAACCGTTAGAAAACCCAAATGACAATTCGCTGGACATGTTGCAAGAATGTCAGACAACCGCTAGACATTACAATTCACAACGATGAAATGGAAATTAATACTCTTTCAAAACTCTATATTGCATTTTTTGCCTTTTTATTCTATTTAAACATAGCAATAAGTTTTATGTACATCAAAGCAAATATTACCAAAGAATCTTACCATAATCATCCTTTTAAAACCCGTCTTTGGACAGAGACCTTTCCTGAGAATCAGCAGACCTCTCTATCACGGGCGTCTCGGAGCCAATGCTCTCTGAATTTGTCTGGTCCGTCACAACATCTCTTTTCGGCCACGGTTTTGCATGCTATACCCTGGGATCCAGGTTGTGAGTCTTGATGTCCAGTGGTTGCATGATATTCTTGCAACATGACCAGCCCATTACCATTTGAGTTCTTTAACGGTTTTATGCTATCTCTGACTCCTGTTTCATCTCAATTGTCTAGTGCTGTCTTGTGATATTTCCATTTGATTTTGAACATAATTATCTCTTTTGCAAGTTTCATGGTTTGAGAGCCGATCTTTTGGCTAGATTCCATGCTTCAGCTCCATTGGTGACTGCCGTTCTTTTTATGACTAACGGGATGAGCGATGAATCGCCCAGATCTGCTCTGTTGGATTAGTGTCGCTAGAATAGCAGGGATCAAGTCTTAAGTAAGTAGAACCTTTTGACTTCCACGATGTTGGGTCGGTTTGTTCGTGACTCTCGGGGTAGACATGGGTGAAACGGCTGATTTTGCACCGTGGCCTAACTTCCATGTCAAAAATATCTGACGAGTGACATCTTCTCACCTTAGGTCACAGCATTGATAGAAATAGTTTGGAGAAGAAAAAGAGGGAAAATATTTAGTATTATGGAAATCTCGAGATTATACAGCTTTTAGCCGTGTTTTATGCGTTTGTTTGAAACTGTTAATTAAAGCTATCACCGTAATAATCAACACGGATTTCATCAGTTTTTACGTTGGACTAGCTGACTGACTTTTTGGCTATCAATGTGTCACGAGTACAGGTCATACCAATGGTAGGTGACAAATGGACAAAAAATTTCAACATGTACTTCTTATCATGTCTTAAATAACGCCTTTTGAATTCCTTGTAAATTCTTCGTGTGGGTTAAATTTACAATATAAATTTATGCTAAATTGTTCCCTCAATTTGTGTTTGGTTGGCAGCATTCATTCTGATTTTTGTTTGTTTGAAAATTCAGACTATAAACAGTACAGTATATTAGAGAAAAAGACAGGAATCCGAGATATCATGTCCAACGGTAGTCAGACATTCTCGCTACGTAGCCAGTCCATAGCCATTCGTTTTTCTAACTGCTGCTTCTCCCTAAAATCCTCTACCACCTTTGATCTCTCTATGCGATGTTAATCAAAATTCTGCACGCAGTATGATTCTCAGCTTGACGTTCAATCTTTCTGCTAAGTACCATGTTTCAGCTCCAGGGACGATCTTAGGAAGTGATTAATTAAAAAAACTTGAAGAAGCGATTATCGATGAATGACTTACTTGTCCCACTTTTATTTGGTCGTGATCCCAAAATTTTCATTGTACGAACCAACTGGAACTCTGCTATCATAATGTTTCTGCATGAAAAAGGTAACCCCAAAGACCTTAACAACTACAGGCCTATCAGGCCTATAAGCCTGCTCTATTGCATTTACAAACTTTTCACAAAAATCATTACCAACCGGATTACTAAAACAGTAGACGAGAATCAACCACGAGAAGAGGCTGGATTTAGAAGAAATTACTCCACCATGGACCATCTTCATTCAATAAATCAGCTGAAAGAGAAGGCAGCAGAATACAAAATGCCACTCGCGGTAGCATTTATAGACTTCAAGAAGGCATTCGACTCTGTAAAAATTCTCATGGTCATGAAGGCCATCACCCTACAAAGTGTAGACCCTGTATACGCTAAAGTACTGGAACACATATACGACCACAGCAACTCATTCATTAGGCTACATAAGGACTCAGAACCGTTTCAGCTCCAAAAAGGAGTAAGACAAGGTGATACCAGTTCAACCAAATTCTTTACAGCCTGCCTTGAGATGATCTTCCGAAACATGGACTTGGAAAATAGAGGAATCAAAATAGACAGCGAATACTTGCAAAACTTGGCAAGGTAGACCACTACATTTCCTAGGACAACGAATCTCCATGAGACACTCAAACGAGGAGGAAATCAAACGAAGAATCATTTTGGGATGGCAAGCCTTCGGCAGAGCAAGCTCAACTTTCAAAAACCAGATGAACCCGAAAATCCTAAAAAGAAAAGTATACAACCAATGCATTCTCCCGATAGTCACTTATGGAGCTGAAATATGGGACCCAACCAAGAGACAAACGGAGAAGTATGCAACGTGTGCATGAGAGAATCATGCTCAACCTTACATGGAGATATCACAAGACAGCACAGTATATAAGGAAGAAAACAGGTCTTCGTGACATCATAGAAACTATCAAAAAACTAAAATCGCAATGGGCAGGCCATGTTGCAAGAAAGAAAGACAACCGATGGACATCACGTCTCACAACATGGATCCCCGGAGATCACATGAGAAACCAAGGACGACAGAACACAAGATGGAGAGATGAACTGGACAGATTCAGGAAATACTGGCTCTGCGACGCCCATGATAGGGAATTGTAGCGAATCCTGGGGAAGGTCTATGTCCAACGACAGACGTTAAAAGACTAATGATGATGATGATGATGATGATGATGATTAAATGGGTTCGATTTTTCGAAAAACAAGCGTGAATGCAACCGGGCAAAAACTAAGGTGCCAGTTTAGCATAAATTGAACAAGAAATTTGGAGGAGTCAGAAAACGAAAAACCTGTTTGTTTAGAAATGATAATGAGGATATGTTCAACTTTTCATTCCTTTTGTATCGTTGATGTATTTTGTATGTGTGATACACACATGGGCAGCAAGCCAGCCAGACCAACATAACAACTGAAGAAACGTACGTTGACAGTTTTGGTGACAGTTTTTTGTTGATGGTGTCTGATAAAGCGATTTGTTGATTGATTAGTAGATTGTTTCGTGTAATGATATTAAACAAACATTTCAAGATTTAAATCACTAATAGAATCAACCGAAATCTATACAACAGGCTGAACCCAGATAGAGTGAGAGATGGGAATATTTAGGCAGATTAGGTAGATATGGACTGATTGAGATAAATAGATAGATAGATAGATAGATAGATAGATAGATAGATTGATAGATAGATGAACAGTGATAAATAGACATATATGAATAAACCAAGATATATATATATATATATATATATATATATATATATATATATATATAGAGAGAGAGAGAGAGAGAGAGAGAGAGAGAGATACATAGATACATAGATATGAACAGACTGAGAGACCAATAAATAGATGAATAGAAAGATGGATAGATAGATAGATAGATATGAACAGATTTGAATGGATGGATATACATGAACAGCCCAAGATAGATAGATAGATAGACACATACATACATACATACATACATACATACATACATACATACATACATACATACATACATATGAACAGACAGAGTGAAAGAGATTAACAAACTGAGATAGATAGCTCTAAAGATGGATAGATATGAACAGACTTGGATGGATAGATATGAACGGACAGATAGATAGATAGATAGATAGATAGATAGATAGATAAATAGAGAGAGAGAGAGAGAGAGAGAGATACATAGATACATAGATATGAACAGACTGAGAGACCAATAAATAGATGAATAGAAAGATGGATAGATAGATAGATAGATAGATAGATAGATAGATAGATAGATAGACACATACATACATACATACATACATACATACATACATACATACATACATACATACATACATACGTACATATGAACAGACAGAGTGAAAGAGATTAACAAACTGAGATAGATAGCTCGACAGATGGATAGATATGAACAGACTTGGATGGATAGATATGAACGGACAGATAGATAGATAGATAGATAGATAGATAGAGGGAGAGAGAGAGAGAGAGAGAGAGAGAGAGAGATGGGGCCTGTATATATGATTTTCTTCTTGGTTTTCCGAAGTAAAATTAGTTCAATTTGTTGCGATCAATGCTGGAGGTCTATTGAATTATAGCAAATTTAAAATAAATCTTATATCAACTCAATTGCAGTTAATATGGGAAGTCATCTTTCTTTCATTTTATCGGCTTTGACATTTTTTAAATATCCTCTTTTTTAATTATCAATCATTGTTATTGCAATTTCTCACCAGTTGCCTGTTGGCTCTGTACTGTCTCAACCGTACTTATTTCATTGGGTCGACTGCAGGTCGTAGGTCTCATATTTCCAGCACTCTCCCTAGTATTCGTGGAGACCCCAGTAGTGTTTTGGTCTGTATAGTCTCAATCTTTCTTATTTCTAGCTCAACCTATCTCGTTTTTTGGTGCCTTTGGCATGGTCCCGAGTGCACCTATTATTATTAGTACTACCCTGATCTTCATTAGTTCCCACGTCTGGTTTTCCCTAGCTTTTCAATCTGTTTTCATTCTGTGATCTGGATACACAGCCAAATCTGTTATTTGGCAGATACCCTCTCCATGGTCCATGGCTACCAGGGCTAGTCTTCTTGCTTGGATGGCGTGATCGGTGTGGATATCCTATGGTAATTTGTGGCTTCAGTTTTCCAGTATTTTTTTCCTTATTGTCTGCGTTGTTTCTGCTTCGTTTGTTATCACTTCATTTTTTGTTTTTTTTTCATACTGCTTCGAACGTTTTGTATATCTTCATTGTTGGCTTGCATGTACTTTTCTAATCCAGTTTGGGCCTTCTAAGCTAACGAGTCCTCTGTCGCCTTCTTTCCTCTTCATATCCAGTCTATCTGTGTCATCTCTAGGGAGTAAAGCATTGTGCATTGTTATTAGCTTCCTGGTTCGTCTGTTCGTTGATTGGAGTTGTCCAAGAAATATGCCTGTGTATCATACTATTGAAACTGCCCATGTGTTCATTTCTTTCATCAAATTTTTACTATTTAGCTCGGTTTCTAATTTTTTTTCATCTTCTTGAGGTAATCTTTTCTCTTTTTTTTCTCGCTGATTTCTTCCCATTTTATCGCATCACTTTTGAGAACTCCAAGGTATTTATGTAGGTTAATACACTGATTCTTTTATCGTCCATTAATTCGATTCTCTCTACCTCTATAAGACTCCCTCGATGCATTACGATAAGTACCTATTTCCTGACCTGAACTCAATCGCAATATCATTGCTGTATTTTCCATCTTAGTTAGTGGCTCTTCCCTGTTCTTTGCAAATAGTTTAATGTCGTCCATGTACATGAGGTGATTTCCCCTTTTGCTTTTTAGGATTGGGATTCACTACTGTTTTTCAATTATCTGTTTGGAGGTATCTTAGTTAGTGCAAATAGTAGTGGGGTCAGAAAGTCCTCTTTGAAAACTCACCTTTAAATACTCTACAAGTTTTTTGTAGGGTTGGCTCAGAATTTCATCCCGTGTTCGATTATCTTGAATATCTTGAGGCATTTAATTATCAATCTCTGTGAGATCATGTTGTATGATTTTGTTACCAATCTATCCCATTGAACCATTTTTCCTTTTTTCTTTTCTAACTTCTTTTAGAATTATTTTATCAATGAAGAGCAAGCCGTTCTGTTCATCTGGTGAGAGTGCTTTTCCTTCCATGGAAATATATGCTATCTCTGTTATCTGTCCTGTCAGAATTATCAACTTTAGTGGTAGACATGTTATTAACCTATAGTTGTTTGCCTGGTCGCCTTTCTTTGTATCCTTTTGGATGAGACAACATTTGAGTAGATGGATCAGTCTGACATGTAGTGTGGTGAATCTCTTAAACCAATATCCTTGCATCCCGTGGGGATCTGGTTCTTTCCAGTTGACTGTTTTTGGGAAGTATCTCTAGTCTGATTGACTATATGATTAGTCCTCTCTCATATAAGTCTTTGAGTTCTTTTTCAATATTACCAAACCATTCGGGAGATTCGTTGTGTCACTTTTGGCATCCAAACGTTGTTCTAGAAGTTCTTTCCCTCCGTGGTATCTGGTTTTAAGTTCTGTCTTTTACATTCAGTTCTGGGTAAAATATGTTTCCGTTGTTTTGGAATGTGCACTTATATGTTTATTTAAAAGCCCTTTTTCTATATCTCAGCTTCTTTAGTGTATTTGTTCCACTACCTCGGGTATCCCTTTTTATCTTATCTTGTATTTGTTCCATTGTCTTGTTTTGTTCATGTGCCATGTGGTTTTCGGTAATCCTTAGTATCTATGTAGTCGTATATTTTTTCTAATCTAATTTCCCAGGCAGGTTTTTTGGTTTCTATCGTTCGGGGTTTCTTATTGTGTCTGAAGATGTCGATTTTTGCGCCAGCATAGATGAGGTTGTTGAGCTCTGTCATGTAGTTAGTTACGACATGCTGTTGACATGTTAAGTTCAATCTTTTACTTTTTCCCAGTCTATGCCACTAAGGAATTGCAGTGACTTTTTCTCTTTTGCATTGATTCTTTGTGAGGGTTTGTAGCTTTATCCTCTTGCTGAGTTGTCACCTTCCGCATATCTCTTCGATCTGTATTGTTCTGGGTTGGTTTTGGTTATTGTTTCTACTCGTCGTTTTCTCTGTTTGCTTTATAAGCCATGTTCTTTCTTAATATTTTTGGTTATTTCCACCAATTCTATCTCTAATTCGAATTTCTCTTTTATGATTTGTTTTACTTGGCCAGCCACTTGCCGACATGATGCCTCTACTGAGATTTTTCTCTCCATATTGTGATGATACGGTCTTTGTAGTGCCTTTCCAGGTAACAATACGTAACTAATTTTTTTTCCTTTCTTCGTACATCTTTGCTTCTTACTTTGTCCAACAGTCGCTTGGTAACGACCGTGTCCCTCCTGTAGGCTATCAAAGAAACACAAGCCGGAATTTCGGCCAACAATCGCTCGCTAACGGCTATGTCACTCCTACGAGCCATTGAAGACCACAAGCCAGAATTTTGACCACGAGTCACTGGATAACGACGCTCCCTTTGAAGACAAACAGGGGAACAACTGCCAGTTATGACATATAAAACTTTGGATTTGTATCCCATTTTAATGCTATTCTGAATTTGGTTCTACTGTCTTCTTGTTTGGTTTTGGGTGCTGTAAGTTAGCACCAATCAGAGCAACCTCAGAACTCCACCTGTCCTTCGCAGTCATAGAATTCACACTTGGCGAGGTAAGGTATATATGAGTGCAGGGTAAGCGGGTTTAACATTATTATTATTATTATTATTATTATTATTATTATTATTATTATTATTATTATTATTATTTGGAATCTCACACCAGTTGCCTGGTGGTAACCGCTGGAGTTTGAGTGACAGCAAGTCTCCTCAAGTCTTCAGCCCTCCTCTCCTAGTACTCATAGGTCGCAGTAATTCTACGATTTACAGTTTCACACTGGTTGCCCAGTGGTTATCGCTGAAGGCTGAGTGACAATAAGTCTCCTCAGGTCTTCAGCTAACGTCTCCTCCCTCTTTCGCATATCATGACAGAGCTACTATTCGTTGCTGTACTTATATCTCTAGCACCTTCCTCAGTATCCGTGCAGTTCCCAGTAGTGGTCTGTACGGTCTCTATCCTCCCCCTGATCCCGATCTCCTCCAGTCTCTCCTTCAGCGTTTTGGGGACAGTATTATTATTATTATTATTATAAATGATAGTAATAATGATAATGTCCACCCTTGGTTTGCTTGTTTTGTTTTTTTGGGGGGGTTTTTGGAGTGGAGGGTTTTAATGGTATATATACTGTTTTGTTTTTGTTTTGTTTGTTTTTTTAGTTTCCTTATCAATAAAGCAACTCCTCTGGAAACTCAAGCCTGAGACCTAAAAGTAAGAAACTGTTAGCGTTGTAGTGAGAGATATGCTCAGTATGATCTTATATACATCCATTAATTACTAAATTAACAAAATGATGGAACAAACCGAGGATGATGCTGCGCATGTCACTCTGATTATCATCTCATTCCTCAGCAGATGGATATCCCCCCAAAAGGATTGACGTCATCTTTTGAAAATAGGGACAATTAACGTCCCTTGGACTTCACTGTATAAGTGAAGGTGAATGTTAATGCTCTCCATGCACATTCCTCTCCGTGTATGTGTGTACATACAAATGTGTGTGTGTGCGCATTTCTTTCAACGTGACTGTACACTTCAGCCTGTTGACAAAATTGAACAATTTAGAAATTAAGAATCCTGAATGAAATTGGGAAGTGAAAATTAAACTGCGAAATGAAATTGAAAAGTTAGAATTGCGTATTTTATTTAAAATTTTCGCGAAAAATATTTGATTACGTCAATCAAATTTTATAAAAATATCGAACAAGTTCGAACTTTATTCCATTAAAACTCTTTGAATATTCAGGTAAAAAAAAAATTTTGTTCCGTCTTTTATAAAGCTGCTTTACAATTTTGATTCCCGTACTAAAAAATGTAATATCAACTTGGAGTAGAAGTTGATGTTATTGACGTTGTACACCTTTTTAGGTGCAGTTGGCCTCATGGTTGACAAGACGGAGAATGCAACCAAGTTCAAACTCTGACTGGGTTCGTGTACACTTCGTATTAATGCCTTTGAGAAAGGTTTGAATCTATATATACCTCTGTCCCGGCTATGTTTAAATTGAAGGGCAGATTGGGCTCTCTGGACATGGTTGGCAAGCAATCTAGGAAACAGGCAACCCTGATTCCAGACCATTTATTGAAGCCTGCTTAAGCCCGAGAGATGCCAACTTTGACTTCTTTCCTTAAACTCCTTCAACCTTGTCTTCAACCATGTTGAGTAATTGGCAGACGACAAAACACCTTCTGCATAAATGATAAGACCAAGTGTTTCCCAGCAAACCGTTGCGATAACGAACACACTACTTCCACCAGCTTTTTGTGCATCCCCATATTTATAAACATACGCACCCTGTCGTCCATCTTATTCAGGAGAAATTTGAACTCGTTGGACCAAGCGAATCTCTTCCAGTGATACCAAATCTAGTTGCGACACTTGCGTGCTCATCATAGACGCATTCAGGGAAGATCAGTGGTTAGCATGGATACTCTGAGAGTCCTCATGTAATACAAGGATCGATTTACGGTGAGTTATGACGCATTCTTTCCTTTGCCTTGACCGAGGCTGTATGCATTTGTACAACTGTGGCCCTTCTTTTACCTCATACTTGCTTATACTTTCTTACGAAATATTTGTTAGACATTCGAAATGAAAATTCATAGATTCAATGGATACATCTTTGAAAGTTCTCCAAAAAGATGTTTTCCTGTGCGTGTGATAAAAGATTAGGCATTTTCGTAAGAAACGTGTTGACGTTCACATGCTTACTACCAAATTTATAGTTTTTTAGAGGCTCCAGGAACAATCGTTTTTAGGTCAGTATTCTTTATTTTTATCGGTTGGAAAATGTTACTTGATTTGTGCTGATCAAGCAATAGATTTGACTTTTTTTCAGTTGGTGTACAAAATTCTGTTTCCTTATTTTGATCCACCTGTTTTACAAGAGTTATTTTTGCTGACGGGTAATAAGTATCCCCAACAACTCTTCCTATTATTCGACTGGCATGACTTTCTTCGGCAATTTAATCACTGATTCAGTGAAGAGCACGTATTCGAGTTATCAGTATCTAGATATCTCATTCAAAAAATCAAATAAGTGATGGTTATTAACAGAAATGCACCTGAAAGACTTCATCCATCAAGCCATTGGCCAAACAAAGACACCTTAATGGGAAGATGAAAAAGAAACGATTTGATTGCCGGTCCATCGCCATAACCATAGAGCCATCCTGTAAGTGTTTAAGTAGGTAATTCCAGAGATACGGAGATGTAATCACATGTCCTGAAATCATTTACTTTTGTTGATAGAGAATAAAGAGTATATTTACAAAAAGCTAATTATATTTTCTTAAAGAGAACGTCTGTATTTATATGCGCTTTTACTGGGCAAATAATAAATGTTGATTATCTCCAGCAAACAGCAATTTGTGGGTAATTATTTGTAATTTTTGCCGAAATTATTTGAGTGTCGTCGTGTATTTTAGGTAAAGATAGCGGAAAAGGACAGGTTCGACGCGCTTCGTTTTGTTGCTGAAGTCTTTTTTCTTTGCTTCGATTGTCCATACGAAGAGAAAGAAAATCAAGGAAGACAAGAAGAGAAACAAAATGGCGAATGAGAGAAATCCATGAAAGACATCGATGCAAAGTATGTGCAGCTTTTTGGTAACCGTCAACCAAAACTGTCATCGAAACTGTACTGGCTGGCTACGTATGTATCACGTGTACACTCAACCCGAAATAGAGCTATAAGGCTGGACATTTTCAACATTTTCTCCTTTTCATGTCTAGAAGGAAAGAGTCCTCCGTATTTGTCCAACAGTAATTGCGCATGTTTTGTTTTTTGTTGTTTTTTTTTTGAAAATCAGACTTCTTTTAGTGATCATCACCCAACAAATGGCGACAGAGATAACTAATTCGTTGATCCTCTTCTTGTCCAATCTTTCAATTGATCATTCCGAGAAAAACGTTGATAAGGTGACAGTTTCTATTGCATGACTAACAAGACCTGTTGCATATATATATATATATATATATATATATATATATATATATATGGTAAATTTATTTTTCACAGAAAACTTTTAACCACTGAATGGTAAATACACACACACACACACACTCACACACACACACACACACACACAACATACACTACTGAATATGAGAATACCTTTTGAAACCTGTTTAGTTCGCAAATTAATACATTTATGGATTAACTAATTGATTAACTGAGTTTACATACACGTTTACTCTTGAGTCTGCTCACTTGCTATCGTCCACATTATATTAATATATATATATATATATATATATATATATATATATATATATATATATATATATATATATACACAAACGTGTGAGTGCTCACGAGTACGTTTATGTGTACACATGCGAGCGTGTGTGGCTATTTACTAAACATAACTCCTTTTTGTCACATGACCACAAGAATGGAGTACCCAGTGAGGATCGAAATTTTAACTCGTAACTAATGAAAACCAGATTCCTAAACATTACATCACCACAATGCACTTCAAATATGTAGGTTTGTCACGGTAAATGAGGAAAATTTACGTATAAAATAACACATGTATCCATGCATGTGAGTATGTATGTATGTATGTATGTGTGCGTGCATGTATGTATAAGTGAGGCATGTGTTTCAAGAATTTTTTGTCGAAGTCATTCATTCATATGATTTCACAACACCATTATTCACTCATCAGAGAAATTTACCTCGCTTCCTATGATATAACGCCATTTCACAGCTAAATTGAAGGAAAATGTCAGTTTTGATTCGACAAATATTAGAGGAATTGTTCAACAATTTGAAATCGCTTGAACAGCTAACCAGAAAATGGTGTTGCAAGGAGCTTAAGGATTTGATGATCTGGAGATGGCCGGTCTGTAAAATGAGTTGCACGTTGGAGAACTTCCCATCCCAGCCACATGATCGTTTGTAGCGCTGGATTTGCATCATTAGTATGGGTGTTATTATGCAGAAAGATCTCTTGTCGACCTCCAAATTCAGAAAAAAAAGGACCCTTTGCAAAGCATTATTGTAACGAGTTGAGTGATTCACCTCTAATTTCTACAATTCAACAACTGTAGTCATGAGGAAGGGTTTTATCCTCCTCTATATTTCGTATATGTTTGTTCGCTTGCTTGCTTCTTTGTTCCAGCGCCCCTGGTCGCACGTTTTTGTCTACGGACTTGGAAAATGGCTTCAGTACTCCACAAGTTCTCTTCTAAAATGTTCTTTTTTTTAATTTTTTTAAAGGAAATAAGCTTCTGGGAGACTTACTGTGACAGGTTTATTTGTTTCCGTCTTCCAACGCTTTGGGCCCCACCCTTTTGTCTGCAGACTTAAGAATTGGCATCAGTACTCCTCTAGATTCATTTTAGAAAGAAAAAATAATTTTTCGAGACAAAAAGAAGCGACGTTTGAGGGCCTTACTTTGACTGTTTTAATAATGACATCTGCATTCTCAAGAATATAGATGTTTCTAGATTTTTTACGTTATTTTATATGTTTTCCTGTGGAAAACACCAGTGATATCATAAATAGAATTAAAATTCACCATATTTATTCATTGATGGAATTTTTAAAAATTACTTCAAATTTTGCTACTACGGTCGTTCAATTATTGACTGTGATGGTATGTTATCCATTTTTGTGTAGACTATTCCCTTTTGAGATGAAAACATGCAACTCAGCATGGTAGATAACGCCCATGGAGGTGACAATTTTGGATATTGGGCCAAAGAAAATTCACCCCAGGAGCCGAATACTGCGCATATCAAAATATCCCACATCAAAACGAGTTTCACATTATTGGAATGGCAAATTCTACATGTAATGTGTGTTGCCTTTTCTATCTTAAGTTTCTCTAATATATCAAATTTCGAATTTCTAGCGCTTCCAAAACCTTCTTTGTCAATCCAATGCCATACTTTTCCCCTGGTAACAACAATGGCATTGACAACAACAATGACCAAAACCAAAATTAGAACCCCTCACGGCCACTGAGGAAGCAGAAAGTTGCTATGCAACTTTATTCCAAAACCAATTAAAGACTTATACAGGAAAATTTGACCCCCCTCCCTGCAAAAGCCACTCAGTTTTTCATTTAGTTCATATCTGAAATTGCCTCAATTTGTATCTGGAATTATCTAGATATCTATTCTATTTATCTAGAAAAATATCTATATACTAGATAAAATATTACAAAGTCTCCTTCTATGGTTTAATTTGAAGATCTTTATTTTTTTCAGTCAGAGGGAAAAGATTTTTACAAAAAGTTAAATTTTTTTTTAAAACTACGTTATTCAAGTTTCAGTCAGAGTGGAGTTTGACCCTGAAGCAACCCGTCTTTTTTATCATTCGAGTTTTGCAAATCATTTCCGACATATGTTGGCACATACTACATCATTGGCAGAAGCGTGACACATTGTCTGATTTCCATTGTACGGTCTTCCATATTAAACATGGAGGATAGACAATGTTGATTGTCCATTTGATATTCAACCATGATTTCACTTTTCAACGGACAATATGTAAAGAGTAGGCAAAAATGGGATGGATAGGTTTTATATTAAACCCTTGATTTTACAAAAAAATATTCAATGTTTCTGCGTACGATTCTTACAGAGCGTGTACGTACAAATAGATAGATAGATAGATAGATAGATAGATAGATAGATAGATAGATAGATAAATAGATACATACATACATACATACATACATACATACATACATACATACATACATACATACATACATACATACATACATACATATAATGAACAGTGATTGATAGATGGATAGATGGATATGAACAGTGAGAAATATAGATAGATAGATAGATAGATAGATAGATAGATAGATACATACATACATACATACATACATACATACATATAATGAACAGTGATTGATAGATGGATAGATGGATATGAACAGTGAGAAATATAGATAGATAGATAGATAGATAGATAGATAGATAGATAGATAGATGAGTGTATGGATGGATAGATAGATAGATAAGAACAGTGGTAGATAGATAGATAGATAGATAGATAGATAGATAGATAAATACGAACAGTGATGGATAGATATACTGATTGATGAATACATACAAAGTGATAGATAGATAGATAGATAGATAGATAGATAGATTGATTGATTGATAGATAGATAGACAATGAACAATGAGAGTGAGTGAGAGGGATATGAACAATGATTGATAATTATATAGATAATTGAGTGTCAGATAAAAAGATAGATAGATAAGTATGAACAGTAATAGATAAATCGATAGATAAATAATCAACAGAGTTGGATAGATATATGGATAGATACGAACTGAAATAGATAGAGAGAGACTAAGAGACAGAAAGACAAGCAGACAGACAGAGAAAGTGAGTTGAGTAAACTTAGAAGACGCCTTCCAGATTTTCCTAAGATATAGTAACAATGAACTAACGCACGAATCTATATATATATATATATATATATATATATATATATATATATATATATATATATATATATATATATATATATATATTTGTATATATATATATATATATATATATATATATATATATATATATATATATATATATATACTTCTACTACTACTACTGGAAACCTGCAAGAAATGTGTACCATTATTTTATGATCTTTGGGTCAGACAACGTGTATGAGTATGTATGAATATTTTGTTACAACCTATTGCTTATAGATGGAGAGATGTCATGTGTGTGTGTGTGTGTGTGTGTGTGTGTGTGTGTGTGTGTGTGTGTGTGTGTACGTACAAAATGATATACACACACATACAGAAGCGTGCACACACACACTTATATATATATATATATATATATATATATATATATATATATATATATATATATATATATAGAGTAATATATATATATATATATATATATATATATATATATATATATATATATATATATATATATATATTACTCTACAAGGAAGAAAATTATCGAAATAAGAAGAAAAGACAATGACTTAACCGAATCAGGAGTGGGTGGACAAAGGAGAAAGAAAGAAGAAATGAAAGAAACAGAACAAAGAAAAAGA
Source organism: Thysanoteuthis rhombus (assembly GCA_963457665.1). Classification (NCBI taxonomy): domain Eukaryota; kingdom Metazoa; phylum Mollusca; class Cephalopoda; order Oegopsida; family Thysanoteuthidae; genus Thysanoteuthis; species Thysanoteuthis major. The sequence goes on along the minus strand of OY735226.1, from coordinate 43,230,796 downwards.
AAAAAAGGGAAAAAGAAGAGAAGGAAATAAGACACAAGTGGAAAGATAAATGAAATCACCAAGAAAATTAAAGAAAGAAACGAGAATAAAGTCTGCGGATACGAAAAGGAGAAAAATAAATGTGTCCATCATGGCGGAATATTGGGAGGGTTTTTCAAATTTGTCTGCTTTTAACGTCTGCCAACTTGTGAATTTGGTTTCCATTTCGGATGGAGTGAATGCAAAAGCCGGTCATGGCAATTCTGCAAGAAACGAAGAAGATAAAAAAAAACACACACACACAATGGACGTTTCCATTTTCTTTTTCTCATTAATTTTGTGGTTGCTGGCAAATATATATTTTTTCGAATCTCTTTATCTCAAGTAGACGATTTGAGCCAGTATTAATACTTTAATAGATAGATATAGAGATAGATATGCATGAACTCGGCAACAGAGAGTGGGAGAAAAAAGGAGAGATGGAGAGAGAGGGAGAGAGATGAAGAGACTGAGATCGATATATATGAATGAAATAAGATAGATAGGTTGTGACTGAGAGTTATATAGAGAGATGTAGATACTAAGATAGATAGATAGATGTGAAATGTATGAGATAGATATGCATACACTGAGAGAAAGAGACAAATACTGTAAGGGAGAGACGGAGAGACTGAGGCGACAGATTTTTTGGTAGATAGAAACAGACTGGAAACTCCCATTCTCTCCATTCTCTTCTCTCTCCCTCTCTCTGTCCTTGTCTTTCTGTCCTCATACTTTCTTAACCTGGATTGCCATTTTGTGGCCAAATCTGACAAATGAGGCCAAATTTGGCTACGATATTTTGGTCTAGGTTTTGCCATATTTAAACTTTGTTGCTGTAGTATTTTCAAAAAGTCTCCATTTTGATGTGCACTTCGGTAATTGCAATCATTGAACAATCAAAGATGGCGAAATATTTTATGCTTTTTTTATATTTCATATGTGCATGTGTTTCTTTGTATGTGTATGTGCGTATGCGTGTGCGTCACTGCGCTCCAGACCATACTGATTTGTCTACAGACTACAAAATTGGCGTCAATACTCCATTTGCCAGCTTCTAAAAAGAATTTTTTTTTTTTTTGGAAAGAAAATATTGATTGGTTTATTTCTCAAAAGTTTAGATTTTTCTTGATATCCTTTTACTTTATTATAGATGTTTCCCTGTGGAAAACGCCAGTGATGTCATAAGTATGGTTTATTCTTACCATATCTCATCTGCAATGGTTGTTCAGTTATCGACTGTGATGACGAGTTATCAATTTTCAAGCATACTGTTCACTTTTGGGAGAAAACATGCAACTTTAGATGTTAAGACCGATCAGGATAAAAGTTTTGGATATGGGGCCAAGCGAAATTCACCTCTGGAGCCCAATACTACATACGTCAAAATATCCCACATCAAAACAAGTCTCACAATACAGGGTCTGTTTCGAATGGGGTCTGTACGAAATATACTGCAGTATGACCGACGCCCATGAGAACGCGTGCAGCCAATGCATTCCAACGGGTCAAAAGGGGTCGAAAGGTCAAGTGGGACCCGTGAATTTCTTTTGTAGATCTACCGTAGCCGATGAAAATAGGATGGCCAAAGAATTAACTATGTTTAAGAAGTGCGTTTGTCTGAGCATGGTAAGGAAATCTAGCCAATGAACTTTAGATTGTTGTGAATGGAGAAGTCATTCTATAGAAGTCATTCATAGTTTTGAGACATTTTTTCTACGAGGAAGTAAATTATGACCAATGAAGTGACGTGCTTGAAAGGAGTGCTTCGTTTCCAGTGGATGACCAATCATTTAACCTAGACTAATACGAATGTATTCTTGGATCTCATAACAATGCCCTCCATAATTGCATAGACTAGTGCAGTCGAGGTTAGCCTTCAAGAATTAACAGCTGTCATGGTATCCCTTCTTAAACCTGCAGGGATCAGCTCATGGTATGTATCCTCCGTCCTTGACCCAGTAACACATTTCAGTTTCCACTGGGAGTTTTCAGTTTGCTCCTAACCCCATCCATACGGGTTTAGAATCCAAATGCTCTTTTTGCAAGCTTGACCCTATACGAAGCAACCTTAGTAAACTGCATGCAATGTATATTGCCTTAGAGTTTCATGAGTTGGTGGAATACTTTGAAGACTTGTTGACACCTTTTTGAGAACAGTTCTTGTCCAACATCGTTGAATTTTTCCAACGTTTCTTGTTCTATCATAAAGAGGAATAATGAATGTTTCGTGAAAACAGCCATGCATACGTCATCGATCACGTCGAACAGCAAAATTGATGTTTTTAATGTCTTGTGAGATCAGGCTAAACCTTTCATAAATCACGAATTGACTCCTCAGCCTTTCTATTGAAGAACAACACTATGTAGCATCCTATGAAAGCATGAAATACTGACAAAATCCTGGCTTTCTCATAGACAATCTCATGGATTTGAATGGATCTTGTTTCTTCCAGTTCCCAATGATAGTCCGAAGAATCTGTGTGTAAGCTGGTAAAGCATGAAACGGTGTTACAAGGTCAGTGTCATTTGATTTTATCATAGTTTTCTTGTACTCACATCGATTTACATCCAAAGCTTGTAGTATTAGCCGGATGTCAGCTTCTTCCAGGCTACATGGATCTAAATTCATTAGTGCTCCACTGGTCGTTGACAGGACATATTCATTGCAAATACAACACATTTCTTTTCTATTTTCAACGGGAAATGTTACAATTTGCCCAGCAATGTAGACGGAATAGTATTATTTTGTTCTAGACTTTAAGAAAATTACGCCGGTTGGGCGAGGCACGTGTAGTCAGATGCTAATACTTTACATCACTCTGCTGGGCCTCTCTTCACTTGTAAATCTTTTTAGAGAATCTTTTTAGAGAATCTTTATATATATATATATATATATATATATATATATATATATATATATATATATGTCAAAGATGGTATCAACACGATACACGTATTCCACGTGATGGTCAATGGGTTTCTTGAACACTGTTTCAACATACTCATCAAATGTGCTTGCTGTTCCTGATGCCAACGTTTGAACAATGACTGTCTCATCTAAAATTATCTCATCTACAGATGGAGTAACATCTGCAGTGGCTGCCTCAAGTATATAACGAGGTCAGACTTTTGACCCCACCGAAATCTTATCTGGTTCTCATTGCGGGGTAAACTTTTCCACGTTTGAGCTCCTAATTTGACATGCAAGTCAAGAGAAGAACGCACAATAACTTTTCAATTGAATAATTTTTTGTTTTTCTCTTTAGAAACAGTGTTCTTCCTCGGATTATTTAGCAACGGGAGATTATTTTTCTTGATAGTGTCGTTAGGTGGCACAGCTCTTGCTATAAATATCCCTTGGACGAATTTCTGATACAGTTCTTTGTCACTAGAAGTTACACTGCTCACGATCTCTTTTTCCATGACTTTTCCCTCTTCAGTCAAGTCAATGGAATCATCTTCAAAAGAGTCTCCTTTCGCTGAGAAAACCGCTAGCATTGGTTTCACATCTTCTGAAAATGAACCTTGGATACGTGGCCTTTGCTCATGATGGCTGATGTTATTGTTGAAGGGGATCACATTCTTAAATCTGTTTATGAGACTAGCTATTTCTTGACCCGTGACCAACCATCGTTTTAAAGCTCCTGTATTCTCGATCGATCAAATGTCGCCACTTTTCACCCTAATGTTTTCCTGTTCATTTGCACGTTCCAAAGCGAATGAGGAGAAGGAGTGCTTTTTTTCTGAACAGCGAATGACCCATTTCAAAACTTCCGATACACCTTCGGGTATATGTTTGCACATGTCAGAAACGTGGACTTGCAGTCACCCGGAATGATTACTCTAATCCAGTGCAAGTTTCAATAGTGTAAAAACATGCAGCCCGCAATCTTCCACCCTGGATGATGTACTGAGCTGCAATTCAATCACCTCTAGCCAAACCAGAAACTGTGACCTTTCCTGATATCTTATGTTTCAATCTATCCATGGACAACACCGTACTGCCATCTGATCGGTGTAGATGTAAAAGCACGTGGAGGACCACGACCCCGGGGAGAATTTTGCTTGCACCCATATTCGGGAAATGTTATCCCCGGACGTGTTACTTGACATGCAAAGTTTTATACTTTTATCACAGAAGTGAACTATTCGTCCGTTAATGGTGTCTAAACAGGACTATCAGGTCATCACCGTAAATTTGCAATAAAAAAGGCAATTTGAAAATTAAGATGAATTCAAATAGTTGTAGTATCTTTTGGGTTATGCTAATCATTGACGATATTCCATCTAATGGAAGATAAATAGTAAAATATTTGTTCTACTGACAATTTGGCAATTTGGTCTTTTTGGGGCCATTTTCTGACGTATTTAGGACCAGTGTTGTCGACTCGAAATATGTTTTTGTGCTAGTTTGACTACCAATGAACATCCGATGCGCTTAATAGAAAGAAGAGACTTAAAAGGCCAGAAATGGCTAAAAAAAAGATGATTAAAATCGAAAAAAAATGGCTGTAATGTTTAAATACACTCGATCCAATTTCGTTTTTTTTCGCATGACATGAGCAAAAAACTTTAAACTTTTAACTCATCTGTAAACGATAGAGTCAACCTAATTTACTTATGATTATATCGTCTTGATATTTATCTCTCACTTAGAAGATTTAGCGCCCCGAACCCTTGAGCGATGCAACGGTGCACTTCTGTTCTTGTAGGCTCCGAGTCTGCTTTTAGAAACTGTCAACCAATACTGTCAATATTGGTGTACATCACTTTTTAAGCTAGTTCAGCTGGCTATTTACACTAAAAAAGTGTTCCGTAATAAAACTTTTAAACAGTCGCTCGTTCATTTATTAGTTTAATATGTTTCATATTTGATCAAAGATTTTCTTCGAGACAAACTAATAAATTTAGCTTATAAAATTTATTTTCTTGTAAAATAGTTCTTCCGAATTGGCCCATAGAAACACTTTTTTCAGTATATATATATATATATATATATATATATATATATATATATCACGCGTACAGGCCGCACCAAATGAGCTAGAGGACGGAAAATTCAAATACTCACTCCTTATTATGTCTATTAAAAAATGAGTGCCAATTGTCTGGCCTTCCAAAGAATTCAATTGAAATCCATTGAGAATTTTTAAAAGGATAAATAATGCCTTCTCAGTAATGAACAGGACAGAACAAGCGCACGCGCGTGAGTGCACACACACACACACACACACACACACACACACACACATACAAGAATATAAAACAGTAGGTTCAACGATACGTCCACCATCCGTGGTAGGAGTAGAAGAAGGAGAGTGGTGGAAAGGGAGGAGGAGGAGGAAGAAGACGTTCACGTACTTGTAAAATATTGTCCGTCCGACCGTCATGTGGCCTATAGATAAAATTAAAACACAAGGAAAAAATCTTTCCTTTCAAAGTCCTTTTAAAGTCTTGTGTATTAATTTTCACGCAATTACGATAAAGATATTTTCAATAAAAATCGTAAGTGGTCATTTTTTGCGTTTTTTTGGCCATTTCCGGCGTTTTGGGCTATTTTTGGCTTTTTTTAGTACAAAAATGCGGACCTCATGCATTGACGTCATAATACTTGGTTGTAATTGATGTGAATAGATATTTTTTAATGACATCACAGCTTCTTATGTCACATATCTTCTCCTCTGATATAATAGCAGCTGGTGAATAAAACAATACCTTTCTGTTGTTTATGTTATCGGAATCGACCAACCGAAAAGTATCTTATTGAGACGCCTTTGGTTGCAACTAAAAAAACAGTCTTTTAAAAGATCAAAATGGTCTGCTGACTTTGCAGCTAATTGTATTTACACAGTTTGTTAGGGTTTTAGTTTGTTTTTTCCGTCTCTTTGTTTTTTGTTTTTCAAATTAAGTGTCCATCTCATACAGCGGCATGTGGAGTAACCACTGGACCACCATCTTCGTCTGCTATGGAGTCAGATAAAAGTCGAGACGCAAATAGAATCCCTACTTAACCTCAAATACAATTTTCTTTTCCGAGAAGAAATCGTTCAATAGAACCTCAAATGTCAAGACTACACTCGGCAGACGATGGTAAACAATAGGTTTTCCAATATTTCTGCTAAAGAGAAACAGTTGTGTTCCGGTTCTCTGCCATTTATGAAGACGGTTAAGCCTCGCTGAAAAGACCGATTGATATAGAACTGCTTACCAGGTAGAAACGGTCTCGCCTTTTAGAAGAAACTTTGAAATGTTGTATCGCTCAGTCAAAAGTAGACGAAAACTCGGTGAGATATTAGACGCAAGGTTTAGGAGCTACTTTCTCTTTTTATTTATTGTTTCAGAAGTAATTTTTATTTTTAGATGTGTCCAACATCTCTTTAAGTCACTTAGTTCCCTGATAGCTAATGACGTTTATTCTTCTTTTTTTTTTTTGAATCAATTCATGCGATAAAAAAAGAATGTCTGCCTTTCTTTTTTAGTGGTACCTTTATTTTTGTCATCAAAGAAAAATCAGTTACTCTTTTTTTAATCAATTCTCGTGTGTTCACATGAGATTATAGATTAAAATTATCTTTTTCTTTTTGGATCTAATTTATAATTTCCTTTCTAGTCGTTCCCTTTATCCGCGGTTTCCCTTTCATAGCTCCCTCCCTATTTGCAGTCACCTTTTCAGTACCCCCTATCTGCAGTTTCCAGTTCAGTGGTTCCCCCATCCGTTGTTCATTTTTGTTGGTCCCCCTTATCCGCTGTTCTCCTTCTGTCCCCATATCCGCGTTTCCTCTTTCCAATGCTCCCTCTATATCGTTGGTGTCCCTTTCAATGTCCTCCTCTCCGCACAGTTTCCATTTCAGTTTGGCCCTATCTCCGATTTATCTTTTCAGTCCCCCCATTAACAGCAATTTCCTTCTTGGTGCCCTCTATCTGTAGTTCCCCCTTTTCAGTGACCCCCTATCTGCATTTTCCTTTTCAATGGCCCCACTATTCATGTTTTCTCTTTCTGTGGTATCGGGACACATTGTAAGAATTCCTTTCTAGTTCAATCAATTAGAGATCAGCCTTTTTCTTCGCTTCCTTCACAGACTGAACGAAGTTTAGTAAATATAAACGTTATCGTGCATGGATACGATCAAGATAGTTATGTACTTCCTCCCAGAGCTAGCGATCGGTGTTCAAATCTAGATAGAAAGCTAAGATCTCGAATGCTGATTGATCAGGCACAGAGTTCTTCCATCCTTAGAAAATTGGCGCAACATCATCCTCATTTACCAGTTTGATCTTATGTAAAGTCAAAATAAGCCGGTATTCGCCGCTTTCCGGAAGTTTGCTTCACGTCATTATCTCGTCTTTTACGAAAAAGGCAAAAAGTGAAAATAGCGTTCGGCAAGTTGTTTTAGAGGCAGCATGCACCCTCTTCATTTCCCTTCCTGCAACCATTCTCTTGTGCCTCCATCTACCGATGACTGTTCCTAATATAACATCATCACAATTTTTGGAGTGCAAGAAAGCTCTAAATTTTACCCATACAAATTAAAGCAACTAATTCTTCGTTTTACGCCTAACGAAAGATTTCTAGAGGAACTCTTTACTTTTGGATACCGATGGGGGGGGGGGGGCTGTATTCGTAACCATTTACCAACAATGGCTTTCTTCAGCCTTCTTCTTACAATCTTCATTCCTCACAATTTACCATGCCTATCTTCCATATTTCTTTGACGCGTTGTAAAAACAAAATGACGATATTTCTCTCGCCCCTCCTGATACTCCTCTATCCTGATGATCTCAATGAATAAGTCTGGGGGAGAGCTGCAGTGCTAAGACCAATGTTGCAAACTCTAAATAAATCAATACGCCGAATCCATCTGGTAAAAGCAACAAAAACCGACTGAATGCATAAAAGGAACACCGTTAGCCACTTTATGACCATTTCTAATAGCTCAAAATGGCTACAATCTTTTAAAGTCGCTATGAAATAGCTGAAAATCGGCTAATATTCCCGAATGATAGCGCTTAAAAAATTGGCCAAAAATAGCGCCAAGAATTGATTCAAAAAGCACAAAAAATTAGCAAAAAAATGGCCCAAGACCTTCAAGCAAACAGACTGGTAACAAATGAAATATCGGAAAATTGGCTGAGATCCAAGAAAGATAGCGCTTAAATTTGTCCAGAAATAGTGCTAATGATTGATAATAATAGCACCAAATTAGACTAAAAATAGCTTAAGACCTTCAAGCGATGAGACTGGTAGTAAATGTAGCTGGTACCTTTTGGGCAATAAAAAATATGAACGTTTTTTTCTGTTTCCGGTCAAAAAAAATCAACTCTTGATTATTGCACGGAGAAAGAGAATATTGTTAAATCTCCTTTGGGATATGTGGGTGAGAGGATGAATTCCTTCTGAGGAGTATGTAAGTGTGGGCGGGAGCATCCTGTCTGAAGATTATTATGCGTGTATGGAGGGTCGCAAGAACTATTTAATTGTTTGGCAAACACAAGGTACATTTATTACATTTATCATTACGTTATATTTTTTGTTATATATTGACACAGACGCACACACACTACACGCACATAAATAATTTAGCAGCGAATATTAATAACATAAATCTAATATTGATAAAAAGTATGTATCAGGCTCAGGATTCAGTGATACATACTTGTAAAGCAACAGCCTTCTAGTATCCGTTTTTAGACATAGACCCTGGGATTCGCAACGCCTCTCTATCGTGGGCGTCGCTGAGTCTTTTGCTGTATTTGTCTAGTCTGTCACGTCATCTCATATTTTGCCTGCTGCATTTTCGCATATAATCTCTGTGGATCCATGATGTGAATTTAGAAATCCATCGGTTGTCTAACATTCTGACAACATGACCTGCCCATTGCCATTTGAGTTTTCAAATGGATTCCTTATTATCCCCGACTCCTCTTTTTCCTCTGATATGCTGTGCTGTTGTGATCTCTCCATGAGATAATGATTCTCTCCTGTGCACGGTTCATGGTTCTCGAAGAGCCAATCTTTTGGTCAGGTTCAAAATTTTAGCTTCTTAGTTGACTATCAGGAGGATGCATTGATTGTATAAACTTCTTTTTAGGATTAATGAAATTTCTCTTGTTTTTGAGGGTTGGGTTTGCTCTACCGAAAGCTTATCAATATAGGGTGATTCTTATTGAAGTTAGTCTTCGCTTTCCTCACTCAGTCTGTCTAGTATTCTTAATAGTTCTCAGCAAAAAGAACGATGTCGTTAGCCAATCCGAGGTTCCTTAGGTATTTGCTGTCTATTCAGATTCTTTACTTTCAGTTTCGGGAGATAATCTCGATAAGCACTCCTTAAGTAAGGTAACTCGTTCATAATAAGCTTATGTAATGCTCTTCTAACTTTGGAATAGACAACTCTGATGGATGAGGAATTATGCATAAGTAAATATATCGCTTAAATTCAACTTTAATGACCGTCCAGTTCTGCGCAGGGCAGAGGTAAAATGCCAGCCAGATGGGATAATGGATAGTCTATAGCCACACTAAAGAGTTGTAATACAACGAAACAGCTGTCTGTGGATGACTCAATTATTTAATCAATATATATATATATATATGTGTGTGTGTGTGTGTGTGTATGCGTGTATGTGTGTGTGTGTGCTAAGGATCACGATTGCAAGGCACCTAATGAAGATCAGACTCCCTAACAATGTTCCGTACGTCTACCTTATTTACCAACATTATATGGAATACAGTCTTGGGGTTGATTTAAAAACTATGGGTTGTGTGTATTAAAAAGAAGGAAGGAAGGAAGGAAGGAAGAGAAGATATTCATTTACAGTAATCTTCGCGGTATAACACGCACTATATTCGACGTCTTCTGTTTTGAACCAATGCCCTTGGTTGAGGCATGAATCCATCTCTCTTCCAAACTATTGGTAAAATCACGCAGGGGGGGGGGGAAGTGAGTGATTCCACTTTGGGTGTGTGCCGCCTCTGTGTCCAAATCATAAGTCGCAAACGGGACGAGTAAGTTGTGAGGTGATAAATGAGGGCCAAGCAAGGACACATGAGGCCACTGCCAGCGTGAGAGCGACACTTACTTACAAACCAAAGTTCACGAACGCTACATATTTAGGGCTTTCACCTCCTGGGTACGTCACATAATACGATGTCTGGTAAGTCATTCAACTGAAACTGTTTCGTGACCAACGTATTTTTCATAATAAGTTTGGGTTAATCGATAAGAAAAGTGGGGGGAAAAGTAATAGATGAATAAGATATTTCTTAGATAACTAAAAATCCCAATTTCAAAAAAAAAAAGGTGTGAACACTGCTAGACACGAACTAAGGGACCAATTTAGCATACACTTATATTGTAAATTGACCCCTTCCCTTAAAAACACGGCGGGGAGAGAGGATTAACTACTGATATTTCTTGGTATAGTATGAGGAGTGAATGTTTTTATTGGAGTAAATGTTTGAAATTTCGGCGTAGATGTAGGCTGGGAAGACAGAAAGCTAAGAGCTATTTGGAGAGACGAAACAGAGATAAGTTCTCTATCATTTTGGGTGCATGCAGGAAAATATACTGCCCAAACAACTCTATGTCGGCAGGAAACTCCAGTCTTCCTTCCTTTTAATCCATATAAGAATTAAAACTTATCATTGTTAACCCATTCGTTAGTCCTTTTTCTGCGTTTGTCAACAATCAAACTAACTATGTACTAACCCTGTTTTTACGTTTAAGCAGTGGAAACTATATTTACTAGAATTTATCATCCTAGATCGATTCTGATTGTTTATTTTGGGGTTTAATATAATTAGCAACCGAAAAAATAAAGAATGAGCAGTATGAGATTATTTCTCTCTTCTCTTAGGAACATCTGGTGATATAGACATAGTATAGTTTAATAAATATCATTAGACACCCTGGGGTAAAACAAACGTTAGGAAACTAGTTTTAGTAACCCAATCCCCAGGGTAGCTTTTCTTAACAGGGTTATATGGCCTATTTATGACCTGGATACATTCCAAGGGGGCTTAGACTGAAACAAATTAATTTATGTATATCTGTCTGTGTAGTTCTCCTGTTTGACAAGACGCCCTCGAATCTAAGAGAAAAAAAAAAGGTTTGGTTATTCCGCGGTGTCACTTCACCTGTGACCGAGTACCGGTCCAAGGTTCTTCAATATCTAATACTGACCAAATCTTTTATTACTGAGAGGTATAAGCATGGACTGAACCTGGTACAAACTCGTACCAATCGGTCAGTGAGCGATAGTTGGTCATCTTCTACTTTTCGGCTTGTCGGGTGACGATAACTAGCTCGCCAGCCGACTAGATCAAGTTGCCGTTTGCGAAAGAATCACTCAGTTTGTACTGGTTGCGACTTGATTGGTCCCCAAGAATAGAAGCTAATTTGTCGAATAGGTTCCAAAACCACTCAACGCTCCGACAAACCGCACCATACCGCCTGGCTCTTCCAGCATGAGTAAATGGCAATTATCAATGGCAACATGCTCTCCACAGTGACTGTGAAAATACAATTGTCCGTTGGAAGAAAAAATCAAGAGAGAGTTGAAGAAGTGAAGGATGATGTCCCCTTAATTCCAACGGGAAGTTGACATATATACGTGTCGTTATTTTTCTTCCTCACATACAACATTGTCAAACATCAAGTACCGTTAGGTTTTAACTTCATTTTCGTTTATCAAAATCATGATAGTGACTACAGCAAAAACCAGTGATGTCATGGACATGACGTACGCAAAAGTTGCTGACGAATTCACTCTCACAGGTTCAGTGAATTGATTCGTCATCGTTCGGGTCATTCAGTCGAGTCAAGTCAGGTCGATTTATTTCATTACAGGAACTAATTGTTTTAATGACATTCTTACTAGCACAGTAATAATAAGTATATATATATATATATATATATATATATATATATATATATATATATATATATATATATATATGTATGTATGTATGTATTTACTTTCTTTTCGGCTAACTTACTATTATGCTTAATCTTTCATTGATAACATTTTGACCTCGCCGGTGAGCACGTTATCAATATAAAACAAATAAATAGTACGTTCGCAACAAAGAAAACATATATATATATATATATATATATATATATATATATATATATATATATTTATATACATACATACATACATATGTATATACATATATATATATGTATATACATATATATATATATATATACTTATTGCAGGGACGACAAATAAAGGAGTTGAAATGGGACACGTAGTTTTGGAATAATATTGTATCGAGGAATGAATACTGGTTTTTTTTTTCACCTTTTAGATTTTAATGAAGCAAGGGAGTTTGACCCATCTGCAACGAAGCTTGAATATTTTTGAATTCTCATTGTTTATTTTCTGAACGCCAATAAAAAGAAAAAAAAAGTTTGAGCCAAAAACTGAAATTACAAAAAAAAAGACCGTTAGTGTTGTATGTAATGCTGAACGTTGTCCATCACATCTGGGAGAATTGATTTTTTTCTTCTCGGCTTTCCATTCAAATTGAGAATATTCAGAACTCGTTTTGACTTGAAAATCGCCTCATACATCAAGATATGAAATTAATGAAATATGATTTGACGTGCGGCGGTATAATATGACCCAACTCAAATCGTGTTGTCTATTTTGCAATCAGCGATTTGCATCTGGAAAACCAGACTGGAAATGTTTTGGAGATATATATATCCATACCTAGCATAAATGAATCACCGGAACCCACGCGTATACCAGAACTAATAATCTAAAATTATCTTTTAAAAAAATAAACTTATCTTCGAAAATTAGATCTCTAAGATCTAGAATTATCCAAAATCATACCAGCACAAGATTGGCCATTGTTGGTTCAAACTGACCAGAGAGACCAAAAAAGAACAAAAGAAAACGTTCTTGGATGGCGTTTGGTGGTGTTGTCATACAAATTATCGAGGTTGCAGTCTTCAAAAAGTAAGTACAAGCGACCAGAAGAACACAAACACACACGTATACACACATACATTCACACACGCATATACATACACACACATTCATGCACAGCACACATGCACGTATAAACATACACACACAAGAATACACATACACACACACATATGCATCCACGCACACATGCAAATACAGACATGAACAAAAAGAGGAGAATCAGTACCCTGCCTGGCTGGTTGGTCGATCCATTTGTGGGGCTATAATGATTTGATAATAAGTTAACGATTCCCAAAACTTGCAGGTTTAGATCAGTGGTAAGAAAACAGTTACCGCACTAAAAGTCCCAGAAATAAAAGTCCCAGATATAAAAGTCACAGAAATAAAAGTCACAGATATAAAAGTCACAGAAATGGAAATTCGCGGAACAACCCCCTCACTCCCATCCCCCCAAAAGTAAGAATGTTACCTCAAAACGTAATAGGAAGAAAAGTCACAACTTTGAATTCTGGGCAGAGAAAAAGTCACTTACAACCCCCAGAACAGATACTTCAAGAGAGAGCAAATATGATGTAAATATCTAAATGTATGTATATTTGTGATTTGGTATCTTAACTACATGAGAGAAAAAATTCATCAACCTCTAACCTCATAGAAATTCAAATATATTCGTGAACTTTTTCACTTATAATAACTACTTATAAATAAATAGAAAAGAGATTATTTCTGATAAGAAAGTCACGCGAGGAAAATTCTCATGTATCGAATAACCGTACCCATTCAAGATGGCAAAGAGATCTATCGTAATTTATATGTGCATGTGTTCGTTTGTTTGTTTTTTCATATGTTTGTTTTTGTTTTCCAGTGCTTTTGGCCATACCGTCTTGTCTACTTTCTAATTGGCATCAATACTCCGGTAGACCTCTTCTAAAAATATTTCGTTGTTTTTTTGTTTTTTTATTACCTTTTGGTTTTTTTTCTGACTGGTTAATTATTAACACAAGAGTTTCTATATGGTGTTCACTCTATTTCAGATGTTTTCCAGTGGAAAACGCTCTTGATGTCATGTACAGAATTTACTCTGACCATATTTATTGTCAGATGGATTTTCATTCTTTCTTGTGACATAATTTTCCTCATCTCCTCTTTGAGGCTTTTAACCCTGTGATAATTTTTTCTGAACGCCCTTGAGAGCAGTATGGACTCTTCAAGAGGGACACTGATGTAATCTGAGCTCCACATCCATATTTAACTACGACAGAGTTCGAATCGAATTTAACAAAAAGAAATATAAGCCTGGCTGCTGCAGGGGCAAACTCCACTCCATTTTTTTTAAATCAAAAACAACCATGTCTGGTTTAACACAAAAAATTAGATGGGGATAACTCTTCACTGATTACATTTACTATATTTTGATATTGGATTGCAATGCAGTCAGTGAAAGGTTGCCTTTCCCAAATCAGGTGATAATTGATCTTCTTGTTCTTGTCGTTTCGGTGGAAAAGGTCAACTCTAGCCAACAATTTGGATTAGACTTTGATAATACCCACTGCGTAGCCTGCGGATTGGCGTTGAAGGAGTCCAAGGAAGTGAACTCCAAGATAAAGGTATCCCCAGCCTCGGGAGACTTTTCCGCTTATACGAAAGAGAAAAGCGAAAATAGCCTTTAGCATTTGTTTTGCAGCCAGCCGCTATGAGGTCAGTGTGCGCTTCCTTCTCCTCTCTTCAACACTACAGTCTCTTGTACCTCCCACCATCCAAAACTCCAACAACCGAGCCTAACGTACTATCATCACCATTCATGGTTCTGGGAACTCTCAGAGAGAATTACCATATAAATTAATGGTGATTTCGTATCATTACGACACCAAATCTGCACCTGTGACGTTACCACCTGCATATATGCCTGTGAAGTATCGGATGAAAAGTTCGTTGTATTTCAAGAGAGAACGGAAATAGCAAGAAACAAGGAGGAAAGTCTGAAGAGAGAAGAGAAGCCGAAAGCGTGCATACCTCTGGGGATATTGGTCTTCAGCTGCAGAATTCTCTTCCGGGTAAACAGAACGTTGATTTAGCATTCCTGCATTTGCACAATAAAGCGACTGACACAAGAGCTTTGGTAAATGAAGGACTGTGAAAAAGCGTAATTTCCCAACCGTCAGGATCAAAAACTCTTTAAAAAAACCCATAAGGGAATTATTGCTTCTAATGGGTTACACAATGACGTGCGACCAATCACAAACACGCAGTTTTCTGTTTTTGATTCTAACAATGATAAAGACATTAGCACGTCCAGGGGGTTCAACATCCAGCGATGGCCTCAATCTAAAAGAGTAAAATATTATAGGCAGGATAATTTTGTAAGCATTGATGTTTTTTTTTCTGAAATTAGCAGTGTTATTAATGAGCAAACAGACACCTGTATTAGAAAATGGGCTTTGATCGGTTAGATGAGAGATGGATACGTAGTAAGCTCACCGTATGCTCATACACAGACTGTTTGAAATTTGTTACGGTTAATGAAGAATTAACCTTGAGTGATTGGCTGTGATTTGGGGTCAGAAAAACTGTTGACATGATGGCAGTCGAGCAAGAAGCATTAAGCTAAATGGTCGTCCTTTTTGGCGGTTCTGCAACGGACTTTGTTTGGAAGCGGGAGAGAGTTGGGATTGGTTGGGAGGTGGGGACAGGAGGCTTAATAGTGAACGTTCGAATGTAGTCATTACTTAAGTTGTATTGAAAGTTATTTTTTCTTACAATTATCTTTATATAAGAATAACGTTCTTGAGATATTTTGAGGCTTGAGTCCTTTGCAAACTGGATACCGTTATTGGAAGTACACTTACATCGATTTTACGTGACAAAAAGATGGACCGTCAAAGGAAACTGTCAACAAAAACTGTCAACAAAACTGTGTTGGTCCGGCTGGCTGACTGGTTGATGGTTATGTACGTATGTATCACGAGTACAATCCACATCACAGGAGCTAGAAGGCTGATAATTCAAACTTTTAATCATTACATCAGGTAAAAACTTTTTTGTTGTTGTTGTTGTTTTCAAAGCCCCCATCACTCAAATGGAATTTTAGTGTAGAGTTCAATTCTTGGTGTAAGTTTATGCTAAATTGATCTCTTAGTGTATGTCCAGCAGCATTCACGCTTTTCAGGCTTTTTTCAGAGATCACTGTCCAACAAAAGACAAGAGAAGTAACTTATTCATCGATCACCACTTTTGCCAATTCTCCAATTAATCACCATACCCCAACACGTTGCCAAAAGATATTTTTAGTTTTTCACCTCCAACATGCTGCCAAAAGATGTCGATCTCGAGACGGTTTCTATTAAGTTAATAACCGGGCCTGTCGTATTTATTTTCTTTCCAGACAAGAGAAGGTTATTGATAAGCAGTTTTCCATTTTTCGTTCCACAGGCTCCACCCAACTGTTTAAAGACACTTCCTGTATTTTTCTCCGTCTGTCTGTCCCTTTCTGTCCGTCTGTCTGTATGTATGTCTTTCTCTCTCTCTTTCTCTCTCTTTATATATATATATATATATATATATATATATATATAAAGAGAGAGACAGAGACAGACAGACAGGGACAGGCAGGCAGAGGAATATATATAAAGAGAGAGAGAGAGAGAAAAAAAAGAGAGCGAGAAAGATACAGTTAGAGAGGGAGAGAGTGGGTTGAAAATGACAATTGGAAGGTGAAGAGAAAAATCCAAGAAATAGGTGTTATATCTCATTTGTTTTTGTTCCGTGGGCGTAGTTCGATGCATTCCGACGGGGACCTGAGAAGAAATATTTGGAGTGGTTCACAAAGAAAAAACTGCTGTTTACATGTTCAATGCTAAAGAAGAGAATGTGAATATATCTCTGTGTTTGGTTGTTTAGTAGGAGTGAGAGGGGAGGTGTTTGTATATGTGTAAATGAGGGTTAACATTTGGTTTGAAATGTGACGGGTCTTTGAGAGGTGGGATCAGGGGCTGTGTATTTCCAGTCTCTGTAGGTGTTTGGCATGTCACAGATAAGAAAAACAGAGAAGGGCTTGAATGCTCATTTCTCAGGGAAAGTTGGATTTTGTCATTTTCATTATAGGATTGATACATATGTATATATGTATATATATGTTTTCGCTAGGGAATGTGTCCACACATCACAATAAAACGATGTCTGATCAGTCAGTCAGTTGGCTCCAGTTACGTTAAATAATATAGAGCGGAGAAGTAAATTAATAGTGTGATAGTATTGAGAAACCAACTGCTATGATTTTATAATAGAATGTAAATGTTCTGATTCCTTATATTTTGAAAAGCCAAAAATGGCCGAAAAAACCCTCCAGTGTGGCTATTTGCGTGTTTTTTATGAAAATGATACTCACAGATTATTTCCATATTACAACATTTTACAAGTATGAGAATCGATTGACTCAAAGAAAGACTACTTGCTCGTAATATTATTATTACTATTATTATTATTATTATCATTGCTACAACTACGGATGGTGGACGCATCGTTGAACTTATGGTTCTTGTTTTGGCCATGGGCCTGATTCGTTGCCGACTTAGCCACATCATCTTATTTCCTGGAATCGATTGGTAACCAAGGCCGTAGCCAAAACCTTTGCTCAATGCAACAAAAATGTATCACGTTTCACCGATAACTCACTCCCCATGAAGCACACACATAAACACACACGAACATGTATGCATATACATACACACAACCAGGTACGCATACATGGAAAAAATGCTATGTTGGTCAGCTTTCCATTCTACCGAAAAGCAAGTGGCAAGCCTTATTTACAAAACAGTACCTCTTTGGTTTTGTAGGAAGTTTTTCATAGGAACGATCTGCTTTCATTTAGCTAAGGAAGCTATATCATCATTCATCATCATCAGTCTTTTAGCGTCCGTCGTTGGACATAGACCTTCCCCAGGATTTGCCACACTTCTCTATCATGGGCGTCACGGAGCCAGTACTTCCTGAACTTGTCTAGCTCATCTCTCCATCTAACATTTTGCCGGCCTCGGTTGCGCATATGGTCTCGGGGAATCAATGTTGTGAGTCGTGATGTCCATCGATTGTCAGCCATTCTTACAACATGGCCAGCCCACCGCCATTTTAGACTTTTTATGGATTCTATGATGTCTCTAACTCTTGTCTTTTCCCGGATGTGTTGTGCTGTTTTGTGGTCTCTCCATGTGAGGCCCATCATTATTCTTTCATGTGTACGTTGCATGGTTCTCAGCTTACGGGTCTGTTTAGGCAAATCAAAACTTTGTCTTTCTACACCAATTACCGCTTGCGGATCTTGCAACAGGCACGCATGTATACACACACACATGCAGGCCTACGCGAGCCTGGGCCTTGCTACAGGCACACACATACACACAGGTAGGCAGTTAGGTAACTTAGATGAAGACAACCTGGTGATTTACCCATCATCGTTTCATATAGGCCATTCAGTGTTTGTATTGGTGTAAGCATGTAGATATTGGCTAATATTTATTATCAGCACGGATTATTTACCAACATTCATTCGATTTTCAGTTGAAGATGAAACTCACAAGCAATGACCTGCAAATCAAATGCAGATCGTTCAGTCAGTCGTGCAAATTTGCTTATTTACAAATTACGTATTTTATCTCATTTTTTACTCAAGATGTGTGTTTTTAATTCAATTTTTTACTCGAAATAAATATTTTTAATCTAATTTTTCGCGAAAAAAAATTTTTCTATCCATTTTTTTCATACAAAATACGTATTTCTAATTTAATTTTTACTCAAAATATCTATTCTAATTCATTTTTCATACAAGATACGTATTTCTAATTCAACTTTCCACATGAAATACGTATTTTCAGTTCAATTTTTTACACAAAATATGCATTTTTCAATCATTTTTTTAACACAAAATACGTATTTCAAGATAGATATTTTTATTCATTGCTTCACGCAAAATGCATGTTTTAATTCCATTTTTTATTTTTTACTTTAGTTCTCTTACAGAAAATACACATCTTTTATTTTTCTATGCGAAATTAGTACCTTTAATTTCATCAAGATATAATTTTAATTCAATCAAAACATTGATATTCTTCATCCAAGCACTGGTTTAATAAAACTGTTTGGCCATCGGGATAACTCCCAACCGGTGAATTGTGTACATCAGTTTTTCTATGAAAGAAACGAAGTGAATAATTTCCAAATTCTCCCATTCATTCCAGCGAACACTTTACGATGAAAATAATTCATGATTAAAACTACAAAGTACCTAGAGAGTGCATACTTCTGTCAACGCCATTGCCAAGGGAAATAATTGTGCACGGATCCATCCCCCAAAATTGAATCAGTTCTTCCATAGCGAATTGTCTTCACTTCCACTGAACCCCATTGAAATTCATTGAGAACTTTAGAGATATCGTGTGGACAGACATGAAATTTCGGTGACATCATCTGGTGTGGACTTATAGATATGATGTAGGGAAAATAATTGTGTATGAATCTGCTCTAAAATTCAATCAATTCTTCCTTATCCTATTGTTCACCGTCCTCGAAAATGTCATTGAAATTCATTGAGGTCTCTTGGAGATATAGCGTTGGCAGACATGAAGTTTTTTTTGATAGTATGTGCCTAAGAAATATTATTACTCGAAAATTTACTTAGTTTTACTGTAGCCTATAGTCCACCCCTCTGCAGAATTTGAAAATGTTTAATTAATTGAGAACTTTCAGGGCTATTGTGTGAACAGTTATGAGTGTAGTCATTAATGTATGGAGGAAAACAGAAAAATATTAGTTAATCAGAATAAATACCCTGGATCTGCTCTTAAATTCAAGCACACTCTCCTTACTCAATCATCCATTACGAAATATCGTTAGAATCTAGTGTGTACTTTCGAGAAATCATGTGGACAAACAGACAGACCAAATATCATAGCTCTCCTTCAAGATTTCCCTATGATCTATCTTTCATAAGTGTAGCGAAGCCAGTTATTTCTGAAGTCTCATTTTCGCATATGATTCCTGGGGATCAACTTTGTGAGTTTTGATTTCCAATAGTTATCTGGAATTCTTGCAACATGGCCAGTCCATTGCCAGTTGAATTTTTAATGGTCTCTGTGATATCTCACGTCCTCTTGTAATCTCTCCAAGTGATATTGAGCATGATTATCTCATGTGCACGTTGCATAGTTCTCAGCTTGGACAGTAAAAGGAAAACAGAGCGGAGTTGGCTCCCGTATTCATAAAAAAATTAAGACAACGTCGAGGGATTCAGAGATTCATTGTCTCTCTGTACAACTTTCAACGTGGTACAAACTGAACATCATTCAAGTCTACGCTCACACTTCACAGTCAACCAAGGAAGAGTTGGGCAACTTCTATGACGACTGGAACTCTCTGCTCCTAGATACAAAAAATGCAACATCATCATGGGTTACTTCAACGCTCAAGTAAGACAAGAATCTATAAATTTGGTTGGCAAGTTCGGATACAAAGTATAGAATTAAACCTTAACCCTAACCCTCTTCAACTCCGTTGACAAAGGTGGAGAAATAAGAGAATTCGTGAAAGAAAAATTATGAGAAAGATTTTCTACCAAACTTGATTCTCTAAATAACCTGTTAACCTTTGTGCTACACATATAGCCCACATATTTACTCAGCTTAGATTAGTCAGGCTCACAACAGTTGGGTCCATGAAAAGGCTCACCCTTTCTAATGAAAGAGTAAAAGGCCAACCCCTTAATACACACACATATATAGTCTGGAAAGCTTTATATATATATATATATATATATATAGAGAGAGAGAGAGAGAGAGAGAGAGAGAGTCGAAAGTTTTACAGCTTCGAACACTAAATACATTAAGAATCTTTCTTTCAGAAGGTTTTTGTGTCATTTCAGTCGCTTATTTCCCAACGTCTTTCAACATAATTTTGTAATTTTCTCAAGTATTTTTTTGTGCGTTTTTATGTTTTACACGTAATTCGATATTATAGTGCTATGTGTAGATTTTCTCATGTTGAGATCATCAGTTGTTTACCATGTAACTATTTCGGGAATTTAAAAACAAAGCAGTTATATTACCATGCATCCCTGCAGTCATGATAAACAGCACCTCCCTTTCAGCCAAGATTTTATAATATAGCTTATGTCAAACTGCATGTACTGTTATTTTATATATCATAAAATACTGTATATGGATATTATTTTATACTACACATCATTCAACTTTCTTTAACACATGGCTCAATAAGTATGTCAACAGACATGATTCATTGTTTGAGTCACTACTTTTGCAAGTTTGTCCATGTAAATATTTAATACGTTGTGTCGGTTTTGATCTCAGATTGTATGCAAATAAACTTATGATATCATCTTCAAGGAATACTTATTACACAGAAAACCTTCTTCAAATTGATTCTCTAACAACATATTCAACCGGAGAATTCGACAATTTCTTTCCATAAAACTTACAGTTAATTTTTCAACCTTCAAGCTTCCATCAATCTTTTTTCTTTTAAATCATCAAATAAATTAGCCTTATATTATCATCAGCCTTTTAACGTCCGTCATTGGACATAGACCTTCCCCTAAAATTTGCCAGACCTCTCTATCATGGATATTGCAGAGCCAGTGCCTTCTGAATTTATCTAGTTTGACTCACCATCTTACTTTCTGTCAGTCGCAATTTTGCATATGATCTCTGATAATCCACGTCTTGAGTCGTGATGTCCAGTGGTTATCCGACATTTTTGCAACATGTCCTGCCCATTGCCATTTGAGTTTTCTTACTTTCTATGTTATCTCCGACTCCTGTCTTCTTTTTAATATACTATGCTGTCTCATGATATCTCCATGTGAGGTTGATCATGGTTCTCTCATGTGCATGTTGCATGGTTCTCAGTTTGAGCGTCAATCTTTTGTTTAGGTTCCATGTTGAAGCGAAACCAAACCACATTCTCACCGGTAGTAACAATTCAATGGGCTATTCCATTAATGTAGTTGGACAATTTGTTACTTTGCATTCCACTTCAATCTCTTACCCCTCACAAATGTTTTCCCCTTTCCCTGGTTTTAGTCAATTCAATGATCTTTTGTACTTTCCTTCCCTTGTTCCCCTATCACTAATACACATTTATTCAACCTAATATACATTATTCATTTATTCAATTTTTTTTACTCTCGTTAAAATATTTTTAATTTTCGTAATTATTTCATTATGGTCAAGCTGATAATTTTTGAAGAGATCATAATGTCTAGTCATGGTTTTATTGAATTGTAAAAAAAACTTACTAATTTAGCCGTCTTGATTGACCTTTCTTACAACTAAAGAAACAATTTTCGGAATAAAATCAATAAATCCTAATGTAGCTCGTGCTATCCTTAAATAATCTATAGTTCTTTAAAATACATAAGATGGAATTCTTCTTGCTCTTAGTACAATATCGAACAGAAATTAGTCTCGTTTATCGAACAATTTATAGACGAACATTCTATCCTCGATTTTAATATCCAAATCTAGGATCGTTGCTTGCATATACATATATACATGCAAAGACGGATAGAGGGAAAGAGATAATCCATATAAAAGCTATATATGCAAATTAGTATGTTTTGTTTAATTGTCTGTCATGTCAGAACCCTGTTATAACCTGATTTATAATGGATTTGCTCATGTAAGATAGAATGACAAGGACAATAAAATTATATAAAAGGTTGTAAAATGTGATAGTTTCCTGTCATAACAATGTAACAGAAACTCTGATCTTTTGAGACTAAAATTTAAAAAAAAAAAGATTGATTGGAAGAAATATGCAACGTCTATTTAATGCTATACTTATGAATTAAGACTTCATGACTAATCACTTTATAATAGTTTGGGTGAGTTGAGACCTGGAAAAAATTTAAATTAGTACATTTGGTTTATTAAAAATAAAGTACCCAATGAAATAGCTTTAAGCCCCCACGTGACAATCCATACATAAATAAACTCCATCATATTTTTTACGGGTATACGCTGCTTTATAAGTATTAGGTATCCAAAAACGTTCGCTCGATTTATTACGTAAAAATAAAATGTATATTTTTTTCTCCATAATAACTTTATTAGACAACACATTAACCATTTTGTTCCAATATCTCCAGAGATCTTTCAGGCAATTTCCCTCCATCTAGAAACTGTTTTGTCTTTCTTAGCCAATAACTGCTCATGGTGCTTTTTGTAGTCTTCCAAGGAAATGAATTTTTCTTTTTTTTTTTCATTAAGAGAATTCTATAAAGATCTGAATAAGTAGTAATCTAAAAGCACAATGTATTGCACAGACAATAAATGAATGAAAACTCTCCAAGCAACCTATAACAATTGCGGCCTGGTCACCAAAGGAATATGCAGCCTAGCGTTATTCTGACGGATTATTACGCCGCTTCCGTAAACTAATTCTGGACTGATTCTTTTCATCAATTGCCTGCTTTCAGTTGATCAAAATGGGAACATGTTCGAATCAAACGTTTGGTTCTCCGGGAGGAGTTCACAGAAGAAAACTTCCTTCCGGTCTCACTAAATACACAGCACATGCAATATATTATTCAGCATTTTATAACAGAAAACGTCAACCAAATCTGGCACCAAAACTGTCAACATAGGTTTCGTCAGGTTTCAAATTATTCTGACTGGCTAGCTTGCTGGCTATGTATGTATATATGTATGTATGTATGTATGTATGTTATCACGCGTTTAGGTCGCACCAATGAAGTAAAATGGTTGAAATTTCAAACATTTACTCCTTAATACGTCTAGAAAAAATGAATGGGTTGTTCTCGAAAATTCCCTCGCTAAATAGGTTTTTCAACTGGGGTTCAATTTGCAATATAAGTTTATGTTAGATTGATTCATTGAATGACCACCCATATCTTTCGAAAATTCAGACTTTTTTAGTGGTCACCACTCGACAGAAGGTGAGAGAAGTAACATTAGTTGATCACCACTGATTTTTCATTTTCTTTTATTGATCACCTCTAACACGGCAAACTGCCAAAAGACATTGACTCTGTGATGGTTTCTGTAGAGTGACTGACTAGACCTGTTTCCTATATATTACTGAAAATAATGTGTGAAAGACTTGCCCAAAACCTGTACGCTTACTGAATGACTTGTACTCCATACACGACTCGTAAGAGCAACACGACTGGTGGCCTGCATCCTGTCATGATATTAATATATTGCAATTGTAACCCGTGGTATCAAAGGTGGGGTTTATCACAGACAGTCGTGAAAGCTTTTATTCACTCTAATGATTACATGTATATGAATGGCTTGGCTTCGCGAACGAAGATTTGGGGAGAGGTTTAGTGACAGGCAAATAATCTAATACCTAAAAAAAAGAGTATGCAACCAATGTATCCAATTGATAGTCACCAATGAAGCTGAAACATGGAACCTAACCAAGGATTAACCCTCAAGCTGAGAACCATGCAATGTGCACATGAGAGAATCATGCTAAACCTCTCATGAATAGATCAATAGACAGCACAGTATATCAAAGAAAAAAAAGAGGATTCCGGTGTATCATGGAAGCCATTTGAGAATTCAAATGGCAATGGGCTGGCCATGTTGCAAGAATGTTGAACAATTGCTGAACATCAGGATCCACAATGTGGACCCCCAGAGATCCTTCGCATATCCGAACGAAAATAAGATGGCTTGACGAGTTGGACAAATCCAATGATAGAAATTTCTGGCGAATCTTGGGAGAGGTCTATATTCAACGACAGACGCTAGAAGGACGATGACGATGATGATGATGATGATGATGATGATGGTGATGATGATGATGATTCAATGGTACATTCAACATACGAAAAAATATATATAATCTAACATCATTTGTTAAAAAAAATGAATAGTTTTACTCTAATCATTTTTTTAAAATGATACTTTCTGCTCTTAGTATTTTGGTAATAGTTTTACTCCATCTTATTATTGTTGCCCTTTTGATAGTAAATTTTAGCATTATCATTTTATGACTACTTCTACTTCATTTTATTAATGCAGCTTTTTAGATGAAACACTTCCAGTACCAATACTTTACTGCTAGTTTCATTCCATCTTGTTATTGTTGCTTGTAGATTAATTATTTCCGCTATTATCACCCTATTTCTAGTTTCACTCCATATTATTGTTGCTTTTTTTTTTTAGCAATTTCAGTATTATTTTCTTCCCTAGTCTCTCACCATCTTGGTATTCTTGCTTTAAAAAATGACTGAATAAGTTTTCAGTGATGGGGTCAATCTAAATTATTATAAGTTGATTCCTCGCTTCGTGTCTGGCAACATTCACGTCAATCTTCTGGAGATTCAGACCTTTTTAATGATCACTGCCCAACAAAATGCGAACTAAGTAACCTTGATTGATTTTTTCTTTTTTTTTTCTAAACGTCATATTGTTAAAGTTTTCAAGAATCAACAGTATCAGCATCAGCAGCATCAGTAGCATCAGCAGCAGCAGCAGCAGCAGCAGCGGCCTTCCTGAGTTCGTTGTTGGGCCAAAAAAGATCCAAAAATTAAACCCATCAAAGTAAAGATTTTGGATAAGATTAAAACTTGGGAAGAAGTTTTGAATCGTTTGCCCTGGGTGAGTGGGCGGGGGTGAGGGGGGGAGGAATGACTTGAAACTGACAATTGAACAGAGGAAAGGTATTTGCTTTGGTTGAACGGTTTTGTCTCTTGGGATTATTGTCAGGCAATGTCGATAACCGTTCAGGACAAAAGTTTGACAATCAACAGAAGAATGAAATCACATCAAAGAGATCAAGTAGTTCCTTTTTTCTTCCTACCTTTTCCATCACTTCTCTCTCTTTCTCAGAGGGTTTCTGCAGTTTTTAAGTTAGTTTGGCTGGCTGGCTGGCTGGCTGGCTTACTATGTACGTATCATGCATACAAGTTGCACCAATTGAGTTAGAGTGCTGAAAATTTTCTTATATCTACAAAAAACTTTTTTTGTATTTTTTTTTCTCAAAATGCCTCCAAAATACGCTTTAGAGGATGTTCTGTTTGCAATGTAACTTCATTCTAAATCAATTCGCTTATTTGCATCGGCATGTTTTTTGGAAATTCAGATTCTTTTAGTGATCACCTCTCAACAAAAGGCAGAATATCACCCCCTTTTCTTATTTTTTTAATTGATCCCCAAAGCTTCCTGCCAAAACACATTGATCGCATGACAGTTTCTATTGAATGTATGAACAGACCTGTCTGTCTTGGTTTTCTATTATTTCTATCACATTTCCAGATTCTTTATTTTCCCACCATAGAATAAGAACAACAAGAATAATCCTAATCGAAAATTTGCATCACTTACTATGATTTCAACTCATCACTAACTGAAGGCCTTGGAGGGTGTCTTACTCTGTGACCTACATCAATAAGTCTTTGATATGGACGAAAATTTCGCACGATTATGCTGATGCTCACCTCGTTCTAATAAATAACTTTATACAAATATATATACTCGCCATCGCAGTCAATGAATAAAACAAAATGAAAATATTTTTAGAAGGGATGTAATGGAGCATAGATGCAAATTTTCAAGTCCGTAGACAAAACAATATGGCCAGGGGCTTTGGAACACTCAAACACAAAAAACAAACACAAAAATCACTCGCACATATAGAAAGGATACAACACTTTGATACCTTTGGTGGCTATCATGGTTCATTTTTCTATGATATCTATATATCTATATCTATCTATCTATCTATCTATCTATCTATCTATATATATATATATATATATATATATATATATATATATATATATATGCAATACCAGCAGCCGAGTTTTTTTGTTTTTTTTCCTTCTTGTCTCTCTTTCTTATTTTCAAAACCTTTTTCTTTCATTCTCACACTTCTTCCCCTCTTTCAGATGATGCTTCGTTTTTCGCCCAATCATTCCTGCTTTCTGTCTTTCTTGTCATTTCTTTTTCTATAACAGATTAATTTCTTTTTTCTTTTTCTCGAGTTCTTTCTTTCTTTCTTTCTTTCTTTCTTTCTTTCTTTCTTCCTTTCTCGTAATAGTACCTCTCTTTTCTTCCCTTTCTTCTTTCTTTTACAATCACTCCTCTCTTTTTTTCAGATGATTTCCTTTCTCGCTCTCCATACTCCCTCTCCTTCTCCATTTCTCCTTCTTCTTCTCGAATCAGATGTGAACAGACTGGGAGAGATATATTGATATCAACAGACATAGATAGATAGATAGATAGATAGATAGATAGACACACACATACATAGATACATACATACATAGATCTGATCAGACAGGGAAAGATATATAGATATAGACAGATGGAGATATTGGATAGTCAAATAGTCCATCCAAATTTAGATTTGAATCTATTGACAAACATCGATCGAAATACTTTTTGTCTAATCCCGTTTTCAGTTTTTGTTTTTGTTTTTTTTTTTGCTTAATCTTTTCTGCACATTATTTCTGTTCAGTTTATTGAGACAGATTCATTATGGGGTCAACCTGTAGGAGTTCATTTGCATAACCTGATCATATGAACAAGACTAAGCAATGCAAATTTAAATCAACGTCCGGATTTCAAGCCAACAGAATTGCATTACGTGCTGCCAAAGATAACCAGGCCGGTGAATGTAAGTGATTTTTATGGCTTTTTGTGTCGAACGCTTGCTGTTGTGGAAGAGCCTAGAATCTTTCGGTCGACCCAATGGCGCCTAACTGATTATAAGGTAGTGTTGCCGCCGTCTGGATTACTTTTGGCAGCCGCCATTTTGACTGTTTCAGCCACTCGATTCTTTTTATTCTCTCTCTTCGAGAAACAGTCTACCAAAACTGTCAACACAGGTCAACATAGGTTATTCAGTTTCTAAGTGATTCTGACTGGCTGGCTGGCTGGCTGGCTGGCCGGTGGGCTGGCTGACTGAGTGTGTGTGTGTTGTGCGTGTGTATAGGCTGCAGCAGTAGGGACAATCGGTTTTTTTCTCTTCTTCTGTGAAAAATCGTTGACCAAAACTTTCAACACCGGTAAACCCTAGTTTGTTTGTTTGATTTTCAGTTTTTAAGTAGTTCTGGCTGGCTGGCCGACTGGCTGACTGGTCCTGTATGTGTTCAGCGTACAGGCCTCATAGATGGGCAACCGGATTCTTTTTTCTTATTCGGTGAGGAACTGTCAATAAAAGCTGTTAAGACGAGTCAACTTATCTCTCTTCAGTTTTCAAATGATTCTTGCTGTTTGGCTATGTATGTGTTGTGTGTGTCCAGGCCATACGAACGGAGCTTGGGGATGGGGCTTTGAGCATTCACACTTCCTCATGTCTAGAAAAAACGGCGCAGCTCTCCTTTTATCTAAATTTCGCCTCACACAAAAGAATTTTCAATTCATAATGTAAATTCATGTTAAATTGGTCCCTTAGTTTGTATCTGATAGAGTTTACACTGTTTGTTGTTTGTTTTTTTTTCGTTTTTTTTTTTATTTTTGGTGTTTTTTTTTAGTTTTTTTTTTATTTCTCATTCGGACATTCCTGTCATCCAGCAAAAAGCTAGAGTAACTAATACATTGATCATTCATTTTTCCAATTTTTTGATTGATCATCCCCAACATGGCAAGCTGTCAAAAAACGTTGGTCACGTGACAGTTTCGAATAACAATACGTGTTCCTTCTTTTTCTTTCTTTCCACTCTTTTTTTTATTGTTGAATCTATTTATCTATCCCACAAACCTTTTTCTCAGTTATTTTGTAATCTTTTTCAATTAGATGAACCATTGTAAATCATATTTATTATCATTGATATTTATCATTCTGCGATTTATCTTCATCGTAATTTTTTAATTGCTTTTTTATCACGAGTCGACCTGAATAAAGTTGCCATAAAAAGCGACTGAAAAATTCAGATAAAGTTAAATAATTGTCTAAATATCCATTCTTAATTATGACAATTTTTTTTTCATTTCTTTTGGGGTTATTTGATAGTACTGGTTAACCAAAACCGTAAATTTTCTTCAGTGTTTAACTTATTCTGCCTAGCTTGCTGCTTGGATGACTATCAGTGTATCTACGAGTCGTGCTTACAGGCCACACAAATTGAGCTAGAGGTCTGAAAACTTGAACATTTACGCTTTAGTATGTCTTAAAAAAGTTTTTTTCCATTTTTGATAATTACTCCCAAAATAGGTCTCTTCTTAGGGGTCCATTCACAATGTAATTTTATGCTAAATTGGTGCCTTAGTTTGTGCCCAATAGCATTCAAACATATTTTACATTGTTTTACGTTTACAGCTATACTTATTCAATCAATTGGAAACAGAGTTGGTTCTTTTTCATGTCTTTCACTGTATTGATACTTTTTCACTTTTTAATTTTCTTTCTTTTTCTTTTTTTTTCCCCGCTGCATTTATCTTCACACTCTTGTTATATTTTTGTTATTTCTTTCTGTCTTTTTCTTTCTTTCTTTCTTTCTTTCTTTCTTCACTTCATATTTTTGTTCTTTCTTTCTATCTTTTTCTTTCTTTCTTTCTTGTTTCACTTTATATTTTTCTTCTTTCTTTCTATCTTTTTTCTTTCTTTCTTCACTTTATATTTTCTTCTTTCTTTCTATCTTTTTTCTTTCTTTCTTCCTTCACTTTATATTTTCTTCTTTCTTTCTATCTTTTTTCTTCCTTTCTTTCTTCACTTTATATTTTCTTCTTTCTTTCGATCATTTTTCACTTTATATTTTTCACTTTGTATTTTCCTCCTTTTTCTCTCTTTTTCTCCCTTCTTTTCTTCACTTTCTATTTTCCTTACATTCTTTCTCTCTTTTTTCTTTCTTCCTTCCTATCTTTCCTTCTTCATTTTATGTTCTTTTTCTCTTTCTTTTTTTCTTCGTTTCTTTCATTCTTTCTTCGTTTCATATTTTTCTTCTTTCCCCCTTTTCCTTCCAATTATCGTAATCTGTCGTGTACTGTTTATGACTAACTTCTAGGAGTCTCTAGCGTGACAAATATCTATTCTGCAATCTCAGCAGAAGTTTGAGTAATATCCAAGGGTTGCCAGATAGTTATAGACGTTTTTGGACAAAAACACGCAAAATATGATCATAAAAATGGCTAAATAACAAAATTGTTTACAAGAAATTATCTAATCATTTATTTTTATTAGCTGAAATATTGTAAATCATCATTATCATCTTTTTTTTTATTTTAGACTACTATTTACCTCCATCTTCAATTTTCAGTTGCTTTTTGTCGTAACTTTACGATGACAGCCTGAGTAGAGTCGCAATTTGAAACAACTGAGGGAAAAATTAATAGAGATAATTGCAATGCTACAGAGTGCACCAAAAGTTATTGTTTCAACGACATTTTTAGAGCACCACGCCGGAAATGAAAATACAAACATTAGAACTGAAAACGCAGAACTGGAGAAAGTCAACCACTTCATCCACTGAGGACAATGAATCTCCATGAAATCCTCAAAAGAAGAAGATATAAAGCGAAGAATCATTCAAGGACGGCAAGCCTTTGGCAAATCAAGTTCAACTTTCAAAAACAAAAGGATCCCATTAGCCCTAAAAAGAAAGGTATACAATAATCATCTCTGGAGCTGAAACATGAAACTTAACCGAGAGACTGACGTGCAAACTGAAAACCATGCAATGTGCACATGAAAGAATTATGCCCAATCTCACATGTAGAGACCACAAGATAGCACAGTATATCCAAGAGAAAACAGGGGTATGAGACAACATAAGATCAATTTAAAAAAAACTCAAATATCAATGGGCTGGCTGTGTTGCAAAAACGGCAAACAACTGATGGACATCACGACTTACTACATGGATTTCCAGAGATCACATGAGCAATCGGGGCTGGGAGAATACTGGATGGAGAGACGAACTAGATAAGTTCAGGAAGTATTGGCTCCGCCATGCCGACGATAAAGAAATGAGGTGAATCCTTGGGAAGATCTATGTCCAAAGATAGACATTAGGAGACTAATGATGATGATGAGGATGATGATGATGGCTATGAGGATGATTATATATATATATATATATATATATATATATATATATATATATATATATATATATATATATATATATACATGTTTTCCTTTTTGGTGATCATACTACTTCATTTTTATCAAAGGTGTTTCGGCTCTACTTGCCAACGATGTTTTTTTTTTTAAACTGAAACGTCACGAAATTTCACTGACAATAATAATAATATATTTTAATAATACTGCAATAAAGTCAAAATGTCAAAAATTTAAATATCTCCCACACAGGAAGTTTATAGCTAAATGCTTATAGCCAGATTTGTCATATTTGGTCATAAAATGGCCACTTTGCTGCCTAGTGGTATTATATTGAATCCCTCTGTGTGGCTCTCTGAGGTACTTTTATTGCAAACTCTTATTACAGGCATTCTTGTTCGAGAGTATATCTACTGATCTGAAATGGCGAGACGCCTCCAAAGTTTGTTCTAGTTAACTGCACTGTAGTCTTTTAGAAACAGTCAAAAAAAACTGTCGCCAAAACGGTCAATATAGGTTTGTTCAGTTTTCAAGTTGTTCTGGCTGGCTGGCTGGCTGGCAATGTATGTATGTATGTATTTATTTATGTATTATGCGCACATGCCATTGGAGCTAGGAGGCGGAAAAATTGAACATTTACTTCTTGCTATGTCTAGAAAGAAATATTTTTCTTGTTTCAATAGGTTTTAGTGGGGGTTCAGTTCTTTAGTTTGTGTTCGGTAGCATTCACGTTTGTTCTTTGAAAATCCAGACTTTTTCAGTGATCACTGACCAACAAAGGCGAGAGAAGTTACTTATTTGCTGATCACCATTTTTGTCCAACTTTTGTATTGATCATCCCCATTCTTTCTCTCTATTGTTCTTCTATCTCCCCCCCCCAACCAATTTCGTGTTGAGCCGAAATAAGCCAATCTTACTAAAGCATATGTACCTGATTGCTCAACGCTTAAATTCTCTGAACTACTTATCTCTGAAAGTTATATAGTATTTTTGTGACTAATTTACTCATGAAAGACATCTCCATTTCGCTTTTGTTTGATACAGTTCTCAATGTAGTACAGTTGGCATCATAAAAGGGTATCAGCGCGTGGTCTTCCGATCAAAACGTGAACAAATGTAGAAGAAAAAGAATTTGAGATGTTTTCTTTCTTGGATATTTACTATGTGCACAAATGACAGTGATACGTTGTTTTGTTTATATCAAAAATCTAATTAATTCTTCTACAGCAATAAAAGATTCTTATGAAATCCTCATCAAAGAAGTTCGTGTTTTCGATTCAGTAGACATGCCAACCAGCAAGTTGGTGACGCTTCTCTGCGTTGAGCGCGTAAATTGAAGTTAACGCTCGCTACGACAGATGAATTGACAAATTCTGGTGGCATATTCCTCATACAAATTATTAGAACCAGCCAGGATAAATCCGTTATTTGTTAAATTTGACATCCAATATCTCTCCATTAATTTTGCCTTTGCCTTCTCTGCTTCCAAAAATCATGGATTCCCCCTAGATCACAGCCTCTACCCTTATCGCTAGACTGATGCACGATTTGACGGCCAAGAGAAGTTGTATTGCACGAGCTTCTATTGAGTCATTAATATTTTGGCTTAAATAGCAGCTTAAAGACTGATCACTCGTACCCATGAGATGACAAATTACAGACATCAAGTACTAATTATATTGGATATGGCGTTTTATTGTAATCAGTTTAGGAAAATTCTCTTCCCGATGGACCAGTACATTGCTTCATCTTCGCTGGGAAGTCTTCAGAGATTGAATCAGGAAAAGCTCATCATACAACATAAGTACCATCCCTTTCAAATTACACCTTTTGAATGCGATATGCCTCAGTAATGATAATTTCTCATCTCAGAAATTCTGAACGGTGTAAACAGACCCACAAACTGAGAAGCATGCAACATGCACATGAGAGAATCATGCTCAACCTTACATGGAAAGACTGCTAGACAGAATAGTATATCAGGAAGAAAATAGGAGTCCGAGACGTCATAGAATCAATGAGAAAACGTAAATGGCAATGGGCAGGCCATGTTGCAAGAATGGCAGACAACCAATAGACATCACGACTCACAACATGGATCCCCAGAAATCACATGCGAAACCGAGATCGACAGAATACAAGATGCAGTGAAGAACTAGACAAATTCAGAAAATACTGGCTCTGCAATGTCCATGATAGGGAATTGTGGCGACCCCTGGGGGAGGTCTATGTCCAACAACAGACGTTAAAAGACTGATTTGTAAGTTTTGTTTTCATGGCTTAGAAGATAGCTCAGAAACAAAACCCACAAAAGGCCCCCCTGTTCATCATCATCATCATCATCATCATCATCATCATCATCATCATGTCTTTTAACGTTTGTTCTTATACCAGTATTTCTTAGAACTTTCTTTTTCTTGTTTTCTCCCGATGTTTAGATAATCTGTGATTTTTTTTTTATCTTATTAGATATGCTGAGAACTGCTGATCCAAACAACATTGAAACCCAACACTCCATTCCCTGATGTGTTGATTAATATGTATGGTGAATGTCAACTTCGCACAATATCAGATTATCTCGGTTCACACACACACACGCACACAAACACACATGCATGCACACCCACGCACAAAGATTTCTATAATTACAATAAGAAAACTCACTGACTTTTTTTTTTGGATTAATGTCCTCATCTTGGTTGTTTTTGCAACAACGTTTCGGCCGTCATATCTACTGACCTTCATCCAGTGTCTGTCATATTCGGTAACCTTTGCGGAATTCTAAGTCAAACCCTTTATTTAATCCACAAGGTTAGAATGTTCTCGTCCTGTTGTCAATTTTAGGGGAAGTTTCCTGTTTATTTCCCAACCCCAGAAAATCAGCATATAACTTCTTGATTAAGGACCTACAGTAGAGCAATGGTTAATAAGTCAACCCCAAAAGCGCTTTTTAGATGTTGCCTAGTGGTGTACTCATGAAAATTTTCAACGTTGTAGCCCCACAAATGTGACCAGAACATCCGACCGCCATACAAACACACGCACACCTGGACACTAAAAAAGGGAAGGATCTGTAGCCCACTTGGTTGGTTGCTCGGACGGGTCATTGTGGGGCTACATTGATTCGATAGTAGTCTAAAAGCTTCAGCTACTAACAAGAAAAAAAGAGGCTTGATTTTGAAAAAAAATCCGGAGCTTTGTAAGATGAGGGGGTCTTTTAATAAAAAATATATTAAATGAAAATAATTTAATGTTTCATTTATCATTTGATTTTTAAATGAATAAATTCATTATTTTCATTTTATGTCACTTTAAAATCAGGGGTCCGTAAAATGTAGGTATGGGTGCTATGATTTTGGGGAAATCGTACAAGTTACATCTCTTGCCTTTTGTTGGATCCCTAAAAAATCGAATCTTGAAAAAAAAAACTCTCAGATATAAATCAAATGATCAGTTTAGCAGAAACTTACGTTGCAAATTGCCAACTTTATGGAACTGTTTTTCTAATATGTGGTTGATTTTCAAAAAACGAAGAAAGTATTTTTAGATATGATAAGAGGTAGAAGTTTTCACTTTCAAGCCCTCAAGCTCGATTGGCGTTTCCTGTACATATATAGCCAGCCAGCCAACTAGTGTGACACATATAAAGATAGACAGATGTATAGCCAGCCAGAATCACTTAGAAACAAGAGAAACCAATTTTGACTGTTTTGTTCAAGGTCTTTCACCAAATAGGTTAATTAAGTTTCCAAGTTGGCATGATTGGCTATCATGTGGACAGGACGCTCCAATGGAGCTAAAGGGCTGAAATTTCAACATCGAGATGAACTCGAAAGGTCCCAAAAATATAGGCTCTGCGACGCCCATGATAGAGGAGAGTGGTGTATCCTGGGGAAGGTCTATGTCCAACGACAGACGATAAAAGACTGATGATGATGATGATGATGATGATGATGATGATGATGATGATGATGATGATCTTTGTTTAACCCCCACCCAACCCAAAATAGTTTTTTAGGGGAAGATTCAAATTATAGAGTAAGTTTATGGTAAACTGATCGTTTAGTTCGTGTGTGGCAGTATCTGTAATCGTTAGGTTTTTTCTTTGAAATTTGAACTTTTTTTAGTGATCACTGCCAACTAAAATGCGAGAGGAGTAATTTTTCATTGATCGGTATGTTTTCCAATTTTTTAAATTGATCACTGCCAACAAGGCATGCAACCAAAAGACGTTGGTCGCATGACGGCGTCTATCAAATGATTAACCAGTCCCATTATTTGTCTTTGTTTCCTTTTATCGCTAAGTAATAAGACCGTCCCTGATTGCCCTCCCCGTTTAATAATTTTGGAGAGCCCCTCTCCTTTCTCTCCTCCCAAATAGTCCGAAGGGGGTGGGCAACTGCAGATTTCTCAAAATTTTCCCATCAAAACACAACCATTATAAACAATTCAAGGCTGAGGACTTGACTGAACCGCGTTTATAAATACATTTTGTTTAACCAAGTTATAACTGTTAACTATATCTTTGAAAACAAAAGAATTTTCTTGCTCTTTCCAATACTGTATGTTTTACTTCCCATGGTCCTATCCAACTCCTGCTACGCATTTCTCTCTAACGACTTCGTTCCGTACAGATTGCACAAAATTGGGTTGGTGGTCAAGGTTTGCAACCGTCCATTAGAGACAGATTTTCCAAGCGCCCTGCTTATAGCAATCCTCCGTCAATTAGCCAAGTAAGAGTAAATACGGCACAAGTCTACAAAACCCATTGCTGCAGACTGACTGTCTATAAGTTGCGATGAAATGCAAATAAAAAATCTGAGATGAAAGAAAACGCTAGACGAAACATAATAATGGCTGACAATGCTTAATTTAATAGAAACAAAAATAAATCACGATGATAAAGCAACAAGCAGTTTTGTTTTCACGGTGGAAAAACAAGTGTAAATGCCGGATTTTGAACGAAAACATTTGAAGATGATTCGCTTCTACGAAGCAGCCGATAACTGTTGTCGTGGTGAGAGGTTATTATTGGATTACCGTACCGATCGATTGGTTCCATGTGATGCAGTTGTAGCTTATAGTGTACATCGAATGTTTCCAAAAATGGCCACTACTGCCCCTTGGGGGTGCAAGAAGACTCAAATGGGGTGCTGAAAAACAAGGGGGCGTTGTCATGGTGAGAGGTTATTATTGAATTACGGTACCGATCGATTGGAAGTGGTCCATGTGATGCGGTTGCAGCTTATAGTGTACATCGATGTTTCCCAAAATGGCCGCTACCACCCCTTTAGGGTGGAAGAAGACTCAAAGGGGGTGCTGAAAAACAAGGGGGCGTTTTCATGGTGAGAGGTTGTTATTGGATTATCGTACTGATCGATTGGAAGTGTTCAATTTGATGCAGTTCTAGATTACAGTGTAGAATAATGATTCTTTAACTGGATACAACTGCTCCCTTTGGCTGGTGGGGGTTGGGGACTCTGGGGGTGAAAGGGAAAGGGTGTTAGCGGACTTTGGAAGACAAATAGTCGAAAGGGACGGTTTAAGGGGTTCTGCTCACTGATATCGAGCTGGATGCTGGGAAATTAGTCCTGCAACATCAGGCCCCTCCGATACGTAAAGCATCTATATAACAATCAATCAAATACTCCTTTAAAAAAATTGTACTCATAAGAAACCATCTACCAAAACTGTCAAGTTTTTTTCAGTTTTCAAGTTGGTCTAGCTGGCAATGTATGCATGTATCACTCGTACCGGGCCCACCGATTGTGCTATGAGGCTGAAAATTTAAAAATTTATTCCTTATCATGTCTACAAAACATAATGGCAATTTAAATCAAAGCAGATGTTAGTTTGTTGTTGAAATCGTTGATATTGCCTTAGTTCTCTTATAGTGCGATAAGAAGTTTTTATCTGTTTTCGGTACAAATTTGAAAGATCGAGTGAGTTATTTTGGGACGTTTAATGGTTGTGATTTGACGCAGAACATATTCTTGCATTCTTTGTTGGTTTTAATTTGGATTTTATATCTTACCTTTCTATGATCACTTCCAACGTTGACTTGATTTAGGACCTGGATATATTAGACGGCGTCGCTTTTGCCCGCTAAGATGTAGTCTATTTCGTTCTTGGTTTCATGATTGGGGCTCTTCCCAGTCTATTTTCATTGGGTCTCTTCTAGAAGAAGGTGTTCATGATTTTGGACCCGTTTGTGGTTGCGAAATTTACAAGATCTTCACATCTCTCGTTTCATACCTTATACCCCAACTTGCCAAAGAAACGTTCATTTCCTTGTCTTACCTGTGGGTTGAAGTCCCCCATAATGACATTGAGGTAGTTTCTGGTATATTAAAGTATGGAGTTTAGGTCATCGTAGAAATTTTCCATTTCCTCTTTGGTTGACTGTGAAGTGGGGGTGTAGACTTGGATTATATCCAGTTTGTTCCTCTTTGGGGGTTGTACGGTGCCATTGGTTATGCGGTCCGAGACAGCTTTGAAACCTACCCCGATGTTTTTGAGTTCCTTTTGGATATGAAATC
The DNA here is from genome assembly GCA_963457665.1 of Thysanoteuthis rhombus. Classification (NCBI taxonomy): domain Eukaryota; kingdom Metazoa; phylum Mollusca; class Cephalopoda; order Oegopsida; family Thysanoteuthidae; genus Thysanoteuthis; species Thysanoteuthis major. The sequence continues at coordinate 43,193,246 of OY735226.1, read as the reverse complement.
CTTCTCCTCTTTGTTTTCAGTTCTTTTTTCGGCAGTTGTACAGAAAATGTTTTCTCTTTAGTCCGATTAGTTCTTCTCCGGATCCTCACAATTCACTTATACGGATTATGTCCCATTGGATGTTTTTGATTGAATTTTCTAAGATCAATTAGGTGTATGTCTGTTGAGACTGTTTTGATGTTGTATACGACGCTGTATAATGGTGTTCTCTTGGTGATGGTTTGGAGGTTATGACAATAAAACGAGAGGGGATTAAAGCAACCGAAGTATATGAAACTTTCCAAAAGAAACGAAGAGAAGGCAATAGTAGATACACAAAAGCAATTATTGCAACGGGGTTTCAAAGCTATTAACCAAACTCTCAATACAGGATGAAAACAAATAACAATTGTACTAAAAGAAATATGAAGACCTAACAAAAGACGAGGACCAGATCGTTGAACATTTTTGAGAATTCTACCAAGGTGAAACAAACCATTTAACAAACAAAGAAGGAAAGCCTCTAGTATAGTCATCACTAAAAAAAACTATCCATTCTAATCAAGTTATGCCTCAAACAAAGTGAAATGCCAGAAGATTGTAATACTGCAATCATAATGCAGTTACGTGGGAAAAAACCTAAAAGACCTCGAAAACTGCAGACCAATAAGCCTGCTCAACTGCATCTACAAAATTTTCACGAAAGAAATTAAGAGATCAGAATAGATAGCGAATACCCAAGTAACCACAGATTTGCTGACGACATCGTCGTTTTTGCAGAGAACTTTCATGACCACCAAGTAATGCTAGATGAATTGAATGGAGAAAGCAAAAAAGTTAGACTTCACATCAACAACAACAAAACAAAAGTCATGCACAAAAAAACTTGTCGAAGATGTACACACAACGATCAAAATAGAAAACGCAGAGCTCGTGAAAGTAGACCACCACATCTACCAAAGACAACAAATCTCCATGAGACCCTCAAAAGAAGAAATCCCAAGAAGAATCACTCGATGATGACAAGTTTTCAAAAGGATCAAGTTCAAGATCCAAGAACAAGAAAATCCCATTAGTTCTAATCAAGGAGGGTATACAACCAATGCATCCTACCAAAAGTCACTTATGGAGCTGGAAGATGGATCCTAAACAAGAGACTGGCCCTTAAACTGAGAACCAGGCAACATGCACATGAAAGAATCATGTACAACATCATATGGAGAGATCACAAGACAACACAATATAATTGGGGAAAACAGTCTGATTCCGAGACACCATAAAATCCATTTGACAATTCAATTAGCAATTAGCTGTTCATGTTGCACGATAGTCAGACAACCAATGGATATCACAACGTGGATCCTCGGAGATTACATGCAAAACCGTGGTCAGCAGAATGTGAGATGACGAGACGAACTAGACGAGTTCATTAGGTATTGGCTCCACGATGCTAATAATAGGGGGGCCAAGTCAATCATAAGGGAGGTCTAATTCCAATGACGGATGATAAAAGATGTCTCAAAAAAAGTATTTTTTATCTTCTTTCCCAAAATACTTTTTTAGAGGAGATACAGTTTACATCAAATTGATCTCTTTGTTCGGGTCTTCCTGTCTTTAAAAAATTCAGATTCTTAGTGATCACTGCCTAATAAAAGGCTAAAAAAATAGATTCATTGATCAAGTACTTTTCCAATTCTCCTAATCCAATACCCCAAATACAGAATGCTGTCAAAAGACGTTAGTTGCCCGAGGGTTTCTATTGAGTGACTAACCAAACCTGTTATATTTTTTGTTATAAAATAAATTCTTGGAGGATATAAAAAATGATTAAGACTAGCCAAATACCTATCCTATTGATGGATTAATCGGACAATTAGGTCTGAGAGACGTCTTTTTGATTACATATACGGATGTTTGCGTCATTCTAACAAAGAGGTTTATCCGTCAGTAGTTTCGATTACATATTCTTACGGTAGTTCCATTATAATAAAGATTTAATTTTTTACGTATCATTTTTTAACGACTCCACGATGATGAAATATATACTTTAAAAAGGGATGGTACTTCAAAAAAGTTTGAAAAATTTCAGTAGTTTAGAAAATGACGTCTGTGGGCCATTTGGGTTCCAGCAAATGATGCTCAGTGTCCCCCTACACTTGACACTGTAAATATCGTATCAAGAAACAGCATCAACCATCACACAGCTATCAGAAACATACTATTGTGTACAGACCTGTTCTAAAATAAATATTTTTTTAGAGATCAAAATTGTTTAATATTGTTGATCATTGATTACATTGCAAAAGCTAAATTGTAAAATTAGGGGTCTGCCTGAACATTTTTTTCACAGAAGGGGTCCGTGAGATTTCAAAGTTTCGAAACTAGTGGCGTAAATGATCTCTTTTGAATCGGCCGGTAGTTTCGTTCGTGCGACTCAGCACCAATCTTGAGCCGCGCATGCTCTCAGCATACCTCAGACTTTGATTTAATCTTCAGCTCAATAAATGCGTTCTGTCAGCAGGACCTGGAAGTTCACTGACGCCATTTCCAGGAAAAAAGGCGGGAAATCAGATCAGTGCTCGTTGTTAGTTAGGAGTCAAGCAAGCATTCCTGTGGGTTTCGTCGCACGGGGGTCGTGCAAAGAACCAAACGTTAGGCATGGAGATTATGCTGGCGTATTTTACTATTGAGGTAAGAAGACGTGTCTGTCTAGGCTATTAAGAACTGGCAAACAAAACTGTCAATAGGTTTATTCAGTTTCTAAGTGATTCTGGCTGTCGATTTATCTATCTATAAGAAACCGTCAACCAAAACTGTCAACAAAATTGTAAGCATGGATTTCTTATTTCAAGTTGGTTTAGCTGGCTGACTGAAAGGGCTTGTATGTAATGTATATAGTGCACAGGCTGCAATAGAGCTGGGGACTGAAAATTTGAACATTTACTTCTTATCATGTCTAGAAGAAAATCTAAATCTAACCTAAATTGTTTTTTTTTAGAGAAGTGGGCTGAATTTACTATGTAAGTTTGTGCTTAATTAGTCACTAGTTTGTGTCTACTTGTTTGTTATTTGGAAAACCAAGCCTTCTAGTGATTCTACAAAAGATTAGAGAAGTAACTTATTCAATGATCATCTCTTTTTTTCCAATTTCTCAATTGATCGAACCCAACACGACTGACTGAAACACTGAACCTAACCAGTCCCGTTTTTGTATTTATCAATCAAGTGCTTTCTATTACTTTTGTACAGCCATATTTACGCTTATAAAATAAATACGTACATGTAGCAATATTTAGACTTGCTGGATAACTATCCGATTGACGAATTATTTTGTCAGTCAAAATTAAGACTGCAGCGGTCTACCTACAGTCATGGTTATTTATACTAATGTCAGCTCTATTTTACCAAGGAAAGAAAACCGGGGTAATCTCTCTGTAGTTTAGGTTACATATTCTTGTACTAAATCCATTATATTAAGGATTTAATTTTCTATTGGGGGGCTGATGAAATATATGCTCTAAAACTTCGAAAAAGTTTCAGAAAGATTGGTATTTAGATGATCTCTTTTGGATCGGCTGGTAGTTGCTTACATACGACTCAACGCCAATCCAGAGCCACGCATGCTCCGTGAATATTTGATTTAATCTTCTGCTTAATAAATGCGCTCTGTCAGCAGGACCTGGAAGATCACTGACGCCATTCCCAGGAAAAGGGCGGGAAATCTGATCAGCACTCATTCTTAGTTGGAGTCGAGCAAGCGTTCCTGTGAATTTCATCGCATGGGGGTTGTGCAAAACCCCAAAAGTCAGACTTGGTGATTGTGCCGTCATATTTTACTATCGAGTTAAGAAGCCGTTCCTGTCTGGGTTGTTAGAAACTGTCAACAAAAAACTGTCAATTTAGTCATGATAGGTTTTTCCAGTTTTCAAGTGATTCTTTCTGGCTATCTAGTTATCTGTCCATCTACTTATCTACCTATCTCTGTGTTGTAAGCATAGGACGCACCAATGGGGCTAGGGGACGGGAAATTTGAACATTTTCTCCTTTTTATTTCTATAAAAAACATTTTGTTTTTAAAAGTCTACCGAAAATAATATAGCTGGCTGCCTATCTACCAATTCATTTTTTGCATGCACGCGACGCACCAATGGAGTTAAAGGGCTGAGAATTTAAACACCCACTCATTATGAATGTCAGGGAAAAAGTTTGTTTTTTTTTCATTTTTCTATCTCCTCAAATTAATATTTTAGTAGGGCAGTCAATTTTCAATTAAAGTTTATGCTAGACTGGTCCCTCAATTTATGTCCAACGGCGCTCACACTTGTTTTGGTAGAAATTTGTACTTTGTTGTGATCAACACCCAACGAAGAGCAAGAGAGGTAACATTCATTTTTTTACACTACTGGTGTCACCCACTGCGGGGGATGACACATAGTCACCTAGCTCCCACTGCCAAGGCATGTTCAATTTCGTCCAGAGGAACACGACCGTAGGTAAGATAGCCAGACATACCTTCATCCCTATCCACATAGCTTAGTGTGTACTCAATTGGCTGTTGAGTGCACAGAGAAATTAGTCCTATGGAGAGTTTTCTGTTAGTACCGGGAAATCGAACTTGTGACTTTCTACGTATGAGGTAAACGTGTTAACAAATACACCATCTGATTCATCATCACCTTTTTTTCCATTTTTTTGTAATTAATCATCCCCAACATGGCATGCCACCAAAAGAGGTTGGTCACATGATGGTTCCTATTGAGTGACTAAGAAGACCTGGTTATTTTACGACTCTTGTGATGGAAATGATAATGGCTGTATATGACGTCAGGAAAGACGACGTCACGAGAGAGTCGATACAGCAGCGGAGAGAACAAGCACGAAATTTCGCCTTGTCAGAAACACAGAAGCGAATTTTAGTCATCTGTACTGAGTCGTGACTGAACTCACGAAGTGAGGAAATAGTAGCGGTACTTGTAATGCTCGAAATTCAGAGGTATCCAAAAACCGAACGGAAAACAGAATCAACTAGGAAATGCACCTCAGTTGACACCATTGTCAGGGGGGAGTAACTCTGCATGAACCCGCCTCAAAATTTTAATCTGTTCCTCTACAGCCTTTAATTCAACTTTCCACGAAATATCATCGAAATTCAGTGAGACCTTTTGGAGATATCGTGTGGACAAATATGGAATTTTGGTAATATTGTGTGAGTTGGCCGTATAACTACGACGGAGGGAGGGTAATTGAGCGTGAGTCTGCTCCGAAATCTATTCAGTTTTTCCAAAGCCTATTTTCCACGCTATGGTATTGTCATTGAAATTCATTGAGAACTTTTGGAGATATCGTGTAGGTAATCACGAGCATTCACATAAAAGTGATTGAAAAAAAAACGGAAAAATATATCTTGATGAAAAGATTTCTGGATCCGTCCCAAAACTTTACGTCCTGTTTATTACCCGCCCCTGTCCATCCTTCCCTAAAATTTCATCGGAATCGATTCAGTACTTTCTACGATATCGTGTGGACAGACGAACGAGCGCAACCGAAATCATGTAACTCTTTTCAATTTCGCTGACAGAGGTAAATAAAGCGTTTCTAAATTCGTGTAACCTGTAACGAGGGTCATTTCCTACCAGTACACAACTTGCTAATGATCGTAGAATGACGATCTGCAAGTTACGATGAAAAGAAACAGAAATTAAAATGGCAGAAATACCGATAAAAAATTAAGATTAATAAAAAAAAGATATTTGTATTATATTACAACTAACAAGTCTGGTTACTTACTTAATAGGTGCTGTCACGTGACAAACGACTCTTGGGAGCTTGTTGTGTTGGGGATGAGCACTTAAAAAATTGAATTAGGGGAGATCAATCGATAAGTCAATTCTCTGACCTTTTGTTAGGCAATGATCAATGAAAAGTCTGAATTGAAAAGAAAACAAGCGCGAATGCTGTTTGACACAAATTAAGAGGTCAATTTAGCATAAACTTACATTGCAAATCAATCCTTCCCTCTAAAAACTTATGCAAGCAAAGGGGGATTTTCAAAAAACGAAGTTTTCAGCCTTTGGGCGGCCAGTACTCGTGACATATACATACATAGCCTACCAGTCGGCCAGCATGCCAGCAAGCCAGACCAACTTGAAAACTGAAGAATGTCATGTTCACAGTTTTTAACAAATACTGTTAGTATATGTAAACAAGATGACTTTCATAACATCCCATGCAATGTTCAGGTGTATTTTAATTTTTTTTTCTTTTTAATCACGATGTCTTTTCTGTTGTTTGAACTGTGATTGGAGAAACCTCTCTGTGTGAGCGCGCATGTGTATGCATCGGGATAACTCAACAACTGGCCATTGTACGAAGTTTATATTCGTCACATATCACATTTTAGTCGGCTTATCGAATTTGAAGCTTTTTGGCTCAGCAGTTCTACCGAAATCTGATGAAATTACAGATTACAGATCTTAAATCTGAAATTATAGATTTAAATCCAGATATGAAATATCTAAATTAGCAATAGCTCTAGATCTAAATTTAAAGTATCTAAATTGGCAATAGATTTAAATTTAGATATAAAGTATCTGAATTGGCAATAGATTTAAATTTAGATATAAAATATCTAAATTGGCAATAGCTCTAGATCTAGATATGGAGTATTTGAATTGGCAACAGATTTAAATTTAGATATGAAATATCTAAATTGGCAACACTGAGAGAAGTAACCAAGACAATTCAAAGTCGTAATTCCGTACAACGGACGAGAAATTCCTTTACATGACAGTAATGGCTGGATGCTCCACACACGATAAAGTCCGGTCCTTTCCAAAAATGCACCTTTGAAACGAGCACTGCCCTAGGTAGATCAAATTGTAGGAATTTGGAATAGAGCAGAAATTTTGGACGCGATTTGCACTCGCATGCAGTACCCTGAAAACTTGTAAAATCATGTAGCAAAACCTATACCATTTTGTTCATAAGGCTACTACAATCAGAGTTATTTTTATTACCTAATCCTACTGCAACTGCGTTTGCTGAAACTTACTCCATTCCAATATGTTCACGATTCAATAGTACAATTACAGAGTAAGTATAAAGTTTCTTCCTGATTTCAAATATATCCTACACAAGAGCTATTTTAGGCACTAACGTAATATCTATTGCAAATTACATCGGAACCATTTTTCTTGTTAATCAGGAACTCAAACATGTCTTCCACTTGTTGCCCAACATAGCTTCTAAGATATGATCGTGCATAATTAGGTAAGTACTTCATACTCATCAGTAGTAGTACGTTTTGTTTTAGGTTCTGAGATTAAGTATTCTCTCTGTTATGCACTACTTTGTTGTTAGTCGATTTATTCTTTGGTATTCAAATTAAATTGTGGGAATCCAAAACAGAGAAGTAGTTGAAGTGGAAACATGACATTGCATCCATCATCATCATCATCATCATCATCATCATCATCATCAGTCTTTTAACGTCCATCGTTGGACAAAGACCTTTCTAAGGATTCGCCACACTTCTCTATCATGGGCATCGCGGAGCCACTGCTTTCAGAATTTGTCTAGCTCGTCTCTCTATCTAATATTCGGCTGGCCTCGGTTCTGCATGTGATCTCGGGGGATCTATCTCGTGAGTTGTGATGTCCATCGGTTGTCCGCCATTCTTTCAACATGGCCAACCCACTGCCTTTTGAGTTTTTCAATGGATTATATGATGTCCCAGACTCTTGTCTTTTCCCGGGATTAACCATGCTGTCTTGTGGTCTCTCCATGTGAGTCCCAGCATATTTTTTCGTGTGCACGTTGCATGGTTCTCAATTTGCAGATCTATCTCTTGGTTAGGTTCCATGTTTTAGAAGAACTTTACACACTACTTTTTTGTACATCCATTTTCTCTAAGCACGTTAGCCGGGTTCACTTTTGAGTAGTAATATATCCAACAGCATGGCCTGGTCAAAGAAGGTTATCATAGTGTTTTCGAAAGGACACTTCAGTAATACACGTGGTCGAATGGAGGCAAAGCGCGTAATCTAATCTCTTGATTTGGGTTCCTTGTTTGACAGATGGAGAAACTCTATCACTTTTTCAACCCCTTAATCTTTCTCCAACCAACGTTTCAAATAAAGTGAGAACTCACGACCGGAATAACAGAAATCCAAATAACACTGAGACGGAAGATCACCGACTCTGCAAAAATTCATGATATGGCATTGATGCTGTGTAAAATCTGATATATCACAATATCAAAGACATGAAACGGTCAGGTTGAGTCTTTCCCAGGCTTTTTCATGATACGTCATACTTGGGTATTACAATATCTTAAATTGTCTAAAAACAAAATTTTATTATTTACGAATTGAAGATTTCTGTGTGTAACATAAAGGAAGACCTTGAATTGTGCAGTTTTGATATAGTATGGCAATGATATTGCAGTACAAATTAATGTAATTAAGTATAAACTGAAAAAAGCACATTAAATTAAAATAAGACCTTGAACAGTAAGTTTTCGAAATGTATGGGAAATTTTGGGACGGATTAACCACACTATCCAAGGTATTTTTAGTTTCTTGATGGTGACTCAGCAGTGGACATGCAAGTTCGATTTTCACATCAAAGAGTTTGTAAGAAGTGAGTTATATATGTCAAAGAATTGAAAATAGCAAAGTAATGTATCTTCAATTGTTATGATAGTTTATTGGTGTTAAAATTGTGAAATTGGAAGGCATGAAACCAAATGACCAACATCAGGTGAGGCACTTCTTTAATTCCTCATAGATATTCTTGAGAAGAAGATATCTGCCTAGAACTCGCAGCGATGTTGTTGTTGTTGTTGTTGTTGTTGTTGTTGCCGTTGATGATGATGATGATGATGATGATGATGATGATGATGATCGTCGTCGTCATCGTCGTCGTCGTCGTTGTCGTCGTCGTCGCCGTTGTCGTTGTTATGGATAGTGACAGCGTCGAACGATAGAAACCTTTTCAATGGTTTCTCGTTGTTGTGTCAACAGGCCAGTGTTTTTCTTCTGTGTACTTAGAGTCAGTTCCGAGCACTTTGAAGGTCGGGGCATTTCGGGCTTGAAGTGGTCATCGAGAACGAAGGAACACATTTTCATTGGAGAGGTTTCTGCTGACCGCTGTCGTCAGGTGGAAAACGTGTAAATATATGCGAGCAATTCGTGCTGCTGGACTTGGCCATCAGTTTTTGCGTGGGAAACCAAAGAGGAATGCCACAAACTCATTTCTGTTGTCCACTTGGCCAGACATTGGTCATGGCATAAGTGCGTGGAGACAGAAATCGGCGTGGACAGTTGACATTAATATAGGTAACAAGCATTTACTAAAAGTGCTATTTAGCTTGTGGTAGATCATTACCATTACTGACTGGAAGAAAAATTCATAAGAGGAAAAGCCACGCGGAAAGGCTATACTGTACGTAAATATAAGATAGGAAAAAAAGAACTTTTTTTCAGGAAATATCGCAGGAATTCTTTTAATAAATTCTATTTTGATTTATTTCATAATAACTCACGGAAATGGGAATAATTTGGAAATAATTCCTCTATCTATTTATTCATTTTTATTTATTTATTTCTTTTATTTTTTGTTTTTTGCTCCGGAGTTCCGTACGTTTTTTTTTGTTTTGTTTTTTTGATTATTCTTAAAATTCTAAAACTATTAAATATTTGAAAAAATTTCAAATTCAAACAAACGTAGGTCTGGCTTATACGATTTTATTGATGGATGCTTTTGACGTACCTATTACAAGCTCTAAGGCCATTTTCAACACCTTAATTTTTGAACCGTCAATATGCAGCAATCGTTTCTAGGACCAAGAAAAGTTTCACAAATTCATTCATTTATTCTAATACTATGAATTGAATTAACCAAGTTATTACTCTATCTATTGAGAAAAGATTCTTGAGACACTCTTTCAAGCCCAAAAGCAAAGTCAAGACTTTTTTCTTGCGACCTTTTCTTATCTTTTCTCCACGACCTTTTTTCTATGACTTTTTTTTACCCACAACCTTAACATTGAGGGATAGAATGTCATGAAAACTCCTTATCTAAATTAATTCGACGTACGGTAAAAAATATCAAAATATCACCTGACTTGCCTTTGTCAAGGTCAACAATGGATGTAAAAGCGTTTTACTGTTACTCCATAGGCAGCTGGTTAGTTATTGAAGGGTGGTTTATGAAAGTGCTTATTTACCAAGCATCTTCTCTATCAACCTTTGTGGCATACCAAAGACAAAATTTTTTGCAAAAGTATCTGTCCATTTCGTCTTAATGCCCTTGGGAAAGACATGAATCAATTTCTCCCCCCCCCCCCCAATTATGTGTAAAATATCAGGGAAGCTCGAGTTCTCTAGCATTGGGAAGGCAACCAAACGAGGAGAAAGTAAACCATAATCCCAAATCAAGGGAGTAGAGCCCCCTTGAAAGGAGGTTTGACCCCCAATTTCACATAATTCTGACAGCTCCTACTGCCAGCTGATGCCAGATGTATTGCTCTTTGCTTTCCTCTGCGAGACCGAGAGGGGGGTTTCTAACAACTGGGTAGCCCAGGAAATCTATTCGTTTCGTTCAGGCATATGTCCTGGGTGGATCACTCCAGAGTCGTTCCAGCTTCTTTTTAGACAGAACGAGGGCCATTTATCTGTTGGATATTACTAAGTGCAGTGATGCAGTTTTACGCCTTTCCCAAGGGCATCAGTGCGAAATGAACACAAGTAGCTTCAAATGAAATTGAAATAGTATTGTCCACCATCACATGTAATGATAAGCAATGTATGCCTGGACTCTGTCACGCTAACTGATGTAGTAAAAATGAATTTTATACTCTGAAGACGTACTAAAAATGCTGGATTTAAATAACAGTATCTTTAAAATGATACGAACAAAACAAAAATTGATAAAATTTGTTTGTGGTCAATAGAACACTATTCTCCAACCTCGTCGCAGCCCTGGAAAGCAGTCCATCTGGGTTGTAAGGTTAGCAACTCCAGCCTGAAAGAACATACTCACAACTGAAACCCCAAAATAGCCATCTGCTTCACAAGGAGCCAACAGGAATTTTACAAAAATGTTTAGAAAATCAACAAATCATTTGGAGCATCAGTTTTCTTCTACTTCTTTTTTTCCCTTTAGGTGCTCTCTACTCAAAAAAGATGGAAAAGTCATCGCTAGAAAACTAGTCACCCTATACAACTGATGCCTCAAATAGAGAAAAGTCCTAGAAAAGTGGAACGCCGATATAATAATGCTGATATACAAAAAAGGGAACCTGGAAGACCTCAGCAACTACAGGCCAATAAGCCAACTAAACTGCATCGAAAAACTTTCCACCAGAGTGATCACCAACCGAATCAGCAAGACACTAGATGAAAACTGACCATGGGAACAAGCTGGCTTCATAAAAAGCTACTCAACCATGAATTAAAAGAGAAAGCAGCTGATCACAGAATGCCACTAGTTGTAGCATTTGACTTTTAAAAGGGCCTTTGATTCAGTGGCAATTTCTAAATTCATTCACGCAATAATACAAGGTGTACACCCTGTATATGTCAGAGTACTGCAACATATCTACCAACATGGCAGTCCCTTCATCAGGCTACATAAAGATTCTGAACCCTTTCAACTACAAAAAAGGAGAAATACAAGATTATCCATAAACTGGTCACAGCCTGCCTTGAGATGATCTTCCGGAAATTAGAATGGGTACACAAAGGAATCAGGATAGACGGAGAATAACTTATTAACCTTAGATTTGCTGACGACATCATCCTCTTTACTGAAAACCTTCACGAACTCCAAATTATGTTAGATTAACTAAACGAAGCAAGCAAGGAATTTGGCTCCACACTTCAATAAAACAAATGTCATGTACAACAAATAAGTTGGAGACAAAGACACAACGATCAAAATCGAAAATGCAGAGCTAGAGAAAGCAGACCACTACCTCTACGTAATACAGTGTGTCTACACGAACTCACCAAATGAAGAAGAACTCAAGCAAAGAATCACACTGGGTTAGCAAGCTTTCAGTAGAGCAAACCCGACCTTTAAGAACAAGAAAATCCCATCAGTCCTAAAAGGAAGGGCATACAACCAATGTATCCTACGTATAGTCACATATGGAGATGAAATAGGAAAACCTAACCAAAAGATTGACCCTCAAACTGAGAGCCATGCAACGTGCACATAAGAGAATCAAGCTCAGCATCACATGGAGAGATCATAAGACAGCACAGTATATAAGAGAAAAGACAGGAGTCCAGGAAAACTAAAATGGCAATGGATTGGACATGTTGCAAGAATAGCAGATAACCACTGGACATCGCAGTTCACAACGTGGATCGCCAGAGATCAGGTGCGAGGCTGTGGCTAACAGGAAGTGAGATGGAGTGACGGGCTAGATGAATTTAGAAAGTACTGGCTCTACGATGCCTATGATAGAGAGGTCTGGTGAATCTTGGGCAAGGTTCATGTCCAACGGCGGAAGCCACCTGATTGATGATGATGATGTTCATGATGATGATGATGATGATCATGATGATGATGATGATCACGATGAAAATTCAAACCTGGCACGAATCACACGTGTGTTTCGTTTTCTTAATATATTGACTTACACTAATTGTGTCAACGGTTGATCGCCCTCTAAGGCTGACAGATGTGTGTTGACAAACACCAAGTCATTGACTGATTGTTAGATGGAAACCTTTTGACAAGCAGAGGACATGTTGACAAATTAGCCCAGTGGGTGCGTTGGCCGACGTCAGAGGCATTCTTCTTCGGTTTGAAATGATTACAGTGATACATTTGTTGTGGTAACTGACAGTGTATTTGCCAGTTGATAGCTCAGTGGTTAAATCTCTAAACTGGGAGGCTTTTTCTTATAATTGTGTAACCAGAGTTGCCAATTTAGTGTTTTTCACGCTACATTCAGCGCGTTTCTTGTTCTGACTGAGCAAAAAGTTTTGGGGCGTGTTTTTGACCATTATAAGCATATTTTAGTGTTTTGGGCCATTTTCTGGCGTTTATGGCTAATGTATTTTTTTTTTAATTTCGCAGTTTTTGGCAGTCAAACTTGCACGAAAATATTTTTGAGTTTGCTACATTGTATCTCAGTACAGAGTTGTTTGGACACTGCATATGATTTCATGTGTGTGTAAAGGGCGAGATACCCTGACTGATTTGAAATCAGTTGCCCGTAGCCCATTTTGCTCTACTATTCACCTATAGCTGGATTCATGCCTTTCTCAATGTCATCAGTGCAGAAGGAAAGCAAACTGCTCCTGCTGGAGATCGAACCCTTACTTGTCCCATCCTCCATGCTGCTAACTGTCCGACCCTTTTGAATTTCCAATGGATGCCGACCCCTCGAAATACAAAAAAAACCATATGGGACTTTGTACCTCCTTTTATGAATACTGGAAATTGAAATAAACAGCTACGTGATTTTTCTCTGGCAAGACATACAATCTTGTAAGAGAAACATTCATTCAATACGACTTGAGACTTTTTCCCACGACTTCTGTTCCAATGACTTTTTTTCCCGGTCACTGATGTTAATGATCTACCACAAGCTAAATAGCACTTTTTGGTAAATTTTTGTCGTCTATATTAATGTTTACCCTCCATCGTATAATGCGTGTTATGAATCTGGTTTTGGGGTCGTCTGAGATCATTCTGACAGACTCTATAAAATGAGTAAAGATTTTTCCAATGGTTCATTACAGCTTGTACATTCTCTTTCACTCAAAAAAAGATTTTCCAATGAAGGTTCATTTGAAAATCTTTTTTTAAAGTGAGACAGACTCTACAATCTATAATGAACCATTGAAAACATCTTTACACATTTTATAACCGTTTTACAAATGGTATCAAGCACTTTTTTGAACAAAGATCTACTTACTATAGTAATATAAATACACACGCTCGTTCTATACTTATCATTGTTCTATATATATATATATAGATAGATAATATATACATATATATTCCAAATTATGCATATATATTATTCCACATGGTTTATACATATGCACACAAACATATACATATATACATGTGTGTGCGTATGAGAGAGAGAGAGAGTGTGACAATGTGTCTGTGTGAGATTTTGTAACATTACATGCATAGTATTTTGTTTGCACATTCATAATACGAAGAAATGAACGTTTCACGCGTTTACACGAACATTTAGACAGCAGGTGAGCTGTGAGTAAGGTTGAATTGAGTGCAAAATATTTTCACCAAAATTCTGTGTCAGCGTGACCTTCGAGATTGCAGTATAAAAACTGAAATCTACATGATAACTTATTTGTACTAGTTCGATCCGAGAAAGAAAAATAAAATTTGGTTTTGACATCGAAAAGCAATGACCAGGGGCCAATCGCCAGACAGGGCCTATGATTTGAATTTTGGGGAATCCAAGGCTATTCTATTGTTATTTGACCTTCCCTGTTATATCTGCCACCATGGGACAACTGATCAATGTGGGCGTCTCCTATTTGCTATAAATCATCATTATCAACAGCTGCAGCAACAGCTGCCTTTTAGCGTCTGTCGTTGGACGTGGACTTTACCCAAAGTACCCACATCTCTCTATCATGAGCGTCGTGGAGCCAGTACTTACAGAATTTATCTTCTTTAGGGTCGGCCTCAATTTTGCGTATGATCTCTGAGTATCCTTACTGAGAGTCGAGCTGTCCAGCGATTGTCTGACATAGCAACATGACAGTCCCATTGCTATTAGAGTTTTCTAATGGATTCTATGATACGGCTGAATCCTGTTTTTTCTCTAATATGCTACACTAATAAGTGATCTCCCCATGTGATATTGAGCATGTTTCTCTCCAATGCATGTCGTATGGTTGTCAGTTTGAGGGTCAATCTTTTTAATAGGTTCAATCTTTCTGCATCGGTTGCATATCCTTCTTTATAGGACTGATGGGATTTGTTTTTTGGGGGGTTGAGCTGGCTCTATCGAAAGATTGCAGATTTAGAGTGATTTTAGGTTGGCAGCCTCCCAATGGAGCAAGCTCGCGTGACAATTTGAACACTGGAAGATTGTGTAGTGTCCATGAAACGAACAAACGTAGGAGCTGACAAGAAGCGAAGGAGAAACACTTTGCCAAAACATTATGATCTTCAAATATGATGTGATCAACGCTGGACAGGGTTCATTTATGAGTAAACAACAGAAATATTTTCTTAATCTGAAAAGATTTTTCTACGGAAGATATTTGACACTAATTAAGTGAAAGCTTCCCATATACAGAGAGTGAATAGAAAAATGACGTCCAACTTGTAACAGAAAACTTTAAAAACATTCCCTCTCAACACTTTTTGTTTTAAAACCTCCCCCGGACCCATTGAGTTGGCATACCAAATGTGGTTGTGCTGCACCAATTTTTAGGTACTTTTTAATAATTGTGATTGACAAATACACAAAGAGATTTCACTTATATATTTTGGATTCTGATGAAAACCACTCTTCTGTCATGAGAAATTTGACATTGTGTTTACTTTCTTTCTTTTTTTCTTCAAAATGTGACTCCAGCTATTTGGCATCTGACTTCATATGTCGTCAATGGGTGTCATGTGATGTACACAACTCAATTATTCTACAGAATTTTTCCTTAGACAATATTTTCTCTTTTCCTTTCTTTTTTTCTCCTCTCCTTTTTCTTTCTGTTTCTTCTTTTCCTTTTTTGTCTTCTTTTCTTTTTTCTTCTTCTCCTTTGTATTGTTCCTCTGCCTTTCTTTTTTCCTTTCTTTTTTCTTTTCTTTTACTTTTTTCTTTTCCTCTTTTTTTCTCCTTTCATTTTTTCCTCACCTCTTTTTCCTTTTTTTTTTCTTATTTCTCCTTTCTTTCTGTATTTTTCTCTTCTTTTCTTTTTTTTCTTTTCCACTTTTGGTCTTTCTTTTCACCTCTTTTTTCTCTTTTCCTTTCTTTTTCTTAACTATTTCCTTTACATTTCTTTTTTTCCTTTCTTCTTTCCTTGTCTTTTTTTCTCCTCCTTTCTTTTTTCTTTTCGTTTTTCTCTTTTCTTTTTTTCTCTTTCCTTTTCTCCTTTTCCTTCTTTCTTCCTTTCACTTAATTTTTCCATTTTTTCCTTTCTTTTTCTCCTCCCCCCTTTCTTTTTTCTTTATTTTTTCTTTCCTTTTCTCTACTTTTCTATTATTCTTTGCTTGCTTTCTTTTTCTTCCCATCCTTCTTTCTTTTACTCCATTATTTTCCTTTGTTTTTTATTTTACTTTATTTTTTTCTCTTCCCTTCTTTTCCTTCTTTTCCTTTCTTTTTCCTCTACCTCCCTTCTTCTCTTCTTTTCTTTTCTTTCTTTTCTTTTTTTCTTTTCTTTTCAATTCTTTTTTCTTCATCTTTCTTCTTTTTTTCCTTACAATTTCTCTTTTCCTTTTTTCTTTCCATTTGTTTTTTACTTCCTTTTCCTCTTTCTCTCTTTTCTTTCACTTTTTCTATTTTTTACAAATGAATTTAATTGAAACAATATCCATGTAATAAAATTTATGAATTTTCTCATCTCTATTCAAATTTCCCGATTAAAAAGTATATATTACTGATACCCGACGATATTCAAGATGAAAATCCGTACGACAGTAGTATTGTTTCAAATCTATTTATTTCAATTTAAATCAATGTAATTTGATTAAAAATTTATTTTTATTCAATTCAACATAAATCATTTTAATCCAAGTGAAAACATAATAAACAGTTTTATTAATGCATGAATTTATTTTGCGTAAGGAAGTAACTCAAATTGTTACTGTCTTGATTGATATAATTTTGAGCGTAAAAAAGATATTTATTTACTTATCAAATAAAAAAAATCAACAATTATTATTAGGAATAATCATTAAACATCAAAATATACATTCCTTTTAGTTTAATTAATGAAGAATAGAAAATAAATAGCGTTAGTTTAAAAAGAAAAAAAATCCGTTGACGAATCACATGTAGGATTCTGCGTGGTGAAATGCAGTGCTTCTCGGTTGTACAATTAGGGAAAATTCGGATGGACAACAATTTATGATACGCTCACAGATTGAAGGAAGTTATTGAGCAAAAAGGCTTCACAATTGGTTGTTAATCAGCAAATATTGTAGGGGTGCCAATAATTTTGAACCATCCAATCATTTTTTTTTTCTATTTTTGTTGTTACGGATAAATTGATTTGTAAATTTAATTGTTATTCGGTGTGATGTTCAGACCCCCTTCTTCCTCTCTTAACGACTTCCACACCCAAATTCTCCATTTCCCGTCCAGATCTTTTGTTTATCCATCAAAATCTATTTGTGGTGTATCAAGGCAATTGAAACAGGACCAGAGACGATGGTTTATCGATGTGCTCCAACACAGCCTGGCCTTTTGGCGCCTCGGTTGCCAACCTCTCGTCCGTGCAAGCGAAACCATTCTCCCGAAGAACTTGGGCGCCCGCTTCACTACACTTGATCAGAGATAATCTTGTTGTGGGCGTCAGTTGCTGACCCGTCAAGACCACGGCGAGCAGCGGCGAATGCGGATGTTCAATAGCCAAAACAAGAAACCCAATATAATAGACGCAACAAAAGGCGTTAAGTGTTATCTCTTTGCAAATGAGCTCGTAAATCCATTTATTACAAACATGCACACTCACACGCATACATACACGCACTCACACACATATAGATAATCATTTTTTTACAAACAGGTCTGGTTAGTCACTCTATAGAAAACCGTCGCAGGACCAACGTCTCTTGACACTGTGCCGTGTTGGGGATGATCATTCTAAAAATTCGAGGAAAGAGTGATCAATGAATGCGTTACTTACTCTCACTTTTTGTCGTAGGCAGTAATAACTAAAAAGTCTGAATTTTTGAAAAACCTTTGGCACAATGGACCAATTTAGCATAAACCTATATCGCCAAGTGAACCGCCGTTAAAAACCTATGGGGGTTTTAAAAAATGAAGACTTTTTTGTGAGATTTATAGCTACATTGATAGGGCTGTACGTATGATATATATATATATATATATATATATATATATATATATATATATATATATATATATATATATATATATATATATATATATATATATATATATATATATATATATATATATATATATATATATATATATATATAGCCAGCCGGGTCATATTAAAAACCGAGAAAAACCCATCTTAACAGTTTTGGTGACAGTTTTCAGTTGACGGCTTTTAACATATCATTACGAGATGCTACCTAAAGTTTTTGGAAATTTGAAAAGATTGATCAATATATTCATCAGTCAGGTTGACAAATTTTTCCCATGTCTCGTCAGACATTTCATTCCCCAGCAGAATGAGGAGAACGTATTTTCTATCAATTTTATTTTTGAGAATGTCATTTTGCACTGTAAGATGCCCAATTTTTCTGAGTAGCAATTCACGTTGATGTGATATATTTTTATGACCATTATTTCATGTATGCTTATAATATTCCACACAACACATATGTACACACACACATACACACACACACGTATATATATATATATATATATATATATATATATGAATTATGAATTGCATTATAGTACGTAGAAATCTATTTGAAATGATCTCCTGTAACAGGGTTAATATATCACTCATTCGAGAATAGATTTAGAAAAAAAAAGGTGGGGGCTGCGGCAGGATTCGAACTTGCCACCGATGGGTAGCTGCTTCGACGTAATTATGCTCTTAAACAGCCATTGGTAACGCAAGAGCTAAATGATAAGAAGGATTTCTACGTTTAAGCGGCTACCCTATCGGTGGCAGGTTCGATTCCTGCTGCAGACCCATTTTCTTTAATTGTTTATTCTACTTGAGTTGTCTAGGACGAGACATACATTAACCCCGTAATCACAGGAAACCAATTCAAATAAGTTTCTCTTTAATATGACACGATATATAATTCATTCTGACGGACCATAAATGTCCATTTCTTTTTTATTTTATATATATATATATATATATATATATATATATATATATATATATATATATATATATATATATATATATATATATATATATATATATATATATATATATATATATATATATATATATACATATATATATATATATATGAACCAAAAATGCTGCTTTCTTTAGAAAATAATTTTGATAAAATATATTGATAAAGAAAGTAGAGCAGAAGAATTTTTCAATTCAATTATTTTCTTCAAATAGTATCGTAGAAGGTAATTAGATTAAAACTACTCTTGACAATACGATGTGTTACTCGAACTTTATGAGGAGACGGTGTAAACTAGCTATAAACAGTATTTTTTCATGGTATGTACTCAGACATAGATCACACACAGGCCCATATATATACACACAAACACACACACAAACACACATATATACATGAATACGTTATATGATTTGAAGCGACTTCTCGTGGTTACACGACCTTTCTTCAAGTATTTATCTCTATTTTACGTAGTGTAGACCGTGACTCACTCTCCGTGTAACAACAGAAGGACATTTCAAACGAAGTTCCATATTCATAAATATTTTGTCGGATTGTAAATCCATTTCTTGATACATGTATATGGGGGAGGGCAGTTTTCGGGAACTAAATTTTGTTCCAAAGCGAAACAACAGCAATGATAGGAAAATAAAGGAATGAGTCCCAGGTGGTGTTTGAACCTGCAACCAATTTCATAGGAACATCCACGTAGCCTGTGCTAACCGATTGAGCCACCAGGATTCTGACGGTATCATGAGATCGAAATAACTCCCTTAACTCATTCTTTCCCTTCACTGATCGCTGGCTGGTTATGTTTATGTGTTCAGTTAGTTTCATGACCACGGGTATGTACGTATTTACATGTATATTATTGTTCCTATGTCGACAGTATGATAAGTAATGGATATTAGTATCCAGGGATGGGAATAATGTTTGTGTAGATATGCTTGTTAAGATTTATGAGTGTTCAAGTAATTATACCTTTGAGGTCGTTAATGTCTTTCAACGAGTGCTTCAGTGTCGACACTGTTTTTTCTTATTATCTAAGCAGCTTAAGAATGCTTCACAAGCGTATACGTTTCCACACGCGCACACACGAGGTCTAAAAAGGAAAGCCACCTCTCGCGCACTCCCCGAATAAATACCCAGGTACAGAAGTGGAAGCTTTGCAATAATAATTAGTCTCCCACGTCTCTAAAGGTGATACGTCGATCGTACTGACCGGATCTTTCCTTGCTGGCTGGAAGTACTTCTCACATCATCTCTGAAACAGATTCATTCACCAAATCCGAGGAGAGTTTCCATTTTTCTGGCACATCCTCGCACAAATGCACGGAGGCATAGCTTAAGAAGCTACCTGATAATGTCCCCTGGACCACCAATGGAGGGGGCCTCAAAGTGTTTAGAATTACAGTTTTGATTTTAATTGAGAAGACAAAGAATGAATCCTGAGAGACACTTGGCCAGGAGTGACGAACCTATGACACGCACTCCCAAGATGATATGAGGAAACATTTAGATGTTACGCGGGAGATATCATTTTTTATTGATGATTCTTTTTTAAGATTTTTTTTCGGGGAGCTTTAATTAAATATTCAGCTGTCACCTCAATTATTAATTGTCTGAGCAGATTTCCTGAGGAATACTTCCAATAATTTTTTTTTTCTTGTAATAAAAATGGTAATTTGCAGCGGACAAATTCATCTGGGCACGCGAAGGGATTTATTTTTAGAAGTTATCGCCAATATGGTCACGTTCTCTCGAAAAGGTTCACCACCCCTGCCCTTGGCTCAAATTGCCTATATCAGCCCAGAAGCCATGTGACTATTAGTTTACTTCAATGAGTACGATGTGAGATGACCTCCTGGGGTACTCATTGCGCGTAACATGATCTGATTGTAGTGAACTTTCCACTACACAGAATCGAAACTGACTCCAAAACTGTTTCTTAGTGGATCGTAATGCACTTTTGGTCTGACCATTCAAAACTCGACGCAGAAAAATATATATTCTAACTAGTTTTCACTTAACTAAGATCCACTTCAGCAGTATCAGAACTGAAGTTCTGTCTTAGTGCAACTAATAATTCACTAACGCGTTTCCTCCTCGACCGTCCCCGTTAATCCCTTTCATCAGTATTCCATCAACATCAGCATCATCAGTTTCTTAACGTCCGTCCTTGGACATAGTTTTCCCAAGGATTCGCTAAACTTCCTTATCGTGAGCGTTGCGGAGCCAGTACTTTCTGAATCTGGCTAGCTCGTCTCTCAATCTAATGTTTTGCCGGCCTCAGTTGCGCATGTGATCTCAGGGGATCCATGCTGTGAGTCGTGATGTCTATCGTTTGTCTGTTAATCTTGTATCGGGGTCAGTCCATTGCCATTTGAGCTTTTTAATGGATCCTATGATGTCTCGGACTCCTGTTTTCTCCCGGATATATTTTGCCGTAATTTTTTCATGTGCATGTTGCATTGTTCTCAATTCACAGACGCATCTCTTGGTTAGGTTCCATGTTTCAGTTCCATAAGTAACTATCGGGATGATGCATTGGTTGTGTACCTTTCTTTTTAGGATTAATGGGATCTCCTTGTTTTTGAAAGTTGTGCTTGCTCTGCCAAAGGCTTGTCATCCTAGAGTGATTCTGCACTTAATTTCTTTTGAGGTCTTCATGGAGATTCTTTGTCCTGGGTAGATGTAATGGTCTACTTTGTCTTTTTTTGGCGTCTTAGATTTTGATCTTATATTTCTTATTTCCAACGTGATTGTTGCACATGACCTTTGTCCTGCTGAAGTTCATATGTAGGCCGACCTCCTTGCTCTCTTCATTTAGTTCATCTAGCATTAGTTGGAGGTCTCGTAGGTTCTCTGCGAAAAGAGTGATGTCATCTTCAAATCTGAGGTTGCTCAGATATCCGCCGTTCATTTTGATTCCTTCGTTTTCCCGGTCGAGGTTTCTGAAGATCATTTCATGGCTGGCTGTAAAGAGTTTGGGTCAGCTGGTGCTACCTCATCTTCCCCCTTTTGGGAACGAAAATGTCCCTGAATCTTCATGTTGCTTGATTAAGGAGCTATTGTGATTATATATTTGTTGCAGTACTCTGGCGTATACAAAAGTCTACACTGTGTAGAGTGATGGCCTTGATGATCAAAGGGATTTCCACAAAATCAAAAGTCTGTAGTTATAGAGGTCTTTATGGTTTTCCATTTTTATATGAAAGCATTATGACTGCAGTGTTCCAATCTTTACTTTGTTTTAGGCATAAGTTGAATAGAATCGCCAGTTTCCAAATGATGATCTAACCAATATTTTTGAGTAGGTCAATGGTGATGTTGTCTGGCCTAGGGGCCTTCCCTTTTTTATGTTTTTTTGATGGCTTGTTTGACATCCCAGGGGGTAACTTCTGGAAAAACCTCGAGCTGATTACTTGCGTCTTGCATATCCTGCTCATTGTTTTGTAGTTCTAGTTTGGGAGAATAAGACTCATTCTTGGGTACCTCTGACAATCCTTTCTCTGTCTGTTGTACGTCTCCATTTTCCTCGAGTACGCTGGTTATAAGCCTCTGTCCTGTATTGAGGCTTATGTTTATAACTTTGTAGACTCGACCTTTTTCGAGAGTTGATTCGATGATTGCTATTATGTATCTTCCTCTGTCTTCTCTTTCTTCGTTTCTTTTTTATTGTTTTATTCAGCTCAGTTTCTTCAATTTTTTTCTCTTGTTGTTGTCGATGACTCGAGGTTTCTGCGTTCTTCTGTGTGGTTCTTAGTTTCATCTGAGATTTTATTGATGGTTTATGTGCTCGTTGATTCAGATATAGTGGTTACTTTTATTAGAAAGGCTGTTGTTTTGTTGTTCAGTCGTGACTTGTTCAATAAGAACTTTATAACTGTTTTTCAGTTCAAGCTTGAAATATCAACTGGGTTCTTATGGTATAAACATTTTGGTTGCATTTTGATGTGAAACATTTATCTGCTTTCTTTGTTGGTGTTTACTTCATTTTACATGTTACCAGTGAGTGATCACTTCATACGATGACTTGATTTAGGACTTGGATGTCCTTGACGGTGTCGCTTTTGTCCGTTAGGTCGTAGTCTATCTCGTTCCTTGTTTCGTGGTTGGGGCTTTTCCAAGTCCATTTTCAATTGGATCCGTTCTTGAAGAAGGTGTTCATGATTTTGACCCCATTAGCTGTTGCGAAGTTTACAAGATCTTCTCCTCTCACGTTCTGTGCTTTATATCCAAATTTGCCGACGCAATTTTGACAACCCTCAATTATGAAAAAGATAGAATTTCAATTTCGTCTAAAATTAGCCGAATAACCCGTCCATAAATACATTTATCTTTAAATGATATTTTTCATAAGCATCATCATCGGTTCGTTTGAGGACACTGTTATAAATCAATCTTTGTATCCGTCGTTTTTATTACCAAATTCCGATCGTTGTGCACTTCAGATTCCTTTCTGTTTTAATTTCTGTAATGCTGTG
Organism: Thysanoteuthis rhombus; assembly: GCA_963457665.1. Taxonomy (NCBI): domain Eukaryota; kingdom Metazoa; phylum Mollusca; class Cephalopoda; order Oegopsida; family Thysanoteuthidae; genus Thysanoteuthis; species Thysanoteuthis major. Next base: position 43,169,748 of record OY735226.1, on the reverse strand, counting down.
TTGTTATTCTTGTATACTGAAACTTTCTGACTTTTCTTGAATAATATTTCTGATACGAGCCGAAATTACAGTCTCTCAAATGTATTCATATCCACAGAATAAAAGTTGCTCGGTGGTTACCGCTGGAGGTTCAGTGACAGCAAGTCTCGTCAAGTCTCTAGCTCTCCTCTCATCATAGACCACAGTAATAGTGTGGTTTACAGTTTCACACCAGTTGCCCAAAGGTAATTGCTGAAGGCTGGGTGACAATAGGTCTCCTCAGGTCTTCAGTCAACATCTCCTCCCTCCCCCACCCATCATGTCAGTGCTGCAGCTCACATTTCCACTTTCATTTCCCTTCCTCTGTTGGGTTACTATTAACATTTAACGTTGCAGTCTTTATATTTCTAACACTTTCCTCAGTATCTGCACAGTTCCTAGCAGTGCTGTGGTCTGCACAGTCTCAATCCTTCCCCTTATCCTGATCTCCTCCAGTCTCACCCTCAGTGTCTTTGGGACAGTTCCCAGTGCGCCCATTATGACCGGCACTACCCTGGCTTTCATGTTCCACATCTTCCTCAGTTCTCTCGCTAGGTCCTGGTATTTTTCCAGTTATTCACTCTCTTTCCTCTTTACTGTATGGTCTGCAAGTACAGCCATTATTTGGCAGGTTTTCCTCTTCTTGTCTACAATTACCAAGTCTGGTCTTCTTGCCTGGATGAGGTGGTCGGTTTGGATGCAAAAGTCCCAGAGAGGTGTGTGGTCGTAATAGTATG
>OY735226.1:42873993-43166493 GCA_963457665.1 Thysanoteuthis rhombus | reverse complement strand
GCAAACGTACTCCTGCCCGTATACTCATTGACGTACACACGCACGTATGCATACTCATTGACGTATACGCATACTTATACGCACATGTACATATTACTACACATGTACAGGTATAAATGTAGACATACACACGCACACATTGGCACAGATATGAAAAAATTGAATAAACATCCCAATGACTTTTTATGAAGATCTGAACAATTCAAGTATTGTGTGCAAATTAGAATCATAGAATATTTTGAAGTATATTGTCTTTCAGCTGTCAAACTTATCAGATCATGCTATATTCTCTCCTGGGATTACTGACCAATCTGCGTTCTAAACACTAACGAGGAGCGTAGCTGGAGATCTGGGACCCGGGGACTTGGCTACTTGTTGCGCTCCTCCCTCCAGCAGTTCAGTAGTTGTCACCCTGGGGAAACAGAACCTTTTGGGCCTGCAAATGTATTTCCAAGGGGTTAATGAGTAGAAAAACCCTGGGGTCCGTAACTTTGTTTTGTTTTTGTTTTTGCTTTTTGGATGGGCAGCTTTTTCGAAAACAATGACGTAATTAGAGTTTGGAGAGATGGCCAGGGGCTTGGCTTGTTGAGGGGCTCCTCCAACTTTTAGGTTTGTTATGGCGTACCATTAGTAAAGTTTCAGTATCTCAGAGCCTTTGAAGCCCCCACCCTCTATTAGGGCCCCATCCCCATGCATTGACACTAGGAAATTCTTTTCTTAGAGTTTTTTTCTGAGCATTCCCTTTATCTTACGATGCACTGGCGGTTTCGATAGGATTCACATCAAGAGACTGATTTGGCCTCGAGAGTCACTTAATGGTTTTTTAGATCTGCCACCTTTAAGTCTTTTTTGTTGAGTGCTCAACCTTACATGGAGAGATCACAAGACAGCACAGTATATAAGGAAGAAAACGGGTGTTCGTGACATCATAGAAACTATTAAAAAACTCAAATGGCAATGGGTAGGCCATGTTGCAAGAATGAAAGACAAACGATGGACATCACGTCTCACAACATGGATCCCCGGAGATCACATAAGGAACAGAGGCCGACAGAACACAAGATTGAGAGATGAACTTCACAGGTTCAGGAAATACTAGCTCCGTGACACCCATGATAGAGAATTGTGGCGAATCCTGAGGAAGCTCTATGTCCAACGATGGACGTTAAAAGACTGATGATGATGATGATGATGATGATGATGATGATGATGATGATGATGATGATGATGATGACGATGATGATGATGTTGATGATGAGAGAACTCTATGTGGGTGTATGTGAGTGCTCTATGTACGCATGTAAGCGCTATGTACGTGTGTATGAGTTTTGTGTGTCGGTGCGTACACGTACGCGCGCGCACGTGTGTGTGTGTGTGTGTGTTTGTGTGTGTGTGCGTGCGTGGGGGTGTTCATTCAACCCAGAGCACTTTTACGGTAAAAAAAGAAAATTGCCTTTCAAATGGGATAAAAAAACTTATGTTTGAATAGTAAAACATTAACCTCGAATGGAGCTAAAAGCGTGAAATATAAACGAAGATCAGACAAATTAACGGTTGTTCATCACAAAAGGATGAAAACACTTTTGTGGTCACACGGACATTGTAAATATTGAACAGAATCGGATAGATAGATAGATAAATAGATAGATAAGAACATACTTGGGTAGATAGATAGATAGATAGATAGATAGATAGATAGATAGATAGGTAGGTAGGTAGGTTGGTAGGATAGATAGAGAGATAGATATAGACGAGGATAGATAGATATGAAGGTAAAAAGATATGGACAGACTGACACAGATATGAACAGATTGATATATATCGAGATAGAGGGGGGACGGAACACTGCTAGGTTAATATATTGGAAGATAACTTTGATATGCTGGAGGTGAACTCCTCAAACATCATTTCCACAAATGTCGACCACATATACTCCAGTGTGCTGTTGTTTATCCGAGTGTAGTAGGTTGTCTGGGATCACTCATTGAATTTTTGCAGGGAAGTCTTGAAGCTCACCAGTTTTGTCATTAAAGTAAAACGGGCGGGAACACATTTCCATAAGGATGGTCCATGCACTGAGAACGACACATTATATTTGGATTGGGCGTTATTGGTCACACTTTGGAAACATGTAAGCTGCCAATAGACGTTGGATACCGGACAGTTCCTATTGAATGATCAACCAGACCTGTCACTTTCATTCTCAGTCTATCTATATATATTTTAAAGGGCTTGTTTTGGTTTTTTTTTTTTAATGAAGCTGTGTGTACGATGTGGCATGTTGGAGAGAAATTCAATTAGTCAGTTCCTTAGTACTTTCGCCTCCAAAACAGATTTTCCCAAATTATTCTCACAACTAATTTTATCAAACAGCAAATGAGAAAAGAAATTTCATAGATATTTGAGAATCGATGTTTCCGAAAAGGACTTATCTTATAATCTTCGTTCACTGTGGAGAAATGAGATGTTTAACTCGTTGGGTACAAGTTTTTGCAGTATCTTGAGCATCATTATAATTATGTAGCGTTATTTCCGTCTCTTAAGAGACATAAGGTTCGGTTCACGAAGTGTTTCCCAGTAGGAGAATTCAGTTTGTAAAGTACCTGATACTTTGCCAGTGACGTAAATTGTTTACCCCGTACAGGTGCACTTCGTCTCTTTTTCTGGTTTGAACGAAAACAGAGAAAGATTTCAAATTGCCAATAAAAGCCTCATTGTCCTCAAAAATTGATCTCTTCTCAAAAACGGCGCCGAGGGAGGCGGGAACTGATACGGGAAAAATTTAAACAATTTGAATTTCTTTTTGTTTTTGTTTACGTTTAATTGGTCTCCTTTTTTTTTTAAATTAGTTTCCAACAAGAAAACGTTTGTGCTGGCCTTTTTATTTGCCACTAATTATCAATAATTATGTCGCTTCATCAAACCACTTACACCAGCATTTAGAATGTATTTAAAACCTGTAATTATTTCTCCTCAGTTTTTTAGAAAACAAAAATTGAAAATGATTCTACCACGCCCATGTCATTTTCAATCGATCTGTCTATACGAAACTGTCAACCAAATCTGTCAACATAGGTTTTTTCAGTTTTTAAGTTGATCTCTCTGTCTGTCTGTCTGGGTGACTGGCCAATCACGCTTGTATCGTGTGTATAGGCCACACTAAATCTATCCATCTATCTATCTGCCTATCTATCCTCTATCCATCAGTCCATCTATTTATCTATCGATCTCTTTCTCCCTCTCTCTCTCTTTCTCTCTCTCTCTCTCACTCTCTCTCTCTCTCTCTCTCTCTCTCTCTCTCTCTATATATATATATATATATATATATATATATATATCCGTGTCGTACGCACAGAACGCACCAACGAAGTTAGGGAGCTGAAAAATAGATATTTACTCTTTGATATGTCTAGAAGAAAAGTTTACTTTTTGTTTTTTAAATCCACCCACCCTGCCAAAATACGAGGTTTCCGGAAGGGGTTGAATTTACAATGTAAGTGTATGCTAGGTTAGTCCCTGTGTTTGTGTCCAGCATCGTTCACACTTGTTTTTTGCAAAAATTCGGGCATTTTAGTTATTCAACAGAAGTCGAGAGTAGCAGAATACATTGATCACCCTTTTTCTTACAATATCTCAATTGATTTCCCCCAACATGGCATGCTACTAAAAGACGTTCTCATTAGAAAATGCCAACCAAAACTGTCATCAAAATATTCAACAAAGGTTTCTTTAGTTTTCAAATTGGATTGGCTTGCTGGTCGGCTATGTATCAATCGCACTCACTGGTGGCACAAATAGAGCTAGAGGGCTGAAAATATGTATTCCTTATTATGTCTAGAAAAAAATTCTTTTTCATTGCCCCCTCCTTAATACATATATTTGGCAGAGATTTGATTTGCAATGTATCCCTTATTTCGTTTAATTCAGTCTCTCTAAGTTATCACCGATCGCTCCCATATTTTAATTGATCATCCCCAACACAGTCTGTTGCCAGGCTGCGTTAGTCACGTGACGGTTTCTATTGAGAGATTAACCAGACTTAGTTCTGTATACATGAACCGATGTGTACGATGCAGTACGTTAGAGAGAAACTCAAATAGCCAGACGCTTAACCCTTTCACCTCGAGATCCAATTTCACCACAATAATCCCCAAACCCATTGGAAGCGGACACGAACGAACGGATTAATTTAGCATAAATATACATTGTAAATTGACCCCCACTCGAGCTTATTTGGGGGTTATTAAAAAAAATTCTTTTTTGCATAATAAGGAGTATATGTTTGAATTTTCCGCCTTCTGGCTCCATTAGTACGGTTTATACGCTTAGTACATACATACGTACAAGTTGACAATTTCGGTTGACTGTTTGCAAAAATGAAATCTGGCTGAATTCTCAGCCACTCTGTACTGAGCAACTCATACCCATCAAAAATCTTTGTTTTGATGAATGAAATTGCACAAAAGAAAGAAAGCGTGCAGTTTGAGAGAAAAAGATGGAAGGGGAGATAGAGAAAACAAGAGAGATGGTGGAATGAAAAAAGGAAGAAAGAAAAAAGAAAGAAAGAGAGAAAGGACGATTAAGGAACAAAAGAAGAAGAAAAGGAAGATGAAATGTATAAAAGAGAGCGAACAAAGAATGGTGGAGAAAATAAAAAAAAGAGGAGAATGATGAAGAAAAGAAAAAGAAAGAAAAAGAAGTAATGAAAAGGAGGCAAGAAAAACAGGTCTGGATAGTCACTCAATAGAAACTTTCATGTAGACAACGTCTTTTGGCAGCAAGCCGTGTTGCTTTTGATCGATTAAAATTCCCATTTATGTTGCGAAGTGAAGATTTTTCTTACCTTATATCTTATATACAGATCTAGATACCTTGTCATTTTCTCCCAGTTTGTTCCGAGCCTGTAATTTTCTTTATAATGAATAAATGAATAATTGCGAAGTGCTTATTTTATCAGATTCTATTGTCCATCCTCGACGGTGAAATTTTTTTCGTCTGAAACTAACGAACTGTGCATTTCTTTATCTTATCAGATATGAGTGTAATTCGATATACCGTTGCTACTTCTCGCTTGTGTAAATTTGTGTTTGACCCTTTAACTGTTCATAAGCGTTAAGGTATTTTATCTAGAATATCTATATCTATCTATCTATATATATATATATATATAGAGAGAGAGAGAGAGAGAGAGAAAGAGAAAGAGAGAGTGAGAAAGAGTGAGAAAGAGAGAGAAAGAGGGATTTCTGGTGCAGCCCCATTTTCTTCAATAGGTTATTCTACTTACATTGACTAGGCCAAATGATAAATTCTCCATATAAATAACGAGAGATCATTTCAAATAGATTTTCTATATAATACGTTGCAATTTATAATCATTTTCTGAGATCATATATCAATTTCTTAATAATACACACACACACACACATATATATATATATATATATATATATATATATATATATATATATATATGTAAACAGAAAAAGTATATATATATATATATATATATATATATATATATATATATATATATGTATACTTTTTCCGTTTTTTTATCAATGTAAATATGTATTTCTTTGAAATTCTTTCCATGTTTATTCAAAACTTAGTTTGTCGTTTTGTTTTTGTTTTGTTTTTGTTTTCATTTTTAAGTCAAGTTCCAATGCATATCTATAATTATGGGGAAGAGGAAATTTGTAATTTGTTTATTGGTTTATGCATCAGTTTACATTTCATTTTTAAAATAATTCATATCCGTAGTTAGGAAATAAATTAGAATTTGTAATGAAATTATTTTTATTGTTCATGCTATAAATATGTTTTTAAAGATTGATTGTGATTCGTTATGCTGTTAACTTATTTTTCCTGTCATAGGAAATGTTACTTGAAGATATATTTATTAACAAGTTTATGAATATATTAAGCAATTTTTTTTCAGTATGAGTTATTTTCAATGTCTTTCGCATTATATTTTACTATAAAAATATTTATTATCTTTATATATACACATATTCTGCGTCTTGGGCTCCTCGTTATTCAGAATGTGTTTCCTTATGTTGTGTAATTTTTATTTCATATTATTGTTAAAGTATTTCCCACGTATATCCATACCTGATCATACTTGTATCTCTAAGTTTATCTATTATCATCTATCTGTATTTGCATGTGATGTTTATTGTACACTGCTTATATTCAAATATTCATGGATTAGTGTAATTATTTCTTTTGTATTGATTTGATAATGTTTGAACGTGTACGGATTTCGATTGGCGCCCTTTTACATTTTCTCATCGTTTATTCATTCGGTGTATCCAGTTTTCTTCTCCTTTTATAAAATCATCCGTCCGTTGTGTAGTTCTGGCTATTCTTAGATATTTTGTTCCATCAAAATATGAATCGTTGAGTATTACTACTTTTCTATGACATTCGAATTATACAAAATGGAAACGCATCGCGTTTATCAGACATTTATATATGATTCCTCTGCTCTGTCTCTATCATTCAAACAATGCATATTATCAATGAATATGCATAAAATTTATATGCTCAATGATGACATAAATTTTGTTCTCGTATCTTTGTAAATATTGGTTTGATTGCCCAAAAAGATACAGGGTCAATTCCCATAGGTATCCCTATATTTTTCAGTTGTACTTGGTTGCCAATTTCGGGATAATATTCTGTGGTAAGATGGTTTACTGCTCCTTTCAGGGTTCTTTCTAGTGAAGTAGGATTTATTGCTATATTTCCTTTTTGATCAGGAAGTTTCAGAATTTATGATGGTAATAAATTGGCTTTGATTGCGTGCGAATGCTAATTTTACCGTTTCGCTCAATTCACTGATATGGTCGGCATGAGGAAATTTGCATAGGAAGCACTAAATTTGTATGCAAACATTTACGTAACTTCCTTTCGTATAGTTATTCTGTTAATTTTATCTATCTATCTATTACCAAGAATAGATTTAAATTATTGTAGAATTTACCTTTTTTCAGGAATTTATCTATTTGATTGTACAGTGATTCGGACACTTTTGAATTTGCTTTACTCAGAGGTTTGGTACCATATATTTTGAGTTTATGATAAATCAGGCCCTGGTTGGAGTTTCACGTAGCTCAGATATCCAGTACATGATCAGTAATAAGTCTGACTTATCTTCAATTTCCAGTTTAAAAGTTCCAACTAGATGTTTCTATTTACTGTATATGTTGATATTGGTGACCCAAGAATACCTATTTTCTACTAGTATTCGGTGAATATGGTATCTTTTTTCAGGTAAATGCCACGTTGTTTGTCACTATATAAATGGGCACTAATATAGTAGTTCTTCCAGATATCGTAGTGTTTGGGGATCTGTAAGTATTTGATTAGTTTTTGTGAGCGTTATAGTTTCTTCAGGTATTCTTTTTTCCCCACTTTTTTCATTATCTTCACTTTCCGTTAAATGAATCCAGGTTCTGCTATTTCATATTTATTTACCATAGATTAAATACAGTCTTCTAGCTGTTTATTAATTTCTTTTTCACATTTATAACAATTTGTATTTTTTGGCTCTGTATAATTTAGTCCTTTATTGGAGACTTTTCAGAGTTATTGCTTTTTTTTATTATTTTCAATTTCCCTGTTATTATATGATTCAGATATTCATAGCGTAGACCTGATGTTCGGCATTCACAATCAGGTTTATTTATTGTATCGTCATTATTCATAGTTATATCTTGTACATTTTTTTTTTGTTGTAGCTGAACATTTTATTTCGTATGGTTGGCCTTAATTTACATGTAATAATTGGTACATGTCCTGCCTCTGTCAGTTCATTTGGGAGACTTCGTTTTATTTCCTTAATTGGTATAATTTTCTGCTGATTGATTTTTTTTTATTTACTGGATAACACGTACATTTCTAGGAATCGAAATTTCTTTCTTTGTTGGTGATTTGTATAATTTAGTATCAATTATATCTATGCATGTATGTATTGATGATATTCTGACATCTTATACCTTTGTTCTGTACGAACCATAACTGATTTCACGATGTCTTCCAGTATTTTCATATTTTCATTTTGGTGTTCTCTATTCAGGGTTGAGCACTCTACAAGTGAGGTAACTCATCCACTGTAAGCTTATGCAATGCTCTTTTATAGGAATTGAGCACTCTAGTGGATGAGGGATTTCTGTGTAATTTAAATATAACGCTTAAATTCAGCCTTACTGCCTGTCAAGTTCCGTAGTCAGGGTTGAGCACTCTACAAGTGAGGTAACTCATCCACTGTAAGCTTATGCAATGCTCTTTTATAGGAATTGAGCACTCTAGTGGATGAGGGATTTCTGTGTAATTTAAATATAACGCTTAAATTCAGCCTTACTGCCTGTCAAGTTCCGTAGTCCAGAGGTAGGATATCAGCCCACAGGTCTGAAGTGAAGGTTTCAATGGGATAATGGAAAGTCTATAGCCACACTAAAGAGATGTAATACATCAAAACAGCTGTCTGTTGATGAGACAATAATGTATATATATATATATATATATATATATATATATATATATATATATAGAGAGAGAGAGAGAGAGAGAGAGAGAGTACAAATCAGGTTTGCAATATAGCATAATATAATGTAAAATACAGCAATGTCTGATAAGTGATTGATTTATTAGATAGAGAGCTCGATACGTTCAACTTTGAACTCAAAATGTTAAGTTGGTTTGCAGTAGAGTTGGAAATAAAGTAGAAAGTAGATTTGCTACACAAACACGTTTATGTTTCTACCCTGTTTAAGCCTCCTCAGGCTGATGTTTATCTGTGTTTTAGATTCATGTTTGGGGAATTCGAGGAGAGTCTTACGAGTGTTGCCATGGTGGAAGGGGTTTTATTTTTTTATTCATTGTTATTTTAGTGTGTGTGTGTTTTGCTGGTGGGAATAAGTTACAAGTCAAGGGGTGTGGACTAGGTGTAGAAATTGTCTATAAATGTATGCTGAATTGTGTTCTAAAGGACGTTTTGATCTTGACCTTGATTTTTTATCAAATTTATTGCCTACGTTAGCGTCCATTATGACAATTGTGGATCGTATATTTCTCAATTTACTTGGATATGTAAAGGGGTATTTAATGCTGATTAGATGTTTCCTCGTCATGATAAGTATGTAGGTAAACTGGCTATGTTACCTTTAGAGTACCGATGTATGAGCTGCTGAGTTGAGTTTGTTAAAAAGAATTTTGAGCGACGCCGGCATTTTAGAGCCGTTTCATTTTTCCTGTTTAATAAATCTACTTCAGGTTTCCGTTTTTTAGCAAAATTGAGTATTTCAAATTTCTCATTGAGATAGAGGTAACATGGATTTTCCATATTTTGAAATATATTGGTTTGTCTGAAAATGTTTCATTTTACAGCTTGTAATTCATTTTGCTCATTTTACAGTAATATGTAGATAATGATGTATCCTTTTTATATTTTCAGTTCGTAAAGGATTATGTATGGTTAGCTAATCTAAGTTTAAATGACGTCTTGGATAAATAAATACACACACACACACATATATATAGAGAGAGAGATAGAGAGAGATAAATAAGTGTATATATATAGAGAGAGAGATCAAATATGAATATTAGGATTTTGAACGCTGATTTTCTAAGTAATGCAGCAGTTCCTAATTATAAGAATGGGGCAACATTGTTGCCTTGTGCCAGACTGCACAGGGTATCGATAAATAGATATGGTTAGTCACTCAATAGAGCGTTTAAGAATTGGAGAAAAGTTATGATCAATGAATAACTCTTTACGCCTGTCATTCAATCACTGGAAAGTCCCTATTTCCGAAAACCAAACATGAACGCAGCCGGACACAAACTAAGGGACCAATCTAGGAAACACTTCTACTGTATATTGGACCCCTCGCCCAGTAGAGACGAATTTTCAACAAAAAAAAAACAAAAACTGTTTTTTCATAACCCCAAGTAGATTTTTAGTAGATGGTTCAATTATTTAGTGTATTTTTGTACCAAACTGATCCCTAATTTGTGTTTGTCTTGTTGAAATTCCGACTTTTTAGTGATCAATACTAAATAAAAAGCGAGAGAAGTAACTTATTTATCGATCATCAACTGTTTTCCTTTTTCTTAGTTGATCACACCCAACACAGCATGATGTCAAAAGACTCTTGGTCAGATGGCGGATGCTACGGACTGAATCACCAGATCTGTTCTAAAAAGGTTTTTTATCAGCGAGTCGGCCTTGTATAGAGCGAGAATCATTCAATTCAGTTTTGTTCTTTTAGCAGACGACAATTACGTTCTTGAATAAACGTGTTTTTCTGGGTTTTTTTGTTTGTTTGTTTGTTTTTTCTTATGTCAATTAACAAATTGAAAAGATTCGTCGCTGTGTATTTTCTCCTGGAAAGAAATTCATCCAAAAATCAGAATTGCACAATTCATATACCTTGAGATAAACAAGACTAGTAAGTCACACAATGGGGAAAAAACGCTACGTGACCAACGTCTTTTGGCACCATGGGGTACATGGGGTGACCAATCGAAAAAATGGAAATGGGATGATTTATCTGTTACTTGTCTCCCCTTTCGGATCACTAAAAAGTTTAGTGACCAATTTAGAATAAAATTACATGGTAAATTGAATATCTCCCACCATAGACCTATTTTGGGGCTGGGCAAGATTTTTAGATATTTTTCTCATACTCAATAAAGAATAAACGATTTAATTTTCAGCCCTCTAGCTCGATGCAGCCTGTACGCAGCTTACATCATCATCATCATCATCATCATCAGTCTTTTAACGTCTGTCGTTGGACATAGACCTTCCCCAGGATTCGCCCCACTTCTCTATCGTGGGCGTCGTGGAGCCAGTATTTTCTGAATTTATATAGTTCATCTCTCTTTCTTGTATTCCGTCGGCTTCGGTTTCGCATTTGATTTCTGGGGATTCATGTTGTGAGTCGTGATGTCCATTCTTATTCTCAATATGATCGTTGCACATGATTTTTGTTTTACTGAGGTCCATGTGTAGGCCAACTCTTTTGGTTTCTTCATTTACTCCATCTAGCACTAGTTGGAGGTCTGCGAAAGGACGATGTTGTCTGCAAATCTGAGGTTGGTCAGATATTCGCCGTCTATTTTGATTCCTCTATCCTCCCAGTCCAGATTTCGGAAGATCATCTCGAGGCAGGCTGTGAAGAGTTTGGGTGAGCTGGTATCACCTTGTTCTACTCCTCTTCGGAGCTGGAAGGGTTCAGAGTCCTTATGTAGCCTGAGAAAGGAGTTGCTGCGATTGTATATATGTTATAGTATTTTGACGTATACAGGGTTTATACCTTGTAGAGTGATGGCCTTCATGACCATGGGGATTCATACGTAGATAAATACACGCTCGCTGCCACTGAAATGTAAGTATGGCTGCTCATCGGAGATCACATCAACATGTGACCCCTCCCCCATGGATCTACAGTTGCTTGAGAAAGAACCAGGTGCACAATCTTATCCTAGGTCGGCAAGACGCTCCATTAATTGACGGCAAACTATAGGCTGAGACGGCCGCAGAGCAATCTTATTACTGTACCTAGTATTCCCAGACGGTTATCAATCTGCGAAACAACCATGCGATAAACATACATACATTCGTAGCTAGCCAGCCAGACGAGCTTAAAGACTGAAGAAAGCTATTTTATTTGACGTTTTCTAATATTGGACCCTCAACATTTGATGAGTGATATTCCGGATTTTAAAGCGACATGAAAAGCGTCTTGTTCAGTGATAAAATGTATCAAGCCAGTCTGAAATGTTGTTGTGAGAAAATATATTTATGCGAAGTTGGATCAATAAGCCCGTAGGCTGAAACGTCGTTATTAGCTGAATTTCCATCTGAAATGTTCACTGTCTCATGTTCTGTGTAGATGATTGATATTCAACACTAAATCAAGTGCATTGGCATGGAAGGAGATTATGCTAAAAAATAACTATTTGCGGTGCAAATTGAATACTTTTTCCACCAGCCTATTGACTCATTGATCTACTGACGTAAATATTTATATACACATATTCTATGTGTATTTTCAGATGATAAAGTGTATCTGTATATAAATACAGGGGGTTGACAAAATAATGAAGACACCACTTTAATCACTAATTTTTATTTAAATTTTTAAAATGTATATCTGGCCTTCCTTTAGCATTATCAACAGCTTCAATACGCCGACGAATTATTTAATACAGTTTTGGGGCTGAATCCGAAGGCATTTCGAGTCATTACTGGTGGATACAATCGGTTCCTTAGTTGTTGCTCCAATTGACAGCCACTGGACATCACGATTAGCAACGTGGATCCCAAGAGATCATATGAGAAACTGTGACCGGCAAAAAATAAGACGGCGAGACGAACTAGACAAGCGCAGAAAGTAATGACTCCGTAACGCCCACGTGATTGCTCGATTATATTAAGATATGTTGATAGCTGAAGCCAATCCGAGTGTTTAAGTTCACTTTAATGCAATTCAAACCAGTTTTTAATAACTTGATCCATGTGAATGGGTTCGTTATCACCCCTAATGTAACTGGTCTGCCAAAATTGACAGATATTCCTGGAAGGTCATCCTGTCATGTAGTGCTACTTCTAGAACAAGAGAATTCGATGATATTACTGCCCTAATCATATCAGATCCACCTTCATGCTTAAATATTGGATTGACACAGTCAGGATCATAAGCTTCTTTAAGCTGCCTCTAAACGTAAACCCAGAGAATGGAAATAATGTGAAGGAAGATTCGTCCGAGAAGAACACGTGATTCTCGCGTTGTCTCATTGTCCAATCTTTGTGATTATCTCGACACTCTTTACGACGTTCCATGTTGACTTGCAAAAAAAAGAAAACGAAGTTTTGGCAATTGCAGCCTTTCTGTACTATCAAATTCTATGAAGATCAATAAACTGCGCTGGGGAATAAAATAATATGCTATCATTATCGACAGCCTTTTAGCGTCCATTATTGGACCCTAGTTCCGCAAGAACTCTCTATCGTAAGCGTCACGGAGTCGGTACTTTCTGAACTTGTCTAGTTCGTCACGCTATCTTATTTTCAGCCGTCCACAGTTTCGCAAATGATCTCTGAAATACTGTGTTGATAGTCAGGATATCCAGTTGCTGTCTGACATACTTAATACATGCCCTGCCCATTGACATTTGACTTTTTTCAAGAATTCTATGATATCATTGTTTTTCCTCTAATGTACTGTTATGTGATCTCGCCATTTGATGTTGAGCATGATTCTCTCATGTGCACGTTGCATAGTTCTCAGTTTGAGGATCAATCTTTTGGTTATGTTCCATTTTTCAGTTCCATAGGTGTTTATCGGGAATGTGCACTTGTTGTATATCCTTCCCAATAGGACTAATGGTATTTTCTTGTCTTTGAAGGTTGGCTTTGTACTACTGAGAGTTTGCCAAACCAGGGTAATTTTTCGCTTGATTTTCTCTTCTTTTGTGGATTTCATGGAGTTTCGTTATCCTACAACGAGGTATACATCCCGTTTATTGCTACCTATCTACCAATATAGCAGTTCTTTCATCAGGCTGTATAAAAACTCTGAGCCCTTCCAGCTCGAAGAAGAAGTGGGATAAGGTGAAACCGATTCACCTAAACTTTTCACAGGCTACCTCGAGAGGATTTTCTGAAACTTAAATTGGGAAAATAAAGGAATCACAATACCTTAGTAACCTCGGGTTCGCTGACGATATTGCTCTTTTTACTGAGAATCCTCATGATTTCTCGATAATGATAGACGAAGCGAAAGAAGATAGCAAGAAAGTAGGTGTCCATATGAACTTCAGTGAAAAGAAACGTCATGTACAACAAGTATATTGAGGACAAAAATCCAAAAATCGGAATTCAAAATGCAGAACTGAAGAAAGTACTCCACTACATCTATCATGATATGTAATAATCTGCAATACGCTAAAAGAAGTCAATAAGTCATTCGAAGTTTTGGTAGGTATTATTGTAGTCCAGAAATACAGCAAGTGAAATCAACAGGTGTTTCCATTATTTTGTCCAATCCCCCAGTGTATATATTGAAGAAAATGGAGCTGCTACAGGAAACGAACCTGTGACCAATAGGGTAGCAGCTTCAACGTAACGATATTATTACTATTAAGATAAACAGCCGCCGGCAATGCAAAGGACCAAGTCACTCCAAATTGTCATTTTATTTATTCTCTGTCCATTCTTTTCTTTTCTACGCGACAGTTATCAATTGAAGGGTGGATATAAATGATCAGACAAAATGATTATAAATTGCATTATATTATATAAAAACTCTTATTACAAATTGCATTACCACTGGCTGTTTATCTCAATGGTAAGAGCATCACTATATATATATATATATATATATATATATATATATACAATAAGCAATGTGAAGCCTGTAGCATATGTTATAAAGGGACCTTACAAAATATGCATATATATTAAAACACAGAATAATAGAATTATCTCATTTGCTATACGGCCATATTGTGCGATGATGAGTCTGACATTTCAATAATAGTATCTTTGTGCGGGAAATGTGAATTCAATTTTAAATACCTTCGTATTTATACATCATATATACATTACATAGATAACTCGACCAAAAATTGCAGTACTAACATGATAACCCCAATGAAAGGTGATGATCGGTTCAAATCTCTGACCTTAAACATCCAGTCGTCCATAAAAAATAAAGGCAGTATTGTCGTATAGTAATGGAGCAAGTGAAGAATCATTGAATCGGAACTGGTCACTCGTAAGTATTTTTACCTCGGGGCTTTCGAAATTGTGGGGCCCGTATTATATGCCTCTTTTGCTACATTAGTAATCCAGCACTGGTTCATAGATATATTTGAATGTATATCGATGTATGTATACATTGATACTTAAATCAAGTGCATGCCTGTATGTCTGCATACACAATCCTTTCATTGAAGCATCAGATGCCACCATTTTCAATTTTGCCATTTTGAATGGCTGGAAGTGGCTGAATTTTCACCGTCGTCCTGATAACGCCAATCTAAAAATACCGTTTACTTTAGAGCCATTACAGCATGTAGATGGGTGAGGATTTAGAGTTTGTGGGTAGGGTTAATAGGTTTGATTTGTGTTAGGGTTAGTAAGGGCATTGGTGTGAGGGTTAGTGTTGGGATAAGTAGGTAGTATTAGGGTAAGTTGGTAGGTTTATCGTTAGGGTTAGTTGTTTCAAATTTCCTAATTATTCATCGGTGTTGTCTCGTTACCAGGATATTAGATCCACCCAACAACCATTGCCAGACGGCGATGCCTGATGCCTTAGTGCAAGGATAGTCGTCTATACAAATATTGTGGGATGGGAGACAGCATAAACGGGGAACTGAAAGTCTCGGATAAGAGTAAACGTTTTAGTTTGTTAAAAACTCCACAGAAACTATAAATTACGTAGAACGACCTTTACGTTGAACAAGGTTTCTCAAACTGGGTGATATCGCCCACTGGTGGGCTATTTCAACTCTTGGATGGGCGGTGAGCAATCGGGCAGGAAATTAGGAGCGTTTTGAAATTTTAATGAGAGGTATAGAATTTCGATCACCAAAGTTCGTTATTGGTAGTAAAAAATAAGCCTACAGCAACATTTTCTATTATGTATCTACCAAATAGCGATGTGATGATGATCATCACCAGTCTTTTAACGTCCGTTGTTGGACATAGACCTTCCCAAGGATTTGCCGTAGAACTCTATCGTGGGCGTCGCGGAGTCAATACTTTCTCAATTTGTCTAGTTCGTCTCTTTATCTTCTATTCTGTCGCACATGTGATCTCTAGGGATCCGTGTAATTCCCAAAGGCCTCTCTCTCGTGGGTGCCGTGGAGCCAATATAGTGCTGAATTTGTCTTGTTCTACCGCACACGGTTTCGTATATGAACTCACGTTATGAATTGTGATGTCCATCGGTTGTTTGCCATTCTTGCATCATGACCAGCCCATTGCCATTTAAGTTTTCTAGTAGATTCTATGAGCGCTGTGACACCTACACATTATATAAACTCAATGTGCCTGCACTAGCTCTGTCTCACCAGACACAGGAGTCCCATGGATGATGTCTAAAAACGGTATGTGTGTACCAAACATCATTACTACCCTACATTACTTTCTTTGAAGAAACAGTGGAACCTGTTCATTTTTATTATTTTCCAAGAGTAACGAATTTTATTGGGATCCTTTTTTAATTTTTACAGTACAGGCAGTTGATGGGAGAAAAAATTCTTTGTGAAAGTGGGCGGTGACGCCCAAAAAGGATGGCAACTCGTGGCGTAGAACAATGTTCTCTTGCCAATATCCGTATGCGTGTGTGCAAGAGTCAGGTCTTGTCTGCCCGTCAATTCCGAAAAAACGCAAACGACTGACAGAGAGCGATCACGTGACTCTCTGCCCACCAATCAACCAAGTAATTTCTATTCATTATTTGTCCAATGAAAAGACAATTGAGACGCCATTTTTCTCCAATTACCCTACGACGACGCTGACTATGAGAATCGAAGCAAATAAGTCTGAACAAATTCCCCCTCTCCCCCCCACCCCCAACTCGCATCGCAGATGAATATTTAGTGAACAAAATGTCCAATAGACTCTTTTAGTCAAATGACGCATCAAATAAATGAGACATCGATCCGCGCACTTAATTTGGTCATTACCTTCCATAAAAGACGTTCTGGAAAATAAGGAAGAATGGAATAAAATGATCGTCCCACATTCTTCTATTCAGGAAAAGCGCGTGATTCCGCTTTTTAACAAACATCTTCGACTCCTATTTATTTGAAAAGATATCTTCCCTTTTTTTTTAACTATTGAAACATTACAAGGAATAAAAACGACCCACGGCTGTTTTTTTAAGCAACCATTTAAACAAAAAGTTAAAGGTAAATAATATAAACAAAACAAGCCCGAAAGTCTGACCATAGATGTGCTAGTTCGATCTTTAGTACCTCTTTAAAGCCCCTCCCTTTAGAAGTCAATTGCACTCAAAACTGCCACCCTTTTAAAAGCCCTTGTTTCTGGGAGGACCATTATTTAACGCTAATATCGTAGTAAAATAGAATTTCATCCATGCAATTGACACGTGTCTGTATTATGACATGATAAAATATAATTCCATGTTCTGATGACGTAATAATGAAATGTCACTTTAGCGACATCAGATTAATTGAGGGATTGGTAGGGTTGCTTCGTGAAGATGGTGTTAGGCGTTTGCTATGTCGGTTTGTCAGTCAATCAGTGACAGTGCTCCTGCTATGAATGCCAACGTATCTGAAACAGAAGGATCGTTTCATATTTTTCTTTTCAGGAAAAGCAGGTGATTGTCTTTTTTGATAAAGTATATTTTTCCCTTATTTATCTAAAAAATAATTTTGTTTTTCTAACTATTGAAATTTGAAAATCAAAATAAAAAATTAAAAAAACACCCCATAGCTACTTTTTGGAACAACCACTTAAAGAAAAAGCTAAACGTAAATAAAAAGAGAAATGGAAAAAAAAACTACAGTCCGTAGACGATTATATCTAGGTTGATATTTTTGTTATTTTTTCTTTTAATCAAACTTTAAAATGAAATAAAAACTGATCATTGTTAATTGTAAATAACGGAAACATCAACTTTTTAAAAATGGTTCATATTAAGAATCAACCTGAAGAAGACCATAAAGAGATTTGGCCGAAACCTTAAAGACAATGGATTTACTTCATGTTTTAAATGCAACCTGGTCGGATTCCCACAAGAGAAGCGGACATTTCTGATAAATCCGATGCCCGAAAAAACTAAAGACTTCAAGATCTATTCTTGGTACATCGACCTGATTCCAATTTGAATAATATGATACTCCTGAATTGGTTCGTTGAATAAATACTCTGGTTAGAGAGGAGACAAGTCGATTTACATTTGTCAGATCCCTATTGATCAATCAGTAAATACTCTTGTTAGAAAATATACGTGACTATTCACTTTTGTTATGTCTGTGTATTGTTTGATACAAGAGAAGTGACTATTCTTCTTAGCCATTTCTCTATTGAATAAAGGTTGTTATTTCAAGATAGAGCTGTCTACTTACTTTTGTCATGTCTCTGTAGATCATCGAATAATTTGGAAACTGAAGAGTTCATTTTTGTCTTTCCTCTTTAGTTCATTGAATAATGGTTGTTATTTCAAAATATTCACTTTAAATAAACTAAAGATCACTGAATAAAGGTTGCAATTTGAAAATAGAAATGTCACTTCACTTCGTGGTGTCTCTGTAGCTTATTGAATAAAGGTTGCTATGTGAAAATAGAGATATCTCTTCAAATTGTCGCGTCTTTGTTAATCATTGAATAAAGGTTGCTGTTTGAAAATCAACGTGTCTATTTACTTTGGTCATTTCTCTGTAGATCAATGAATGAACGTTTTCGTTTGAAAGTAGAGCCTCTCGTCTGTATAGGCTTTTACATGAATGCAACCAAAATGAATTTCAAATTATGCATTTTTCTCGTTCGTACGTGACTATTCAAGGAATAAAAAAGGACAAAATATAATGGTTAAATAGAAAGTCCTCTGAAAATAAGACTTACTAAATACGGCACAGAAGAACCGTGGAGAGATACGAATTGAAATAAAAGGCAAAGAATAATATGAGAAAATAAAGAAGTTCAAACAATCAGCGCTTATGCTATGTTCAAAGGATCTAATTAGTAAACCAAATATATGAATGCACACAATATTTGATCTTCTACTTCAAAAAAGAGATAGATAGGAGACTTGAGGTTACAGTACTTCTATACCAGAGTGTCCTGCAGGACATTGCCTAGTCTATATAAAAGTGTTGATATGTTTATTATTGATAGTCATGACTTCAAAGCCTGGGCTTATCGGGTCACAACGACCCAGAAGAGTAGCACAATGTAGAGAGTTTTTAAAAAAAACTATAACTTAGAGATCGCATATGAACAAAAATCACTTTTTCTAAAAAAAAGATCAAAAGGAAAAATAAAAATTGTCTGCTAATCATAAAAAAATCTCCCAGCTCATTAGCACAAACAAAATATTTTTCAACCACACAGGGGAGCTGAGTCATAAGTAATCGTTTCTGAAACCTTTAACACTCGCAATAATGATCTCTGAACTCTGTTAGCTAGTCAATGCTAATATGACAAAAATTGTCGCAACTGTACTTCATACCCACAACGAATGACTTAGGGGCCTCCGCCGATTAAGGCCCGAACTGGTTTTTCCCTAAAAAGAAAACATTTCTTCAATCGGGGAAATTCGTTGAATTTTCCAAAAGACCATTCCAAGAAAGCGAACCCTCCTGGAATTCTTTTTAATGGAATACATGATTAAAGAATCATAAAAATTATACGAAAAATATCACACATATTTTATAATTTTTATTGTTGTTGTTGCTATCAGTCACGGAGTCGGAGACATGACACTCTTTTAACTGTTCTGTAATCGAAATGAATGGGTGCGAAACTTCGCTGCTCTCTGTCAAGGCTTTATGCAAGGAATCTATTTTACGATCCTATTACCTGTTCCAATTAGGGTCCATATATTTCCTTTCTTTTAAAAAAAATACTATGTTACTTAATGTCACACGACTTCATCCTACTCAGAACAAACTGTCATCTTTTATCACACGTATAACAGAAAGTTTCATGCGTGAACTTCTTGCTCTACGTTGAACTTTAAGCTGTATCTAAAAAGTTAATCAACAACACTTTTTGCCGGCAGCAAACGTTGATAGATTTGTATCATTCAAACTTCAACGGCAAAATCCTGCTCATTCATAACAATTTGTTTCTTAATAAATCAACTAAATGTATCAATACGTTTGAAAAGTTTCATTTGTTTTCTTGAGACTATAACCAAAACTGTCAACATTCTATTTTCAAGTGGGTCCGGCTGACAGGCTATCTATCTATTGCATTGGTGCAAAAATAATTGCGTTTTCCTTTTTTTTTTTTTACTATCAGCTTTAAAGCTGAACGCCTCAGCTTGCAATAATTGTCATAAATCCAAATAAAAATTCTCAGAATTTATATTTTTGCCGACAAGACACCATAGAATTCTAGGCTCCTGCGAACAAGGAGTTCTTCAAGCTGGTGCTTGGTTGTTAAAGACTTCTCCTTGCAGGGAGTGGTCGGAATGCTTGAAAAGAAGGATGTCGGTCTGGTGAGACTTCAGTATGTTTTTTTTTTTTAATAAGGACTTTTTAGTGATCATC
Source organism: Thysanoteuthis rhombus (assembly GCA_963457665.1). NCBI lineage: Eukaryota > Metazoa > Mollusca > Cephalopoda > Oegopsida > Thysanoteuthidae > Thysanoteuthis > Thysanoteuthis major. The sequence goes on along the minus strand of OY735226.1, from coordinate 43,146,228 downwards.
AGCCAACAAAAGGTGAGAAATGTCATTCTTTCAAAAATCCTTTTCCCAATTTTCATCACGACACGCTGCCAAAAGATGTTAGTGTCGTAACGGTTTCTATTGAGTAACTAACCAGACCTGCTAGCAGCTTGTGAAGACTTGTAAGGTGTTAAAATGAGAGAGTGTGTAAAGAAAGAAACTATTTGCTGCTTGAGAAGCAAAAAGGCAGGTGAGGGAGTAAGGACAGTGTGGGAAGAAAAATCTCCTGGTCTATGAGAGTCAAATCTGCTTTCCTTCAGACCAAATTGAAAAGGTTGGAAGCTATTTGCTGTTTGCTAGGATGAGTTAATGGAAAATTGTGAAATAAAAATCAAATATTGTGTAAACAAAAATTATGTAAACAAAAATTGTGTAAACAAAATTTGTGCAAACGAAAATTGTGTACATAAAAATTATGTAAACAAGGCGGTTTTGGGTAGGTTCTATTCTTGTTGCTACTTGCTACTCTGAGGAGAGGGAGGTTGAATGGACATCACTTACAATTCCTCTCACACACTTTCGGCTAACTACCGTACAGCCGAGCTACAATCATCATCATCATCATCATCATCATCATCATCCTCTTGACGTCCGTCGTTGGACATGCACTTTCCCTAGGATTCTCCACACTTCTTTATCGTGGGCGTCATGGAGCCAGTACTTTCTGAATTCGTCTGGCTCGTCTCTCCATCTAATACTCCACCGGTCTCAGTTATGCATGTGATCTCTGGGGATCCATGTCGTAAGTAGCGATGTCCATTGGTTATCTGCCATTCTTGTGACATAGCCAGCCCATTGCCATTTGAGTTTTCTAATGGATTCTATGATGTCCCTGACTCCTTTCTTCTCCCTGATGTATTGTGCTGTCTTGTGGTCTCTATGTGAGGTTGAGCATGATTTTTTCATGTGCACGTTGTATGGTTCTTATTTTGTGGGCGTATCTCTTAGTTAGCTTCCATGTTTCAGCTCCATAAGTGACCACTGTAAAGATGCATCGGTTGTATATTCTTCTTTTTTAGGATTAATGGGGTCTTCTTGTTTTTGAAAGTTGAGCTTGCCCTGCCAAAGGCTTGCCATCCAAGGGTGATCCTTCGCTTGATTTCTTCTTCTTTTGAGGGTCTCATGGAAATTCGTTGACCTAGGTAGATGTAGTGGTCTGCCTTCTCTAGTTCTGTGTCCACGATTTTGATCTTAGAATTATTATTTCTGACATGATTGCTACACATGATCTTCGTCTTGCTGAAGTTCCTGTGTTGACCGACTTTCTTGCACTACTTCATTTAATTCATCTAGCATTAGTTGGAGGTCGTGTAGGTTCTTTGCGAAAAGGGCAATGTCGCATGCAAATCTGAGTTTACGGATAAAACCTGATGATTATATACATCGACGATTCAAAAAGGAGATTTCTATCCGGATAGTGTGGCTCGGGAAACAGAAAGACTCGGGATACAGGAGGGGTAAAATGAGGGTGTTCCTTTCAGAGAAAGCGACATAATCACTCGACACGTTTTGGTAAAAAAAGAGACATGGGTATAGTTAGTCATTCCATAAACACCGTCACGTCTTTTAGCAGTATGCCGTGTTGGGGTGATCAATAAAAAAAAATCGGGATAAGATGTGATCAAGGAATGAGTAACTTCTCTCGCTTTTGTTGGATCAGTAAAAAGTTCGTATTTCGGAAAACAAGTAGGCACAAACTAATGACCAATTTAGAATAAAATTCCTTTGCAAATTGATACCCACACTAAAACTTGGGGGGGGGTGATAAAAAATAAGAACCTTTTTTGCCAGACATAGTAACAAGTAATCAAAATATTCAGCCTTCTATCTCTATTGCAGCGCTCCGTGACACATACATGGTCGGTCAGTCATGCAAGCTGAAGGAACCTATTTCTATGCTTTTGATGACAGCATCAGTTGGCAGTTTCTAATTGAAAGCATAAGATTTACGTCAATGTGATCAGTCTTTTATGAAATGATTGTGTTAGACCATTCATTACCTACCTTCGAAGAAGCACAATTGTAGATAGATTTTTTTTCTTTGAATTACAAACCCTCAACCAAAACTGTCACTAAAATTGTCCACATAGGTTTCTTTAGTTTCCAAGGGGGTTCGGCAGGCTGGCTGACTGGTTGGCTGGTTGGCTGGCAAGCTGGCTATCCAGTTATGTGTTTTGCGTACAGGCTGCATCAATGGAGTTAGCTGGCTAGCAATTCAAACCGTCAACCAAAAATTGTCAGCATAAGTTTCTTTAGTTTTTTAAGCGGATCTGGCTGACTTGCTGACTGACTTGCTGGCTGCAAGCTGGCTATCGATGTATACGCTGCGTGTACAGTCCGAAACAATGGAGCTACAAGGCTGGATATTCAAACATTAGCTCTATATCATTTCAAGGAAAAACGTTTTTGCTTCCTCGAAAATTACCCTGCAAAATAAGTTTTCTGCAGGGGTTCAATTTACAATCTAAATTTATGCTAAATTGGCCTCTAGGTTTGCTTTCAGCAGCATCAACGCTTATTTTAGGAAAAAAAATTATATTTTTTAGTTGATCCCAATCATTTTTTTCAATTGATCACCCCCAACATGGTATGCTGCCTAAAGAAGTTTGGGTTATATTGAATGACTAACCAGACTTGCCTTTGCATATAACTTTTTTTAAAGCAAACAAAAAGCTCAAAAAATGTTTTCCAGTGCAAACACAGACCTCATCCATCAAAAGGACTTTTATTTTTGTTTTCATCCAATTACCATTGCACACTTGCCGTAAAAAAATGACGGTATATTGGATAATAATAATAATAATAATAATAATAATAATAATAATAATAATCAATTGTTTCATTGCAATAAATTAAATATAAATATTACTTATTTTCTATGAAATCATCTAAATAGCAATTTCCCATGTCTAAACGCAACCAAAAACATTTAAATCAAGACGAAAAACATCAAAATTGGCTACATGCCATGCAGTTGCTATTACCTCCTTTGGTTTCAGCTGTTTCTCCGCAAAGTCTTTTGATACTTCGCTTAATAATAATTTTGGGGGGTACATTATTTCTTATTGACTTCATAAAACAATCTAGTATAAGCATGTTACTTGAATATATAGGGATAATTCATATACGTTCCCTTCAGATTTTATCGATAGAAATTTTGAATTTGATATAAAAGTATATTGCTAGGAATTAAATTCATACAATTTAGTTGACTCAATCATTTTGCATTGAGCAGAATTGTCGTTATTGTGTTCTGTATATTCAGTTGGTATTCTCTGGTTATTCCGGTAATTATCAATGCAAGAAATGTATTGACATCTAATATCATGAAGACGGTGGATCAAATCATCAACAAAACTTCGTCAATAATATATATATATATATAATTAGATAATTGTGACACACACGGATAGCTGTTTGGTTGTATCACAACTCTTCATTGTGGCTATAGACTATCCATTATCCCATCCAGTACGCCGAGGTAGGATCGAAACATTCGATTCAGAGGCTGGCATCTTACCTCTGTTCTATGCAGAACTGGACGATCAGTAAGGTTGAATTAAAGCGGTATATTTATTCACGCATTTATTCCTTATCCACCTGGAGGCTCTATTCCTAAGTTGGAAGAGCATTGCATAAGCTTATAATGAACGAGTTGCCTCACTTAAAGAGTGCTCAACCCTGAATAATGGAGCGTTAATTATAATAATAATTAGATAATTGCGTCATCCACAGACAGCTGTTTCGTTGTATCACAACTCTTCAGTGTGGAAGTAGACTATCCATTATCTAATCTAGTGCCACGAGGTAGGATCGAAACCTTCACTTCAGACCCAGAGGCTGGCATTCTCAAAAATTCGTTGATAAAAACAAGGAAAATACCTAGTTGGATATATAGTGGATAGAAAAAATTCTTGAAAATCAAGATGGTGAAAATCAGGATTTTAAATCCTATCTTTTATCTGATCGAACATCTACTACAGACTGTAGGACAATATAGAGGCGAATACTCAAGTTGATAAAATAGATAAAACATTGAGAGAGAGAGAGAGAGAGAGAGAGAGATAGGAGGAGAGAAAGGTGAGGATAGGGAGATCGGCAGAGGTAGATGCTTAAATATACATAGGTATTTGTGCCTTGCATTAATGTATGTATCATGTATGAGATTTCTGAGCTTTACGGTACGAGTCGGCGAATGAATTTGGTGGCCGGCCAGATTATAAATATTTTTATATCTTGCGGTCCAGAGCGAATGGAAAATGATTGTACAAAGCTATCGAATCAAGCTACGGAATCAGCTCTTGTAGTACTAAAATATTTTAGCTCTAAAGTATTGATTTATTTGAGGCCACTGCAAAAATGAGACTTTTTCTCTATTTCTCGATACTGAATTTTATTGTTCGCTAACCAATTATAGATAAGGGAAACAAAAACAAGAACCATAAGTTCAATGATGTGTCCACTATTCACGGAAAAAGAGGCAGAAGAAAGAGGAGGAAGAGAAGCTATCAGTCTTTCTTTGAGTCAATTAGTTCTCATACTCTAGAATATTCCGATGTGGAATTATTCCGAGAGTATTATTTTCAATAAAAATATGGTTTTCTTGTATTTGTTACTCGCTTTTCCAAAAGCTTGTGAAGTAATTTTTCAACTGAATCTTTTCAATTCTTTTCAGAAATTCATCGACATTCGTTGTCCTCGGTAAATGCAATGGTGTACTTTATTCTGCTCTACGTTTTCGATTTTTATCCTTGAGTCTTTAGGCCTAAGCATGTTTTTATGCATGATTTTCAATTTGTCCCCTGAGATCATGCACAAAACCCTGTCTGGCAAAACATAGCATGACGTTATGACTTGAAAAGTTCAGAAAGTATTTTTTTTTCTGCGACGCCCATGATTGATATTTTGAACAGGGCACACTAGAAGGATGCTGATGATGATGATGATGATGATGGTGATAATGATGATGATGATTGTCATGACATCCTCAAATGTCAGGTTTATTGGCGGCGCCCACCTTCTCTTGAAGTAGCAAGTCTTCCTCGGTTGCATGTAAGGATGGAAATCGGAGGCTGGTGGGGGTAAAGCATATACCTACTTCTCAATATCCAAGTTTTTTGTTTGTTTAGTGTCTACTAATGGAGAAATTACCGTATACCTAGTTCCCAAAACTATGCCTCATCGTATACCAAGTACCCGAAAACATGCCTCACTGTATACTTAGTTCTCGAAACCAAGCCCCTTCGAATACTTAGTTTCCGAAACCACACCTTGCCGGATACTTAGTCCCTCCCTCATTGTATACTTAGTTCCCGGAACCACACTCTACCGTATACCCATTTCCCGAAACCACGCCTCATCGTAATTCTATTTTCCAAAACTGCACCTTACCGTATTACATATTCACCTATTTCCCGAACTCCTGTATCAATCACACGGTGTCAGTAGTTGGTTGATTCCATTATGAAAATAGCAGAGCAGAATCCGTTATCAAACTTGACACGTCAGTGACAAGACCTTTGACCATCAACTGACCGCATTTCTGTGAGATAACACGTTCTTGTTTTTGTTTTTTTAGGGGCTTGGCCATGTCCATCCCACGTTAAACTCGATCTTGTGTCACCTCTCGCTCGCTGTTTGGGGTGCAAGTAAAAAGGTGCCATGTCTATTCTTTCCGAAGTCTTCCTGGGTGCGGAGATGCACTTGCAAATTTTGTAGTTCATTTTCCGACAAATGTCTTAAGGCTGAAAAATTTTCTCACAGGGCAATTTTCACATAGGTTAGTGAGGAAGCAACTCATTTAAATGATTAGAATGCTAACCACAGCGCTATTTCTAGGTATAGGGTAGACTTGGCCGTAATGAGACGTGAAGCCCACTGACACAACTCCATTTTCTCATCTTGATAAAAGAAAGACTGTCAACTCAAGATGGCGGCACTGTCCATCCTAAAGTTTTTTGAGAAAATGGAGTTGTCTCACTGTGCTGCCTGTCTCAATTTGCCCCAGCATCTCCTATTCAAATGAAAAAAAGGGAACCAGCAAGTACTCAGAGAGGGCATACTTTTGCCAACACCAGTGTCAAGAGGAGTAACTGTGCATGAATCCGGCAAGAAATGTAATCAGTCCTTCTGTAGCCTATTGCCAACCCTCCCACAAAATATCATTGAAATCCATCTTGTATATCGTATGGAGAAAAAAGAAATTTTTGCGATATCATGTAGTTTTGGCGTATAAGTACGACGTACGGGAAATTAATTCATTCAGTTTCCCGTAGCATATTGTTAAGCCCTCCACTAAATGTCATCAAAGTTCACTGATAACTTTTGGAGATATCACGTGGACAGTTATGAGTGTATACATAAATGTAGTTGAAAAAAGAAACACGGAAAGATATCTCTCAATTAAAAAGAAAAATCTCGGATCCACTGTTTATGTCCCCTTTTCTACCCCCATTAACCACCCATCTGCAAAATTTCATTGAAATCCATTCGGAACTGATATGAAATTTTGACAAAATCATATGGCTTGAACATATAACTACGATGTACAAGAGGTAATTGTGCATTGATCTGCTCAGATATTTTCCGTAGCCAATTGCCTACCCTCCCACACAATTTCGTAGAAATTCATTAAAAACTTTTGGAGATATCGTGCATACAGTGTATACATATATGTAATTGAAAAGAAAACGGAAAAATATCGGTCAAGCAGAAAAAAATTCCTAGATCCGCTCCAAAATTCCACAATCTCTCTGTAACCTCATTGCTCGTCCATCCAAAAATTTTATGGAAATTTACCCGTATTTTTGGATATATCTTGTGGACAGACGAACGAACAAACGAACAAACAAACGAACAGACGCAGACATCTACGTACCTCTTTTCAATTTCATCGATAGAGGTGAAAGATGCGTGTTTTTCTCCAACCACAATATGGTATAATCGAAAAAATAACCTCCAGCCACACAGTTAATATCCGCTTGCATAGCTCTGACGTCATAGACGGAAAGAAGTGCGAAAAGCGTACCAGAATAGACCGGAAGACTGGAGCTGCAGATGTCCGTCGAGGTCTCGACGTGACGAGCCGGAATCGAGCGAAGGAGCTGACCTCTTTTTGGTCGCCGAAACTATGGTTGCTCTTTTGGCCATTTATGGCTAGATTTGACAAGATCTGGCTTCTTTTAAATAGCATTTGGGAATTAACTTTATGGTTTGCCCATTTTCAAATTTTTTCGCTATTTTGACTTTTGTTGCAGTATTTTTAATAAATTCTCATTTTTGGTGCGTACTTCAGTATTGCCATGCTTTTAATAAGCCGTCATTATTATTGGTTTTATGCAAGTATTCCCCGCCATCTCGATTTTTCGGTTACTTTCAAGAATTGCAACATTAACACTCAATCTATCACTGTAATGTTACGATAAAAAAAAATCTGAAAATTTAAGATGAAGGTAAATAGTAGTAATATTTTTTAAAGTTAATACGAATAATTTCCAATATTCAATTTATCAAAAAATAAAAATCATCCGTAACACACATGAACGAACTACCGTAGCCTGTGTGCGTGCCGAAACTGTGTGAAAATATATCCAAAATTATTCCCCAAGATTAGATCTTTAGTCTAAAATTATCTAAAAAAGATTGATTATTCAACTAAAATCATCTATAAAAAATACAAGCACAAGAAAAAAAAATAGTTTTAAGTGATGCCAAGTGATGCACTCACTGAAATATTTAACGATGTATCCCTCAAAATGTGACCAAGGGCATAGTGAGACGCACACACGAGCAGACACACGGTCATCTAAAGAAAGGAGAATCCACACAGCTGGTTGGTCGGGCAGGGCCATTTGTGTGATTACAGTGATTTGAAAATAATTGTTTCTATGAACGATTCCGGCATTCGGCCATTTGTAGCCATTTTTGGCTATTTTGTGTGTTTGGGGCCAGAAACGTATCCAACAATCTGACCCTGGCCCAAAAACTATTAAACCACCGAACTGACCAGTCGCCCGGCCCATCACTCATCCAGCCAATCGAACGTCGCATTTCGAGTACGGACGATTATATCCCTGCCAGGTATTAAAATCAATCGAGCCAATAAACGGTGACACAAAACTGGTCGAATGTCCATCCGATCAAACGAAGCTCTTACCGGATGCAAGTTTAATGGTCGTCTCAACGCTTTTCAGAGAATGAACCACCTACAGGATTCCCAGTGTATTAATGAGCTATATTAATAAACCCAGCAGCTTTGGTGGGTACTTACGCTAGGTGTGTCGCTTGCTCTCGCACACACTCATATGTGCATAGTGTTGAATAGTGCAGGTTTTTCATGCAGTACAATCAAATTATTGTAACTAAGTAAAAGATGGAAACACATCGAATCATAATAAAACATTGAACAGTGCAATTTCTAACAGTAGAGCAAGTTTTAGAACCAACAACTGCACTTATCAAGGTAAGCCTACATATATATATATATATATATCACGAAGCGAAGCTCCTGATGGTGGAGTAATGTTCCATATCAAACGTTTAACCTTTAAAAGTACACACACAAACAGCACACACATACTGAAGATGGGAATACCTTCTGGAACATATCTAGACCATTAATGAAAACATTTACAGATAAATAAACATAACTTCCATACACTTTACTCCCGAGTCTGTCTCACTCTCTTTGGTTCAAATTATATATTTATATATATATGTATGCTATTATACCTGTAAAAAATGATGGTGTTATTCATATATGGCCCGGCACTAAGGAGCCTAAACCAATTTTATTGGGCAATTTATTTGTAATAATTCAAGTATACTAATTTTTTCAAAGTTTCAACTCATTCCAATTTGTTTCAATGGATGATCGGAAATAAAATCTTTCTACGACGTATTATTGTTGTCATAATAGGAATCAGCCAATAAGACGCGTCAGTGACAAACAAACAGAAGAAATTTGCATATATGCTCACTTATATACACACACACACACACACACACACACACATATATATATATATATATATATATATATATATATATATATATATATATATACCTTCTAAATCGATGGAATTTGAATTGAAGATTTTCGATTTTTGCCAATAACTCTTCTTCTGTATTTTTTAAGGTTGATTCTGTCAAAAGGCCGTACAAGGATGTTGAAATTAATATTTTTGAAGTGTATCAGATACATTTAACCCTGACTTCGCTACACAAATATGTTTATGTTTCTGCCCTGACTGGTTTTCTCCAGGCAAATAATTTGGTTTCGCCCGAAGAAGCCTAAACAGGGCAGAAACATAATCATATTTGTGTAGCGAATCCTTACTCCATCATATTCAAAGCTCTACTCTAAACCAACTTGATTTCTAATGTTGAATGTATCAAGCACTTTATAAAATAAACCCACCATGCATTGGATGTTATATTATATTATATTACATTCCTAATTCATATATATATATATATATATATATATATATATATATATATATATATATATATATATATATATATATATATATATATCGCGAAACATGTCCAAAAATCCTCAACAACTTTTGATAACAGTCCCACCAACCTATCAGGAATTCAGCTGAACCACCAATGAAAAGACCTCAAGGAAAGTGTCCGTCTGTAACTCATTCCAAATAAAGCTTAATCTTTAAAAACAAGGCTTTCAACTCTCACCGGTTCGGATATAGAAATACCTGAGTCTCTACATATCCCAAAAAGATGACGTCAGCCCTGCCATCTTGGAGAAAGTACATCACTGCTGCTCAGCCGCCTCAAGTCATCTCTTTGAAGATTCGGAGTCAAAAAGCAGATTTCGGACCTTCAGCGCAAGCATTTAGATAGCGGTGTAGATCAGAGAAGTTTTCACGTCTTCAAGCTGAGGCGAATGAAAAAAAATGAAATGATGATCACACTAAAGCTATTGAAACAGTCTGCATCGTGTCAAGATATTATCTGCGATAAATCATCGGTTATGGCCACTGCAAAAATGAATCTTTTGCTTTATTTTTTACGACACGGAACTTTATAGTTGGCTGACCAATTCTAGATAAGGGAAAACAGAGACTGTTCGTATGCAACATTATATATTCAATAAAATCAGCTGGATGGAAAAAATGAGGCCTAGGGCCATAGTTTGCAGACCCCCTGAGGAACAATCAGAATGATGATCTGTGTGTCAGATATAAGAAAAAAATAAACAGCAGAAACTTCATCTAGAGTTTTATGGCCGAGGAAGGGCCTTTGACACGGGGCCGAGATGATTCTGAAACTCTTTGGCTGTTTTGATACCCATCGAAGCAGGGCCTCTGAAAGGGGAGTGCAGTCAGTGCATTGCATCTGGGTCCAGAGACTGAAGAAGGGAGCTAGGGATTTTTTTTTTTTTGTTAAACTTAGGTTTACTACATCGTTTATTTGCGAGTGAATATAGTATGGCGTGCTAAAACGGTTATAGCAGATGAAAACAGGATGACTAACAGACGAGGCCTGCAGTGTGTAGGGGAGGATGGCAAAAACTGCTTTGCTCTGTCTTTTAAAATTCGTTTCGGGGGCCCTGAATCCAAGCACCCAACGATAGGATGATAGCTCATGCATTCCATCAAAACAACATCTATGTAGAGTTCCCCATCACCAACAGACCGAAACAAGGCTGTGTACGTTCTCCATAGCACTCATCCCCGTACCTGATAACCATACTCCATGAACTATCAACAACAAAAGACTCAGGAGTGACGATCAGGGGTCGCTCCAATGGAGGATTTTCCAACCTGTCAATTCAGCTCACAGCGACTGACCAACGTTATACAGATCACAGAACTGCACTTTGTGGGTAGCAATGTTTCGCCAGATCAAACACCTGAGGATTTTGAACAGTCGTTTAACAACTTCAAGAATTCATATGATTGCTTTTCTCTAACTATCAACTATTACAAAATTCAAAAATTCGCACAAACTGCCCCAAAGACAATCTTTCCTGAATACTCCAGTGGAATACGTTAATCTTTTTCCCTAACTTGGAAGTCTCTCTTCGGTGCAATTCAACCCTGAGAGGGATTTATTGCCCATGTTGCTTTTGGGGGATTATCTCACTGCATATTCAGAAACTGAAACCTGTAACAACAAACCAAAATCATAGTTATCCAGCTTTTGTTGTTTCAACCTCACTCTAGTAAAAAACTATGTACCGTCGAAACACCAAAAGAACTTGAGCTCTTCCACAAGCAAGAACTTCGATCAATGTTGAACATTAAATGTAAAGACTCCGTCTCCAACCTTACAATCCTTGAGAAAGCTCAAGCCACCAGCATTGAAGCCACCAGTGATTCAAATGGACTGGTCATGTGACCTGTATGAGTGACACATGACTTCCCCATCAGATCCTTTAGAGTAGACTCGCATTCGGAAACTGACTTCGTAGTTACACCTCTGATCCGTTGAAAAGATCAACTCAGACTATCAAAGAGAATGTCAGCCCTGAAGCCCGCGACGGTAAAACCACTGATCGCAAACCGGGACATCAAGTCGTCTCGGCTGCTGCAGAGCTGTTTGAACAGAAACGTCACACAAAAATGACTTGAAATAGGATGAAAGATCGCAAAGCCCTCAAAGAAATATTTGGAGACAAGAAAAGTTATAGCCACAATGAAGAGTTGTAATACAACGAAACAGCTGTCTGTGGATGACACAAATATTATTATTATAATCAACGCCCCTTTCTTATGCGTAAGTAAATATATCGGTTAATCCCATCCCGTTCTGCGTAGGGCAGGGGTTGAGCTCACTGATGAGGTGTAATTCAACGAGACGGCTGTCTGTGGATTACACAATTATCAATATATATATATATATATATATATATATATATATACATATATATATATATATGTGTGTGTGTGTGTGTGTGTCTATATATATTGCATACCCCCAAATGTGTGCACAATTCATTTGTTGATAACGGTTATTATTGTTACGTAAAAGTTAAAAAATTTCATTATAAAGAAAGAATGATATAAAAAGTTTTGGAAAGAAACCATTAGATGTTTATTGTGAATTTAATTTTTATGCCAAGAATTGTCGATTATTATTTATTTGGATAGCGTTACCTTCGTCCTGATTACAGTTGCTTTTTATCGTAGCTCTCAGACCGACCTTCTTCGGTTGGAAAGAAAAATATATCGACGAGACGTGCAGTTGCGTCCCCTTTTCTTCGAAAAACCTGTCTTAAAGCTTCTTGAACACTTTGTACACGTTTGGCAAAGTAATGTCAATGACTATATATATATATATATATATATATATTACCATTATGGAACCTCAATGTCGAGACGGTTTTCGGAAGATATATGACGATAAAGAGCGAAGTGAGAATCGGATTAATACTTTTCCCGAGGGTACGGGTTCATATGTACATATAGTATTTCCAACGTTTTCCACGGTTTGCTTTCCGTGGTTTCAGTTACCCGCAGTTAATCCCAAAAATGATCAAATCACGATATTTCACTGGATAATGGTCCCAAGGCACAAGGGTAGTAATACTGGCAATTGAGATGTGCCAAAAACAAGTCAGAGTAATAAAAAGATACGGGTGGATTTGAATAGATACGGGTTGATTTAAACAGATAGCTATGGAAAGACAAATATAGATAAACAAGTCTGGTTGGTCACTCGGTAGAAGCCGTCACGTGACCAATATCTTTTGGTAAGCATGTTATGTTGGGGTGATCGATTAAAAAAATGGAAAACTGGTGATCAATTTATAAGTAACTTCTCTCGTCTTTTTGGAGCGTTGGTCCGAAGTCTGAATAAAAAAAAGGTTTTAAAACTAAGTGACGATTTTGGCATAAATTTACATTGTAAAATTAACCATACGTTGACGGTTTCTAATAGATAGATAGATAGATAGATGGATAGATAGATAAATATGGACAGAGATAGATAGATAGATGGATGGATAGGAAGATACTAAGATAGATTGATTGAGAAAAGAACTAAAAAATAAAAGAGAAGGCAAGGCACAAGACAAAGTCGACAACTGATGTTTCATGCCTATATCTATCAATCACTGACACCCCTTCCGCAAAAATCAATTCAGAGAGCATGGTGTGGCATCGATTTTCTGGTTCAGGTCGATCAATAAAAGTGTGGAAGGAAAGCGAAGAAATTTCTACGAGAAAAAAACGCGAAAGAAGAGAATTATTTTATGTTACTCTAAACATGAAAATAGAATCTCAGTTTTTTTCATATTGCTACGTCCTAATTCACAGTCATACATACCAGACATATAATCACATACGAAAATACACACCAAATACCCACACACACATATGTGTATATATGTGTATAAACATGCATTTATATATGTAGAGAGAGAGAGAGGAGAGAGAGAGAGAGAGATAGAGATTGTACCGCCAAAATTATTCGGCTCTTTTTTCAAAATTGACAAATTTCATTTAAACCTTATTTGAACTACAAAAGTGTAAACAGTAATGCATATTCTTGCGCATTTGAGATTCTGCATTCATTGTAATATTCCGTACAAGGAGAGTTTAAACCATTGTTGACCTCAGGTAACCTCAGGTAACCTCAGGTTGACCTCAAGTAAACTTAACTTTTACCCCAGGGTGGTGACTAATCTCAGGTGAACTAGCGTGCCTTTTCAAAACTCCATACTCCCTATCTTGTGTCCATTCAATCTCATTCATAGTAACATCTTAAAATGACAGGTCTCAAATCAAACATTATTGTGGTTGTTATTATCATGCGTTTTTATCCAACATAATCATCGTGGGATCTGTATTATTGTCCACGTATTCGTAATTCAAATAGGGTTAAAATAAAATAAGTCAGTTTTAAAAAGAGGCCACGATAATTTTGTCGGTACTGTATGGAGTGTGATGAGAGGATGCAGCTAGAGTTAGACTTTTAATCATCTTTTTAATCTGTTCTACAGCGAAAGAGATTTGCGCATTAGTTAGATTCGTTAAGCTGGAAAAACAAAAAGAAAATTTTGGTGCAACCGTTTTTGTCTACTATCTCCTCAATCTCGAAACATGATAATTAGATGTAGAAATGAGTCCGAAAGGAGCGAACCTCTCAACCGTGACAGACACGGTGTCAAACACCCACTTTTATATGTAATAATGATATGGCCTTAACAATTACCGGATTTGAGCTCAATTGAGAACGTTCAGAGTCACAGACAATTATACAAATAACAGGTTAGAAGAAATGGGGCGCTCTCTCGGCTAATTTGGCGTGAAAAACCTTAAACGCTGCAAAATACCATTATATTCTGAGTCGTGGGCTGCTACCCATTACCCATGGGCTTAATCCCGAGGGATAGGCTGTATTCCAGCAGAGCAATGTTACTTGGTATTTAGCTAGTTTGTATTCTAGCTGACAAAAGATCGGGTTGAAGTCTTGAATGATATGAACCCGGTTTAGAACATATGCAGTTTCATGCAAACAAAAGTAACATAAAGAAAGTCCCGTAATGAAAACAGGTCTGATTAGTCACTCACGTGATGTCTTTTGGCATCATGTTGTGATGGGGAAGATCAATGAATAAATTGATTCTCTCGATTTTTGGTTGGGCCATGATCGCTAAAAAGTTTGAAGTTTCAAGGAACAACAAACGCCGTTGTATACAAACTAAGAGATCATTTGAGCATAAACTTCCATTGAAAACTGACCCCCCTGGAAATCTATAGACGGTGGGCTTTGGGGGGGAGTAAATAGTTTTTGTTGAAGGAGTAAGTGTTTAAATTCAAAGCCTTCTAGCTCCATTGTTGCAACCTGTCTGTGTGATACGTACATACATAGCCAGAACAACTTGAATTCGTACATTCTATCATGTCATCATTATAATTGTTTTCTCTAATTCTGTCACATCTTTGATGACATCATACCTCTGCCTTCCTCCCCATTTCTGTTGTTTAACGTGACTGGGGCCAACTGAAAAAACCGACCTTATTGAGATGTGTGGACACATCTAGAAATATAACAGCGAAAACATGAAGGCGGGCTATTTGAGTGAGGGAAATTTTCTTCCAGACATGATGAGTAAATGTTTGAATTATCAGCCTTCTAGCTCCTTGGTGTGGACTATATGTGTGACACATACATACATAGCCAGTCAGCCAGCGCACCAGAACAATTCAAAAACTGAAGAAACCTGTGGACAGTTTTGGTGATACTAATAATTTCTGAAGTGCAAAGAAACAGCAGGACTCCTTATTTATTGATTTTGACTCAGTGACTACCATAAGTTAGAAATATGTTGACTTCGTTTGTTAGCAGTGGATATTATTTTTTCATATATTTATATGCTTTATATATCTTGGGAGTAGCCTACATAAGTAAGCTCTTTGTTTCGAAATATGTAATAGTCTGTAGTGTAAAAAAACATCCATGTATTATGATAATAACCTATGTAAAATAACAAACTAGATGTTTTATGACACAGACCTAAGAAAAAATTTAAATCAAAGTATGAGAGGAGGTGTAGTTTGATCAATACTGCTTGGGAGTCATGTTAAAATTACTGTTTTGTTTTTTAATCCCCGAAAAAGTTACATGGTAAACAACTGATGATCCCCACTGGACAAAAACAAACATATATTACGATAATATCTTATCCCGTGTAAGACATAGAATCCACCAAAAATTTTATAGTATTTGCAATAACCGATATTTGGGATTAATTGACTGAAATTACTTATAACATATAATTATATATTACTTTCACATCTTTGGAGTTTTAAACTATGTATAAACACATACATGTAAACACATACATATGAATGAATTGCGGTATATTACATAAAAACTGATTTGAATTGATCTCCCGTCGTTATACGGTTACTATATCACTCGCACAGCACAACATAAATTGAAAAAACAATTGAAGAAAATGGGGCTATTCAGCTCAATGGTAAGAGCATCGCTACGTTGGAGCGGCTACCCTATTAGTGGCAGGTTCGTTTCTTGCCACTGCTCCATTTTCCTTAATCGTGTATTCTATTTATATTGATGAAATCGAGTGATATGTTAACTGTGTAACTACGGAAGATCGTTTCAAAGTTTATATATATATATATATATATATATATATATATATATATATATATATACACACACACATATATATATATATATATATATATATATATATATATATATATATATATATATATATATATGTATGAATATAAGCTCAATCTTAGTTATTTGTGATAGTTGACCGAGTAACGACGGGATATCATCCAACGCACACACAGAGACACACACACATACATATATGCTTGTGGGTGGGTGCGAGAGAGAATATATATATATATATATATATATATATATATATATATATATATATATATATATATATATATATATATATAATCTGTCCATTTATATCTTTATTGTTTTAATTTCTCTGACTCTGTTTTACTCGGATATAAAGTGATGTACAGTATGTAGTCCATCTTTCCGTTAGATTTCATGTTTCAGCTCCATAGATGACTATCGGGAAGATACATTGTTTCTAGACCTATCTTTAAAAACTTTTCTTGCTTTCGATAGTTGGCGTGACACTACAATACTCTCCTTAACTCATTCGGGTTTTATTATACTTTAATAAATACCAATAGATTGTTGTTATAAATGTTTACATTAAATATTTATCTATGATACTTATAAGATTATTGGCAAATCATAAACCGTCAACCCTAATCGTCAAAAAGTTTTGTTTTGTTTTCGTCAGTTTTCAAGTTAGTCTGGCTGGCTAACTGACTAAGAAAACACGGAATAAGAGAATTATTTTATGTTGCTCTAAACATGAGAATAGAATCTCAGTTTTTTTTCATATTGCTACGTCCTAATTCACAGTCACACATACCAGACATATAATCACATGAGAAAATATACACCACATACCCACACACACATATATGTATATATGCGTATCAACATATATATATATATATATATATATATATATATATATATATATAGAGAGAGAGAGAGAGAGAGAGAGAGAGAGATAGAGATTGTACCGCCAAAATTATTCGGCTCTTTTTTCAAAATTGACAAATTTCATTTAAACCTTATTTGAACTACAAAAGTGTAAACAGTAATGCATGTTCTTGCGCATTTGAGATTCTGCATTCATTGCAATATTCCATACAAGGAGAATTTAAACCATTGTTGACCTCAGGTAACCTCAGGTTGACCTCAAGTAAACTTAACTTTTACCCCAGGGTGGTGACTAATCTCAGGTGAACTAGCGTGCCTTTTCAAAACTCCATACTCCCTATCTTGTGTCCATTCAATCTCATTCATAGTAACAGCTTAAAATGACAGGTCTCAAATCAAACATTATTGTGGTTGTTATTATCATGCGTTTTTATCTAACATAATCATCGTGGGATTTGTATTATTGTCCATGTCTTCGTAGTTTAGATAGGTTTAAATAAAATAAGTCAGTTTTAAAAAGAGGCCACAATAATTTTGGCTGTACTGTAAGGAATGTGATGAGAGAATGCAGCTATAGATAGACTATGAACGCATCTATCGCACGTGCGTGCTACATCAATGGAGCTACAGTGTTGAAAATTCAAACATTTACGCATGAAAAAAGGTTTTTCTGATCTTTGAGTATTCCCGACCTAAACAGGAATTTTTCAGTGAGGTTTCGATTTACACTTTTTTCTTTTTTTTTAAATCTGAAACTATTGTGATCCAACAAAGAACAAGAGAAATGAATCATTTATTGATTTCCTGATATTCAATTTTTTTTTATTAATCACCCCCAACACGGCATGCTGCTAAATAAAACGTTGGTCGTGTAATGTTGAGCCACTAAACAAACTTGTTATCAATATCAGATATAGAGAAAAATTTACATGCCCTTTTTTAACACGGAAGTATATATATGTGTGCGCGTGTGAGCGTGTGTGTTCTACTCGGAAAAAACCCAACCTTTATAATTATCACGAGATCACAGGTTGTGCGGCCTTGATGTAACATTGCCACCAATGAGATTGGACCTTACTGCACATGGAAACACAAAAACTCTTCCGTGGGTTACTCAGTCATCAGTGAGATCTTCTTCAGAAGTGGACAAGCGAGTCACTCATACGAAGATTTTTTTTGCAAAATGTCACATAGATAGACGGACGGACAAGCAACCAAATCGTGTTGGATACACCGGTTTATGTAGGATCACTGCAGTTGAGCGACTTCAAGCCTGGTCATTATACAGATGGGTGACCGTCTTGGAATACCAGGAGCTGTATGCAGCATTTGCGGCCGTCTTAGCCTATGATCTGTTACTGATTAACGGATCATACCAAGCGACAACCGAACTGTGCAACTGGTCTCATGTCCTAGCTGCTCAGTGAAAGGCAAATGACATTGTCCATCCTAGGATCCACCATACCCACATGATCGAGTAGCAGCAATCACATGAATAGATAGATATGAAGAGACTGCGACAGACAGACGTATTGTTTTCAGTGATTTTTCATTGTCAGTACATCAAAAAAAAATTATGCGCAACACACATTCGGTTATACCCGTGTTTGCATAACCTGTTGCCTACTCGTAGATTTCATGCTGTCAACGAAGAATGTCGTCAAAAGCTCAGCACAAGACAAATGAATGCCTTGTAAGTATTACGTTTTTCTTGATAATGGTTTTCTTAGAGTTCATGTGGAACTTATTGAGCTCTTCCACTATACCAATTTGAATTAGATTGTCCAATATTATCACACTAACAACATCCTGTCTTCCTAGTAATTTTTTTAAACAGTTGGACGTGGGTTTTGTCCGACCGACATCTCCAGTTGTTCATTTCCAATTGCAGATAGACGTTTCTGCTCCGTTGATCTTCGAGACTCATATTTCCTTTACGAAGGTTTTGAAACCAATGTCACACTATACGATGGGTGATAGATCCTTCATCAGATCGTAGGTTAATATTGGAGGCTGTTTGAGACTTATTGGGACGAAGTTTACACACGTGCAATAGGATCATACTCAACTCGTCTTTCTTCATCTTCGAGTTGAAGGGTATTACCGTCTACAAGTAATTCAAAAAATAAACTGTGAATATTATTGAATACATTTTGATTGTTGAAACGAGTTATATATATATATATATATATATATATATATATATATATATATATATATATATATATATATTGGTGCAATATACAAACGTGATATAGAAAAAGGTGACTAAATGTTGGTATTTAGAATCAGTCATTGTTTTTCGAACAGCCGAGTATTTCGTACCAAAGATAACAAGAGCCCACAAAAATTGTTTCAATGTACAATGACGATTGTTTTACTGTTTTTACAGGCCGGCCAATTCTGCTTATCTGGGATTGCCCGATTGAAGGCGGAGCCAAATTTGTTTTCGTACTGACGCGTACACTGGATAAATACCCTAGTTCATTAGCCTACCCGTTTTCACCTGCGATAGCAATTTTAATACCCCATACTACGTTCGCTGGTCGGCAAACGACGAGGTCAACAAAACCAAAAGATTGACCCTATAACTGAGAAGCATGCAAAATGCACAGGAGAGAATCATGCTCAACCTCATCGGGAGAGATTGCAAGACAGTACAGTATATTCGATCAAGGATAGGAGTAAGAGATATGATAGAATCCACTAGAAAATTCAATTGTAGTAGGCAGACCATGTTGCAAAAATGTCATGCAACCGATGGACATCCCGACTTCACGCGTATCACCAAAGTTTATGTCCGAAACTGTGTCCGGTAGATGGTGTGACAAACTAGACTAATTCAGCACTATATTGGCTCCGCGACGCCTACGAGGGAGAAGCCTTTGGGGAATGCATGCGCAACAACGGACTCTAAAATTTTGCAGCTGATGAAGATTTTAATAATGCACTCATAATATTAACTTCGATACACAGTTCTATCAGAGAACTCCTGGACCTTCCTTGAGGCTCTGGGCCCCTATGCAATGCACTTGCTGCCCCTTCTCTATTGAAGGATTGAAAACAGATCTCCGTGTATGATATATAAGAGTGCATAAATATGCGTTAAAACTGTCCATCGTAATTCTATTACGTATATGTGTATTCCGATATGAACGTGTCGCACTCGTTGCGTTTGAAATATGATGAAATTCACTAACTGGATGAATAATGAAGATATCTGGTTAGTTACTCAAAAGAAACCGTCACCTGACCAACGTCTTTCTTGCAGTGTGCCATGTTAGGAATGATCAATTAAAATGATGGGAAAAGAGGGTCATCAACGAATAATTTACAACGAATTTTTACACTCTGTTGGGCAGTAATCAATAAAAAAAAATCCAAGTGAACAATTTAGCTTGAGATTGCATCGCAAATTGACCCTCAAACATGAACACTGACCATTAAAAATATGTTTAGAGGCTGTGATTTAAGAAAAAATAGAAAATAAATTTCCCGTCGGCATAATAGAAAAGAGGGCGGGATGTGTTTACATTTTCAGCCTCCTAGCTCTTTGGTGCAACCTGTCCGTTTGATACGTACATACATAGCCAGATAGCCAGCCAGCGAGCCGGACTGACTTGAAAACTGAAGAAACCCATGTTGACAGTTCTGGTTGATGGTTTTCAAAACAGATGCGTGATCATGAACAGGGGCGGAGAAATTAGATCTTGCTTTGAAGAAAGTCTGTTTGATGTCGCTCTCAAATGGTTTTGCTTCTTATTTTCTTGAAGTGTTTTTTTTTGTGTATGTGTATATGTGTGTGTGTGTGTGTGTGTGTGTGTGTGTTTTGCTTTATTAATGTTTGATCGCTAGAGGCCAACATGCAGCGGATAAAAATAACGTCAGGCAAGTCAGTCTTTGTAGACGAGCAGGTGTGGCATTTTGACAGTACATTACACAAACTAACGTGGTTTGGGTGCAGCATGTTTTTACCCCCCCCCCCCACTTCATTCGGATTTATGCCATTTTTAGATCAATTTAATGAATATCGATAGCTGGGGGCCGATGTAAGCAAGTTTGTATCTCGGTCAATTACTTATATAGTGAATTGGATCTTCACTGGGTGCCCCATTGGCGTGGTCTTGTACAGTTACTAAGCTAAGCTTAGTAAATTTCTCTCGGTACGGAAATACATTTTGCATTTTCTTTTTTTGAATCTCAATGAAACCGAACAATTTTTTTGTATGAGTTGAAAAATACAACTAGGAATACAACTTTTTTTTAATGTCCAAGTCATTATATATTTAATAATCTCCAACCAGTGTGGCTCTTCCTTACTTATATCTCACACTTATTGAGCCCCTCTTATGGAATACTAGCATATATATATATATATATATATATATATATATATATATATATATATATGATGACGCGACTATAAACTATTACTATAATTAACGCTCCCTTTTTTAGGGTTGAGAACTTTTAGGTAGGACACTCGTCTACTACTGCTACTATGTAATGCTCTTCCAACTCAGGAATCGAGCGCTTTGGTAGATGGGGAATCGTGCGTAAGTAAATGTATCGCTCCATTCGGTCCTATATCGCTAATTCGTTCCAGTTCTGCGTAGTGCAAGGAGGAAAGCACCTGCCTCTGGGTCTGAAGCGAAGGTTTCAACTACACCTCGTGGTACGGGAAGGGCTACTGTATAGCTTTTAGCCACACTGAAAGATTGTGATATAACGAGACAGCTGTTCGTAGATGACAAAATTATCAATTATATATATACATATATATATATATATATATATATATATATATATATATATGTGTGTGTGTGTGTGTGTGTATGTGTGTGTGTGTCGTGATGCTGAGAAAGGATTTGTATATAGTCCCAAAGTATCCACGACCATGAACTTTGCAAGTCATGTTTAATCTGATTAGTGTTATTTCAATGTGTTATCTTATGAGTATTTTATTGTATGATTTTAGGGTGAAGGTGAATATTATTTAAGATAGACCAAACTTTATACAGGGTATCCCTGATGTAACCATCTATTTTGTTAAAATAGGATGTAAGGATTTTCAAGCATCTGTTACGTTGGAATCAAAGTATGCATCATTTCAATCAAAATATATGTTTTAATTAGATTTGAATTGCTTAAAACACATCTGTGGTTATTTTAAATTTCTAATATTAGGTGCGCTATCGATTGTTGTCACTGACTGACAAATCGACATAACAAATGCCTCACACCTTCTCTACAATACATTCTCTCTCAATAGTTCTATGAATTTGACGTTGCTTGAGTGACATTTTGTTATTACGTCATCAGAACATGTAATTCTATTTTACTACGTGTCGATTCTGTAAGTGAAATTCTATTTTACCACGATGTTAGTGTTAAATGAAGTTTTTTTCATAGAAAAGGATTTTTGTAGGCAGGAGTATTGAAAGGAATGGGTCTATCTCTTTCGAAACCTATCATTGGCAAAGAATATGCAGAAAGGAATGTTCATAGTTCCATGCAAGATGAAAAGATAAAAAGAGAAATCAAATTACGTGAAAATCAGGATAAAAATTTCATCTAAGAAGTTCTAGGGACAAGGCTTATTGTAACTGAAATGTTCCACGAAACAGTTGATCATTTTGAAATTCTAGACACATTGATGGTGGCTTTGAAGAATCAAACAATTGAAATCGAGCTTATGTATAGATAGATAGATAGATAGGCATCAATTTATTTGAAATAATCTCTCGTCATTACACGGTTAGTATATCACTCGATTTAGAAAACGTAAGTAGGATAAGCAATTAAAGAAAATGGCGCTGGCGCAGGAATCGAACCTGCCACTGATAGAGTAGCTGCTTCAATGTAGCGATGCACTAACCATTGAGCTAAACAGCCGTCGGTAATGCGAAGGCCTGATAACAGCTTTGAACCAAAATTTTCATCTTGTTTATTCCCCGTCTTTTTCTTCTCGTTCAACGCGACAGAATGTATCCAAGAAATAGACATAACGCAACTTATAATTCATTCATTCGACTTGTGGGTGTGAGTGGTATGTCCTTACCTGAAAATTGATTAAGCTCTTCTATAAGAAAGTATAGGCATCTTATACGATCTACTCTTTTTTATTCCACTGTCATGTAAGAAGCAGAGCAGTTTCAACGAACAAGTGGGTACATTTTTTCCAAGATACTCTGTATTTAAAAAATGTGTCTGTAAAACAACATATAATACAATTACTGCTAGCGCGAAAACTGAACTCGGGTCATTTTTCCTTGACCCTTTGAAGATAAAAAACTGCAAATCGTCTGTTCGGTTCTTTTGTGATAAACATTTGCCAGTGTGTTAAAGAGGGGTGTAAAGAAAGAGAGGTTTTTTTAAGCGGATGAGAGGGTGGGAACAAATAGGAGAGTGGCGATAAAATGAATGGTTGATATTTGTACGTGAGGGCATCACAGATTTTACAAGTGGAAGACGTGGTTTGGTCAAGTTGAGAATATCCTTTGTTTGAATCGGAAGAAGAAGAAGAAGAAGAAGAAGAAGAAGAAGAAGAAGAAGAAGAAGAAGAAGAAGAAGAAGAAGAAGAAGAAGAAGAAGGAGGAGGAGAAGAAGAAGAAGAAGAAGAAGAAGAAGAAGAAGAAGAAGAAGAAGAAGAAGAAGAAGAAGAAGAAGAAGAAGAAGAAGGGGAAGAAGCAAAAAAAAGGAGAGGAAATATTTCTTCAAGTGGGAAAGGAAGACGAAAAATAGGAAAGAACAAAAAAGAAGAACTGGCAATGAAAAGAAAGATAGAGAAAAAGAACGCTTGTGAATTAGTTGATGAGTGAAAAGTTATAGAATGGAAAGAAAGAAAACTGAACAAATCTAGAAAGAGGAGAAAACGATTAGACAATAGATTGTTCATATCCAGGATTCTTCTTGAAAATGGGGAAAAAAAGGAGTAAAAAGAAAGAGAATCAAATAGAGACAGGGGATTGAATAGAAGAAAATGAATGGAAAAAAAATAAAAATCACGAAGAAGAATTGAAAGAAGAAAAAAATGAACGTGAGGGACACACCAATGATGGTGAGACAAAGATTAGAAAAAGGAAAATGAGGAAGAAGAGAATCGAAAGGAAAAATAAATAAAAAGTGAAGGAAATAAAAGAAAGAAAAAGTGAAAGAAAAAACGAAGAATCGAAAATTTTGTGCGAAAAACTAAAAATCGTTCGTTCCATTCTTTCATGATAAACATTTGGCTAACAGAGTAAAGGAGAGTAAAGAAGGAGAGTAAGGATATTTCTAAGCAGATGAGGAAATGGGGATAAATAGGAGAGTGGATATAGAAAGAATTGTTGGTATTTGGACGCGAGGGCATCACAGATTTTACAAATCAGAGACATGGTTTGGTCTAATTGAGAATATCATTTGTTTGAATCGGTAGAAGTGATGATGGGTTATTTCGAGAAGAAGAAGAAGAAGAACAAGAAGAACAAGAACAAGAACAAGAAAATTGGGCAAATAAGTTGGAAAAAAGGGGAAAAAAGTGAAAATAAAAGAGTGAGATGAAGAAAAGGAAACAAAAGAGTCCGCTGAAAGGAGGGGAGGACGAAAAAAAGGGAGGATTGAAAAGAGGGGAGGAAGAAGAGAAGTAGGAGAGAAAGTGCAAGGATCAAACATGCAAAGCCAAGCAAAAAAAGGAGGGAGGTGCGGATGGAAGAGGGCAGTCAAAAAGGAACTTCAAAAAGTGAAGGAGTAAAAATAGAGGGAGACGCAAAAGGGGGAAGGAGAGGGAAGCGAAGGGAGAAAGGGAGACACTGGAAGAGCTACGTAAAGAGTGGGGCCCAGAGGAAGTAGCTAAAAAAGTATTAAAAATTTCTTTCGAATCGTTGAGAACTTTTGGAGATGTCGTGTGGATCGACATATAGCTACGATGCAGGGGAGATAGCTGAACATTTCTAGATCCGGAGAAGAAGCAAAAGAAGAAGCAAATCGGATATCAAAACGTGAGGTTGAAACAAAGATGATTGTGCTATTCTCTGTTGTACAGTGGTCTGTATAATTTCAATCCTTCTTCTTTTCCCCAGCTCCTTTAATACCATTTCTAGCGACTTTGAACTGTTCTGAGTGTACCTTCTATTCCTGGTACTACCCTGACTTCTATGTTCCACACCCTCTTCGGTTCCCTTGCCAGGTCCTGGTATTTCCCTAGTTTTTCACTCTCTTCCATATTTACTCAGTGATCCATAGGCACCGCCATGTCTATTATTTGGTAGATTCTCCTTCCCTTGTCCACAATTACCAGGTCTGGTCTTCTCTCTTGGATGGGGTGATCAATTTGGATGTCAAAGTTCCAGCGTAATTTGTGGCTTTTGTTTTCAACGACTGTCTCCGGTTTGTGTTGATACCATTAGTCGAAACCTATTTGTTTTCTCAGTTCCCAGTGTATCATTTTTGCTACATTGTTGTGCCTGTTCATACTCTTTTTACATTCACTGGTTATTCGGTTTACGGTCTCATCTTTTTCTCCACATAGTTAGCATTTGCTGTTTGCTTGGTTTTGTCGATTTCCACCTTGATTTGTACTGATACATTTGTTTTAGGCTGCCATGGTGAGGGATTCTGAATTCTCTGTATTGTTGATTTTCTGTTCCCATTTTCCTCTCCTTGTTTACTGTGCTGCTCCTTTGTTTGCTATTTTTTGCTATTGTTCGTTGCGTTGCTTCCGGTGCTTCTTCATAATGTCTTCACGATTTGCTTATACATATTGTTATCATTATTTGCTGTCAAACTCCTTCAGTTGACTTTATCATCGTGAATTTGTCAGAAAAGAGAATTTAAAATTTTTTTTTTCATTTGAGACACGCATGAGAGAGAGAAGGAAGAGTGATTCCATGTCGTGTTTGTGAGTTCTCACAATTCAACTTAGTTCGACTTGTTTTATTACAGGGACTACAGTAGGGTACAGCGGCTGAAACGTTGTGTTCAAAAAGTGAACCTCGATAAGGATAACAGTCAAAAAAATACTTCGCTCAAATGCAATCGTTCACTATTTTCTGGCTTAATCTACCGTGCGAAAATGCGTGTACACTAAGCACGACGTGGATTGAAAAACGTTGGGGAACTATTGGTCTATGGCAGATGCCTTTCATCTAGAGCTTAGCTAAGTTTTGCACAGGGTCACAGATATTGGGATTATTGTGAGGATCGAAGTCACTACAGTCGTTATGGTCTTCCAACTATCCAACTCTGTGCGACAGACATCTCTTGGATTTTCACTTGGTTAAACACCGCCTTGCTCGAAATCACAATAGCATGACACACAGTGAGGCCCGAACTCACTAGAAGTGGCTGACAAGAGTAACCCAATAAACGTCCTTTTACGATAAGAGCTCAAATAGAAGGTGCATGTACGCAGGCCTCCTAAATCCCACGAATAGAGACACATACATTTTCATACGTCTTTGTGCTGACGAACATAGAAAGAAAATTCTAAAACATACTATAAAAAGTGTCAGATTTACTTGGATTTATTAAATTGGTTTAGATTTGTAATAAAAATCTTCTGTGATAACTGTAATAACTCCTGATATGATAAAACATTTTGTGGAGAATTTTTGGTTGTATATCTGTTTATATTCGATATATTTTATAGAACTACAGGACACACATTATTTCAAACGATCGCATGCAAAATATTGGAAACATGTTTTTAATAAGTTTCTAGACAACACTTAATTCCAGTTGCCGATACGCAATTTTAGACAATCTTGGAAACGTATTTTCCAAACATTTCTGGATGAGAATGCCTCCAGACTCCCTTGGAAGGCTCCCTCAAATTTACCTCCCTGTGTTCGGGATTGGGGGGGGGGGCATGATTCTCACTGATTCTTAATATTGGAACTTGAGAGGTCTCTGTGAGTACGTGCGTGTATGCGAGTAGTCGTGTGTGAAGAGAAAGGCGGCGTCAGTATTTTCTTTACAAATATGCACAAAAGTTGGATAAAAGCCAAAAAATATATTAGAAAAATAAACAATCGTCTAGAAGTGCACATGCGCACTGCACGCAAAAAAGATTAAGCAGAAAAAAAACGAGGGAGGTAATTCTGGATCTGATGTCTTATCTTTACGATGCTTAATTTAATCGGTCCTTTGGGGTCATTTGAAGCTTTCGGGACTTTCTCTTCTTCCCAAGTTCGTAGCTTATGGCGTCTTTTTTTTTCTTTTCATTTTCTTATTCACTGAAATATTTCCAGGCATATTTATCTATTTTGCTTTTGTATAGTTTCGTTTGGAGAATAATGTCTGCTGTATTTTCGTCGCCATCTTCTTTTTGTGAGCGCGAACAGAATCAGGTTGAAGTCTTCTTCAAGATACTATTTTTGAAATCCAGAGAGCAAAAAGAGCTTATTTACCTCTGCTAACAACAAAGTTAAACTGGAATTAGTCAATAGATATATACGATGTGTGTGTGGGGGGGGGGTACAATAAAAGAAATCCTAGATCTGTCCTAAAATTTGATTAATTATTCCTTAGTCTATGACCTACGCCTGCAGAAAAAAAACATAGAAATTAATTGAGAACTTTTGGAGATATTGAGTGGAAGTCAAGAATGAATACATATGTATGAAATGTATGAAGGAGATGAAAGGAAAAATATACCCCAATTAAAAAAAAGAGTCCTGGATCCGCACCAAGATTCAACCAATTCTTCTTTAACCCAAGACCAACTCTTCTTCAAAATGGCATTGGAATTTATGAGAGCTTTTCAAGGTATGTGGACAGACATATAGCTACGAAGTAATTGTAGAAATTCTGGATCCGCCCCCAAATTTATTTAAATTCGCCTTCGCCCACGGCCCAACCAGAACTTCTGAAGTGTATGAATATACCTCTTTCAATTCTATTGACAGACATAACCGATGGACGTCACGTCTCACAACATGGATCCCCAGAGATCACATAAGAAACTGAGGCCGACAGAACGCAAGATGGACTAATGAACAGATTCAGGAAATACTGGCTCTGCGACGCCCATGATAGAGAATTGTGGCGAATCCTGGGAAAGGTCTATGTCCAACAACGGACGTTAGAAGAATGATGATGATGATGATGATGATGATGATGATGATGATGATGGTGGTGGTGGTGGTGGTGGTGGTGATGATGATGATAGACGAAGTAAAGCATTTGCTTCGATAAAAGAGCACACGTAAAGCGCTTGCTGCTCGTTTTGATAATATGGAGTAATTTTTGTTATAAAATTTGCAGGTTTGGCACAAGGCGCTTACTTGAAGCGAAATGAAGAGAAGATTCAATTTTTTTGTTTAATATGTTGATCATCCATTGACTATTAAAGATAAAAGAATGACAAGACTGGCTACACTATAAACGCAACCATTTCAGCCATTAAGCTGAATTTTCAAAAAAATTTAGGAGTGTATGTGTGCAAAATGTCAAGCTTCTAATATGGATGCTTCGAGCTGAGAAGAGAATAGGGAGAAAGTGAATTGCTGAAGTAAAGATTTTTTCCTGAAGGCAGAAAAAATAATAAATTGTAAATAAAAGACTTCGTTAGCAACACCAGATAATCATATCTAGCGTATTTAGGTTTCTGTTAACTATATTTCTCTTTCTGTCTTCCTCTCTTTTTTCTCTTTCTTTCTTCCTTTCTTTCTTTCTTTCTTTCTCTTTCTTTCTCTTTCTCTTTCTTTCTCTATTTCCCCCCTTTCTTTCTTACTTTCTCTCTTTTGTCCATTAATTGATGACGTAGAAATAAAATCTGTGTCTCTCTCCTCCTTTCTCGCTCTATCCATGATTTAAATTTTATAACGTTTTCACCTTTGAGTCTTAACCGGAAGTCTGAACCTGTCATTGTTGTTAGGTTAGGAAAATAAAGTCAAATCAGTAGGAGTTTGACAAAAAGTTCAATATAGAAAAAAAAAGAAAGTAGGAAGAGCAAAGAAAGAAAAAAAGTGAAAGAAGAAAGAAGGAAAGAAAGAAAGAAGAAAAGAGAAAAGAAAGAAGAAAAGAGAAAAGAAAAAAAGAGGTGAAAGAAGAAAGAAAAAAAGTTGAAAAGAGAAAAGAAAGAAGAAAAGAGAAAAGAAAGAAGAAAAGAGAAAAGAAAGAAGAAAAGAGAAAAGAAAAAAGAGATGAAAGAAGAAAGAAAGAAAGAAAAAAAGAATAAAAGAGAAAAGAAAGAAGAAAAGAGAAAAGAAAAAAAAAAGAGGTGAAAGAAGAAAGAAAGAAAGTCATACGGAATGGAGGACAGACAACTCAGTTGGGATGGGGATGGCGGCAAGAAAACGACTTTAAAAGCAAACAAAACCAACAAAAAGTGCATTAGAAAAAATATATTGGTGCAAGTTTCAAAGATTTCTTGCAGCCTGAAGCGTTAAAAAAGACTGTCCGAAAATAACCAAATAATTGAATTATCATTTCTTGAAAAGTCTGAAGCTTTCTTCTCCTTTTTCGTTTGATGATCACCCCATTCTCCACCCCCACCTCATCACATGCATCGATTATGAACGGCAATGCTCGGAATCCAGAGGAAGAAGGAGAGAGAACTCTCCTGGGGCAGCGGGTCAGGAGTTAAGAAGAAGGCCAGAAATAAATAATGTTCAGATGGTTAGAGTTTTGAGAATTAGAAGCAGCTGAGTCAAAGAAGCAGGTAATTGTGACCTTTCCCGTTCCGAAATGGCCGTCACTCCAGTTGCAGAGTGATAGGCGTTGACGGCGAATTTAAAGTCGAACAAATAGACGACCATAACCATAACCCTACCCCTAACCCTAAAAATACTAGCTCCCAAAAACACTAACCCTAAAAAGCACTGACCCAACAGCTGGAGTGGCGTCCATTTTGAAACAGGGAAGGTATCAATAGCCTTAGAGCGCATTTGAAAAAATGGTTGAACTCTTATTTCAGGAACCGTTTTAACTATTGGTCTCATTTTTTTCTAATGATTTATAGTTTGAACAACCGGAAAAAAATTGACTTTGGCCTCTTTCCATTCGAATTGTATGCCTGAATACGGCCGTAGAATGCATCGGCTGAAGTGTTTTAGTTAGAACACATGCAACAAAAAGAATGAGATAAGTACTCCAAAGAACTCTTGGGATGATTATGACTCTTTTCAAAAGTACGGATGATTGAATCACTTACTCGTAAAATCAGCAGTAGGAAATATACTTTAAACAATTTGAATTAGAGAATACGAACTCAAGATTACAATGAACATTAATTCAAGTTATGAAGACGTAAGAAGCTTAATGAATGAATTCAAGCTTACTAGTTCAGAGAAACGTTTACCAGGCACATTTTATTCATTTATATATTTTTTAATATTATGAAATTGAAAAAAAGATACCTCTCTGTCTGATATGAAGTATTGTAATAGATATAAGGATTTTAGATGTGCTGGCTATAGCTGTGAAAGTTGTCACTGACTTCATCATCGTCATCATTATCAGCCTTTTAGCATCTGTCTTTTGACATGGACCCCCCCCCCAGATTAGCCAGACTTCTCCGTCATGGACTTGTCTATTTTATCATGCCATCTTATATTTAGCCAGCCATACTTTCGCTAATGATCTCTGGGGATCCGCGTGGTTAGTCTTGATGTCAATTGCTGGTCTAACATAATAGCAACATGACTATACGATTGCCATTTGAGTTTTCTAATGAATTCAATGATATCCCTGACTCCTGTTTTTTTTTCCAATGTACTGCGAATTTTCGTAATCGCTCCATAGGATGTATTGACTGATAAATCGACATAGCAAACCCCTTACATCATCTCCACGAAGTATTCCCTTCCACTTTTTCTATGAATCTGATATTGCTCAAGTGACATTTTATCATTACCTCATCAGAACATGTAATTCTATTTTATTACGTCAGAATACAAATACGCCTCACTTGCATGAAAGAAATTTTATTTTACTACGATATTGGCGTTAAATGAGGATACTTTCGGCGAGATTGGCTTTTGATGGTGAAATCCTTGAAAGAAATGGACTTCAAGTGTAAGAAGCTTTCAACAGCACGAATTATGGCATTGGTGTATCTTTTGTCCGACTTTCAGGCTTGTTTTCATTTGATTCGGGTCTTAGTATAATACAAGAAGCAACAGAAAGCGCTTGGAAAATCTGCAATAACGAGGTTGTGTAAATATTCCTAATCATTGCCTCCTTTCTTTGAGGGGTTAGGTAAGGAACAGCAAGAATAGCTATAGAGATAAAGAAAGCTTATATCCAATCTAATTACTCTCTATATGAAGAAAGCAATGAACTTAGCACTGATTTTTAGACTATCTGAAGACCCCAGAAATGATTTCTTTAAACAAAAGTAGGAAATGTTTTGATTGGACATGATTTTGAAATGAATTAACTGATGGATAAATGAATCAAAATCAATGGCTGGAGAAATTCTAGCTACAATTAATCAGTAACTTTTTAATGGTTTGCCATAATACTGTTGCCTATTTGTATCCTTGTAGTATCTGCAATAACCCAAGCAATGTGAATATTTCTTTTCCATAGATTTTATTGCCTCTGTTTTGTGAGGTGCAGTTTTGAAGAGTTTCTTTTGTTCTTTCAGAAGTTGAGAAATTGGTTTCATCAAGAATTATAGCTTGCTTTTATCTGTCTTCAAATTGTCTCCTTTTATTCTAAATCCAATAAGTGAATATTAGATCGAAGTGGCAATCTCATAGATTGACTCAAAAGCCTTTAATCTATATTAACAAGATTTGGATAAACATTTGTTGAATGCTTTTCAGTGAATTCTATTATGATGGGTATTTTCAGTGGCTTTCTCCTCAAAACGAAGATACAGTTCAACCAAGTGAATATAGTTAGTTCCATCAAGAATGGATATTACTTTCATTGACTATATTTGCCAGGCTCATAATTGTTAGAAAAATGGGATACTATTTTCTATAATTAATGAAGGATTTCGCTTTCTAAAACATCACCAGTCCCATAGATTTCTCCAACGTTCACAACTTTATCTAATAAGATTGTTTACAGAATACTCGAGAGAAGTTTCTGAAACTAAAGTTTCCATACCTACAATTGGCTGAAATTTCCATGTATCCACACATCTGTATCAGACGCTTTTTGGTCGTCTGTTCGAGATATGTCAAACGGCTGAAACAGGAAGGAAGATATGGGATCTTATTAAAGGGCATGATGTCATTAGAAGATGTGATGTCATTGACAGATGTAATATTTATTCAGATCAATTTTGTCCACCAGCTGCTATTGACGTCTTAATAAAATATCAAAGATCCACATTAAAGCCCAAAACGAAAAAAAAAAACGAAAAAAATGGTCACTTACGATTTTTATTGAAAATAATACATACAGAATCCATATTGCAATATTTTACAAGTATGAGAATCACTGATTCAAAGGAAGACTACTTGCTTTTCTTCCTTCTCTTACTCATTCTGTTACTTCTACCACAGATGGGGAACGCATCATTGAACTTATGGTTCTTGTTGAATGACCCCAATATTTTTCATTATCAGAGTATATTTGTATATAATCTTTCTGCACCATAAATTGATGAGAACTATCAAATTCGTTTTTTTTGGGGGGGGGCGCAGGGAGGCTGAAAAATATTGTAAAATCATAGTTCAAATTTCGGGATTATGTAATGAAGTCAATGGACCTGATGAAATGTAGCAGCGAGTCGAATTTGGCCCAAGGGTCGGATTTGGCCCGCGGGCTGTAGTTGGCTGACCTCTGGTCTTGCAGGATGAGATCGCTACCATATATAATTTGCTTGGTTAGATATTTGCTGAAATTGGCTCATTACAGTACGCAAACATGTTTTTAGACATCCAGAGAGGTTTGACTTCAACGCTGTAGTGATATTAAGTGTGAACTTAGAAAGCTTGTCTCGTAGTTAGCGTAGTTTGTCCCATTTCTGCTAGGTCCTCCTTAGTAAACATATCTCGTAGGGCTATGATTAGCGAGCTTGTCTTGGAAATCACTTCGCTAGTATAGTATCTTGAGACAGTTTGACACTGTATTTGACGCCCTTCCGATAGTTCCATCAGTCAAAAAAATGCCAGGTGTATCACTCTCTGCTTTCCTCAGGACTATATAAGATATCAATTCATTTGAGGCCATCACAAAAAGTGGGACTTTTTCCTTAATTTCCGACACTGAATTTTACTGTTCGCTCATCAAAAATTGATGTGGAAAACGACCATTTTTTTTTTTGTATATTCAATGAAGTCGACGTCCATAGCCTTAGTTTATTGATCCCTGGTTCAGAGTTGACTGTAACTGATGTGCTAATAGTTTATTTATGTTGATTCGTTTTGGGGCATGCAGCCTCAACTGCACTACTTCAGTGGACCCGGTTCTTAGCAACCCTCCTCAGCTGGGTCCATATCAGTCTGGCAAACCCTGCCTCAATTGAGGCCCAAGTTTCCCTCTAAGTAGTGTGCACATGCGTGCGTATAACCGTTTTGCAACCATCGCAAAAAAAATTCAAATTTTACATTGGGTATGAGAAAGGTAGAAAAAACGAACTTGACAATAGAAATAGCTTACTGATTTTCAACGGAAAAAAAACATCGATTCTCTATTTCAAAACGCGCTCATACATTTTTAGGGGGAAAAATTACACAACGTAAGATTTCAAGGCTATTGTTACCTTTCCAATTTTAAAATGTTAACTACTTTAGCTCCAGAGTTGGTGTTTTTTGTTGTTTTTTTCTAGGGTAGGTGCTTTAAGAGCGAGTATTTTTAGGGTTAGAGTTATTGTCACCTGCTTCATAGACTTTATTCTCTATCAGCGCCTGCTACTCTGCTGC
This sequence comes from Thysanoteuthis rhombus, assembly GCA_963457665.1. NCBI lineage: Eukaryota > Metazoa > Mollusca > Cephalopoda > Oegopsida > Thysanoteuthidae > Thysanoteuthis > Thysanoteuthis major. The sequence goes on along the minus strand of OY735226.1, from coordinate 43,112,413 downwards.
TGGAGAGGTGGACATTTTGAAACGGGAAAGGTCGTGATTGCTAGTTTTTGTAGACACGACTTCGAGAAAATAGCAGAAATATCAGATGTCTATTACTGATATGCTTCGGCTAAAGTGAAACTTTTTATCCAATGTCTGCTCTAATGTTTCAATCACTAGATTTCTCTGTTTTGACATATTGTGTACAACTACATTCAAATCAAAACTGTCAACATAGGTTTCTTCAGTTTTCAAGCTGATCTGTTTAGCTGACTGGCCGTGTACGTATGTATCTCGCGTACAAGCAAAACCAATAACTTGAGGCAAGAGGGATGACAATTACAACAGGTAAAACTTTGGGCTTTTTTTTTTCAATTCACTTTAACAGGTGAGTTAAGGTTTCAATTTACAATGAAAGTTTATTCTAAATTGATCATTAGTTTGTACCCATCTGAAAATTCAGATATTTTTATGATCACTGTCCAACAAAATGTTAGAGAAGTAACTTATTCATTGATCACTTTTTTTTTCAAATGTTTCAATTGATCACCCCAATTACGGCATCTTGCCAAAAGTCATTGGCTACGTAATGGTTTCTATTGAGTGACTAACCTTATATGCGAATAGGGAAAGTGTTTGTTCCTTCTGTTTGTCACGTCACAGAGGGGAAATTATTCGTCATCAATACAAGACTGATTATTTTGTCAATGCGATAAGGAAAAGTTCGGCTGAATCCAAGTTTGACATCGAGAATAAAATGAAAAATAAAAACGTGGGTGAAAAAAAAGGGTTAAAGCAAAAAGAAAGAAAGAATTAAGAAAAAGAGGAATGATTAGAAGGAGGAAAGGAGGTAAGAAGAAAAAGGAGAAACAAACAAAGAAAGAGAAAAAGATGGAAAATTGAAAAATGATGGATGTTGAGCAGGTGAAAAAGAGAAAAGAAAAACAATGAAAAAGAAAAAAAGAACGATTTTGCGAAGGAAGAAACGAAAAAAGAAAGAAAAAAACGTAAGGAAGGAAGAAACAACCAAATAATTTTAAAAAAAACGGACGAAGAAGAAAAAGGGGGAAATAGTGAGTGAGTAAAAAAAAGGAGAAGGAAAAAAATTGGAAGTAATAAAAGAAGGACAATTTGCGAAGAAAGAAATGAAAAAACGAAAAAAAAGGAAAATAAGATGAGAATGACAGTAAGGAAGGAAAGCCAAAGAAAAAAAAAAAGGAGATAAGGAGAGGAAGGAGAAAGAAAAGAATTTTACAAGGGGTAAATCTGGTTAGTCACTCAATAGAAAATATCGTGTGAACAATTTTTTGGCAGCATGCTGTGTCGGGGGATTTCAATCAAAACTTTTGGAATAAGTGGTGATCAATGAATAACTTCTCTGGCTTTTTGTTGGATGATTGGAAATTTCAAATTTTCAAAAAGACAAGTGCTTACCGATTAGGGATCATTATTAGCACCAGCAGCGACAGCAGCAGCAGCAGCAGCAGCAGCCTTTTAGCGTCCGTCGTTGTGCATAGACCTTCTCCAAGATTCGTCCGACATCTCTATCATGGGAGCCACGGAGCCAACATTTTCTGAATGTGTTTGGCTCGCCACGTTGTGTAATTTTTGGACAGCCACAATTTTGCATATGATCTCTGGGGAATTAAGGATCCACTCGGTATAAACATGTTGGAAAATGAACCCTCCTCCCGTTCACTAAAAATGGGGGAAAATGTTCTTTCTGTGATTTTTCAGACTTTATGGAGTCATTACTACGGCCAGCATGAGTGATACATGAGTAGCCAACTAACCAGTCAGACCAACATGAAAACTAAAGAAACCTATGTTTACAGTTCAGGTGACAGTGTGAGTTGATGGTTCCTGGCAAGCAAACAAATAACCAAAGAGAAAAACGATATGTCGAGAGGAAAAAGAAAGAAAAGAATTTTACAAGTACAAATTATCATGTACCCAATGTCTTTTGGCAGCATGGTATGTTGGGGGAGATCAATTAAATATCAATATATGTTCGAAAAAGAATTACCTGTCTCCAGATGTTACTGAGCACAAGTAGAACAATAGATATAGATCTTATCGATATACTCGGGAGATGGAAGTCTTAAATTCTAAAATCTGAACGGGACGTAAATCTCTGAGAAGCGAAAAAGAAGACAACGGCGGTGAGGGAGGAGAGGGCGCCGGCTAGGTAGGATATTGGCGTTCACAGATTAGGTGATGTCGCAGGATTTGTCAGGATTAAAACAAAGAAGTGTCGTTGATTAAAGGAAGAGAGACAAATAACAAAGAAAGAAAGAAAGAAAGAAAGAAAGAAAGAAAGAAAGGGAGCTCATAGGAAATCAGAAATAAATAAATAAAGGAAGAATGATTAAAAGGAAGGGAATGAAAGAAAGGACGAAGGGAGTGAAGAAAACGTACGATAAATATTCAGGGGGCAAAAAGCATTGAAAATCTGAGACGAAAAGAAAGTGTAACAAAAACTACCAGCAAACAAATCGATTGAAACAGACGATAAGAAAATCGAAAGATGAAAATGTTAAAGAAAGAAAAAAAAAAAAGAAAGGAAATCTGTCAAATCTTCATGTTGAATCAGTTATCCTTCCCATGATTCTAATCTTCCTGTCTGCTGATCTCTTAAGTTCCGGACGGCACCCTCCTCTCTAACCCCTGCTGTACCCGCACCCGACATTCTGTCAATTTTCTAATTCCCCCAACCTCACCTGTTCTTTTTGATAGGTTTCCTATCTCGGGGCATTTGCCACCGGTGTCAAACTTTACTTTCCCCACTCAATAAAAGAAAAAACGATCTGTCTTCTTTTTTTTTTTTATCCACACTTTCTAACAACCAAATCTCGATATTTAAAATCGAATCTCAACTACGTTATTTTTCAAAGGAACACACTAACATAGCTCAGTAACACACATGTACAAAGAAGGCCGTTTATTACAATCACGGGTAATATTAACAAACGTCAATTGGTACTCTAATCAGTCGCTGACAAAAATTTTGATTTAAAAAATGGATAAAATATATATCAACTTTTCGACATGCGAAGTTGTTCATGACAAAGAATTTAACAATACGACGATGAATTTATGACAATGAATGTAAGTTTATAACAGTGTATGTTAACTGTACCAAATTCTTTAATGTCTGCTTGATATCATCAGCTAGTTATTGCATTATGACTCATAACATGGACCCCAGAGATTACATGCGAAACCGAGACCGATAGGATACGAGATGGAGAGATGAACTAGACAATTTAAGAAAATACTGGCTCCACAACGCTCATGACAGAGAATTGTGGCGAATCCTGGGGATAGTTAAAATAATAATGATGATGATGATGATAATGATGATTGTTACCTGAAAAACTATGTCCCCAGTTGATCGAAATGACTGGTTCCCTCTATATCTCTGCTTTTGTGTTAACTGTGATGTGAGTTTTAAACCTTTTAAATTATCAGTGTAGACAAGTTTATCAACTCAAATAATCTGATGATGTTTCATGTTGCTGAAAAGGTTTCAGGAAGAGAATTGAGCTCTCAAATAAACAGCGGTCATCACAGCTTGAGAGCACGCACATATTATGCACGTCACATTTTTTAGACATCGGCACAGTCAGAATTTTTCAGTTACCCACCTATGGAGCTGAAATATGGAACCTTACCAAAAGATTGACCCTCGAACTGAGAACCATTCAACGTATGCAGGAGAGACTCATGCTCAGCATCACATGGTGATGTGACAAAACAGTGCAGAGTATTAGAGAGAAAAAAAACAGAAATGAAGATATCATTATCATCACATTCAGTCTTTTAACGTCTAGGATTCGCCACACTTCTCTATCATAGGCGTCGCGGAGCTAGTACTTTCTGAATTTGTCTATCTCGTCTCTCCATCTAATACTCTGCCAGCCTCGGTTGCACATGTGATCTCTGGGTATCAATGTCACGAGAAGCTATGTTCATCGGTTATCTGCCATTCTTGCAACATGGCCATCCCATTGCCATTTGAGATTTTTAATTGATTCTATGATGTCCCTGACTTCTGTCTTCTACCGGGTGTATTATGTCGTCTCGTGATCTCTCCATGTGAGGTTGAGCATAATTCTTCCATGTGCACGTTGTATAGCTCTCGATTTGCAGGTCTGTCTCTGGGTTCGATTCCACGTTTCAGCTCCATAGGTGACTATTGGGAGGATGCATTGGTTATATACCCTTCTTTTTAGGATTTATGGGATCTTTTTATTTTTGAAAGTTGAGCTTGCCATCCTCGGGGGATTCTTCGCTTGATTCCTTGTTTTGAGGGTCTCATGGAGATTTGTTGTCCTAGGTAGATTTAGTGATCTACTTCCTCCCGTTTTGTGTCCTCGATTTTGTTCTTTGTGTTTTTATCTCCAATGTGGTTGTTTCACATGATCTTTGTCTTGTTGGAGTTCATGTGTAGGCCGACTTTCTTGCTCTCTTTATTTAATTCATCTCACATTAGTTAGAGGTCGTGTAGGTTCTTTGCGAAAAGGGCAATTTTGTCTGCCAATATGAGGTTACTCAGATATTTGCTGTCTATTCTGATTCCTTTAATCTTCCACTTTAGTCTACTGAGGATCATCTCGAGGCAGGCTGTGGAGAGTTTGAGTGAGCTGGTATCACTTTGTCTTATCCCTTTTTGGTGCTGGAAGAGCTCCGAGTCTTCATGTAGCAGGTTATAAAGGAGCTGCAGTGATTGTATATATGTTCCAGCAATTCGACATGTACTGGATCTACACCTTGCCGAGTGATGGCCTCCATGACCTTAATGGTCCATTAAACAAAAACACAAATGGCAATCAGCTGCCCATATTGCATGAATTTCGGTCAAGCGCCGGATATCACAACTCACACCGTGGATCCCATGGATATCATATGCGAAACAGTGGCCGGCAGAATATAAGATGGTATAACGAACCTTGTGATGCCCATGATATGGAGGTTTGGTGAATCTTGGGATAGGTCTCTGTCCAACGACGACGCGAAAAGGCTGCAGCTGCTGCTGCTGCTGCCGCTGTTGCTGCTGCTGCTGCTGCTGCTGTTGCTGCTGCTGCTGATGATGATGATGATGATGATGATGATGATGATGATGATTTGTGCAATTGAGGGACGCTCAGTCACAGAGCTAAGTTTGGTGCACATGTCATAGCTTTGCGAATACTTCAGTTGGAGTGCATCAGTCTACAAGATCCAAACCATTACTCTGTGGGAGGTGTTTTTTAATGTAGTATACAACATACAAGGAAGTGCGAAAATCACAAAACGAGATAAGTAGATACATACATACATATAGGATGAGAAAGAAATTCAAGCTGTGTAGAGAGTCAGAAAGAGAGGGAGATAAGTATTACCTGAGATATTCAGATTGAGATAGATACATAGATAAAACCATATATATATATATATATATATATATATATATATATATATATATATATATATATAAAGGTTTTTGTGACTGGTTAGAATATCTCGGAAATTAGAAAACCAAGTTTTTGAACATTAGTGGTTGGGGTTTGAAAATCACAAAAGATTGAAAATTTGCGGAAATACACGAATCCTGACAACAAAAAAGTGTTTTGTTTTGTTTTGTTTTTTTGTTGGTTTTTTTTCGCTCTGTTTTTCAATTCATTTTCTTTTAAAAAGACCAAAAAAAAATTTTTTTTTTTCGCCCTTAAATCTGAATAAAAATTTCCGGATAACTGGACACTATTTCCGAAGAAATCAAGACCCGGTCATCTGCACCTCCCCTCCCATAACCTTGTCTTTCATCGAAAGTCTCTCAATCGAAATGACCAAAGCTCAGACAATTCCCTTTTTGCATCGTCTGCTTATCTTCCACGAGTTACGTTCCTTTACTACCCTCTTCAACCAACACAAAATTATTTACAAAATTCAGAGCAAAATGTCCTGATGGTTTTTCTTGGCAAAATGGTTTTCCTGAATATATACGTTTTTAAGAAAGCAAAAATGCTAAATAACATTGATGCAGGATGGAAGAGTTCACCAAAAGAACTGAGTTCTATTGGATTCCAATGGCAATTTTTGGAGAATTTGATTCCTGGCATACAATCGATCTTTCCTACGTCTCCTATCTTTCCAAGTCTCGATTTAGATGAGCTAGCATCTCTAGCAGCGATCGCTGACACTGACAGTATATATCGACATAAGAAACGCCTCACCATCTTCACAAAGCATTCACTCCTACTCCTCCAATGAATCTGATGTCACTTAAATAACATTTTATTATTACGTTATTAAAACATGGAATTTTATTCTACTACGCTAAAAGAAAAGCACGCATCAAGTGTGTGAATGAAATTCTATTTTACCATGATATTTACGTTGAATTAGGATTTTAAAGCTGGGTGCTTTAAAAGGAATTGGCTTCTAAAGTAGAGGGTTTTTAAGACATCAAAGGTCAAAGTAGCGCATCTCTGGTCTGACTTTCAGCCTTCTTTCATTCGCCTTGAATTTGCTTCTTTACTCGTTTTCTCCTCATTCACAATTCAAATCTTCATTTGATGTATAGATAAATAGATAGATCACTTAAACTACTATCACTTTCAGACAGAATTTTAAAAAATCATTTATCCTGGAGGCACCAAAACAGTATCCTCCTATTGCACAAAACGTACTGTCTGAGGTACGCCCCGATATTGGCTATAACGACCGAGACACCAAGGAATGTTTGGCAATTACCCAAATGAAAAAAATAGATTGTGAGAGAACAATGGACACACAGAGACACACAGACATATATATATATATATATATATATATATATATATATATATATATATATATATATATATGGAATTGTATTTATCATTAGATAGATATAAGCATACACACAAACGCATACACAAAGTCGACTGTGTATGAGAGCATATATGCGTGTGTGTATGTGCTGCAGAGAAGGCAATATTCTATTAGAAAGGCAACACTAGTGACTCTTCTGTACAACTTAGAGCCTACCTCACTTATTACAAGTACAAAACACGACCGGAAATAGGTGACATTTCCAAACAGTTTCAGACCGCTAATCAGAGCGACTGACAGAGACTCTCGATGCAGCGCTACGGACAGTAATATAATCAGTCTATTCTGCCTTGCGAAGAAGGGGTTTTCAAATGAAGGCCTCGTCGCCCGTTGTGAAGATCCATTAAGCATCAGGGTGTCCGAGTTTTTGCATTGATTGACTTGGTTAAGTAGATTTGATTGAAAGCTCTCACTGATTGCGAAACGTAGACGGACACTGACATACTTTACCACTGTTGATTCGAAGCAGATTGGACTCTCTAGCCTCGGATAGACAAACCAGTCGATAGAGTCTAGGCTGAGCGGGAAGGGGGGGTGGATTCTGACGACTGGGCATCCAAGGATCTCCTTACGCTTTGCCAAGGTATGCACCCTGGAGGGCAAATTCCATTGTCTGTAGAGACAAGAAGGAGGTCATAATCCATTCGTGTCTTAGAAAGGTTCTGGGGGAGGTGGCCTTTGACTTTCCTCAGGAGGATTAGCGAGATCACTACAGAAGGCTCTACGCATGATCCCCAGATGCTCACGGTTGGTCACCCATTACTTAACCTGGGTGAATGTACTAGAACCAATCCGTCCAACGCACTTTGGTTGTAATTTCAGGGCTCGGGCAAGCGGTTGATAGTAGGCAAATATATATATATATATATATATATATATATATATATATATATATATATATATATGTGTGTGTGTGTGTGTGTGTGTGTGTGTGTGTGTGTGTTATTGTGCTGAGGAAGAGAGAAAAAGAGAGAAAGAGAGAGGGGAGAGATTGAAAAAAGGAGAGAAAGAGAGAAAAGGAGAGATAGAGAAAGGGAGAATGAGAGAGAGAGAAGAATAAAGACATGGAGAGAAAGAGAGATAGGAATATGCTGATATAAATAGTTGTGAACTGAACTGGGTATACATTGATTGATTGATTGATTGATAGGTGTATAAACAGACTCCGATAGATAGATAGATTGATAGATAGATAGATAGATAGATAGATAGATAGATAGATAGATAGATAGATAGATAGATAAAATATGTTTTAAGAAATAATGAGTATACGTCGAAACTTTCAGCCTGTTAGCTCCATTAGTGTGGTTTGCACACGTGATAATACTTACATAACCAGCAAGCCTACTAGACCACCCTGAGAACTGAAAAAAACCTCTGTTGACAGTTTTGGTTGACATTTTTTAATAATGTTCCTGAGATGAAGACCTGCAAGGAAACTGGAAACTCCAGTTTGAAAATCTAGGATATACAAAGAGGGGTGCGTGCGCGTGTGTGAGTGTTTGTGCGTGTGTTTATTGACGTATACTTGTATGTGTTGACATGTTTGAGTGAGTGTGTGTATGTGTATGTGTGTATGTGTATGCGTGTGTGTGTATTTGCTTGCGTGTGTGTACGTGTGCATGTATATTTGCATGTGTCTGTGTGCATGTGTATTTCTGTGCGTTTATTTGTGTGCGTATTTAAGTGTGTATACACATGTATGTGTGTGTTCGTGAGAGAATCATAGAGAGAAAGATATGTATAGACAGTGGGGCATAGATAAAGAGAGAGGCATGGAGAGAGATGGAGGGAGAAAAACACAAGGAGAAGGATAGAGAGAGAGACATATAGGGAGAGAGAAAGAGAGTAGGGGAGGCATACTCAAAGAAAGAATGAAAGAGAGAGAGAAAGAAAGATGGAGAGAGACTCTCTGTTGTCATTTCATCAACACATAGTACAAAAGTTTTTGGTAGAAATAATAAAGGTTTCAGAATTACTGAACCACAGTAATAAATGATATCAAATATAGTTTCAGAAATTAGTCACTCTATAGAAACCGTCACGCGACCAATGTATTTTGTCAACATGCTGTGTTGGGGGTGATCAATTGCAAAATGGGGAAAAAAAGTGATCAGAGAATAAGCTCTCGCCTTTTGTCGGCAAGTGATCACTAAATAAGATTGAATTTCTAAAAAAACGAGCGTGACATAAATTGAGGGATCAATTTAGTATAGATTTGCATCGCAAATTGAATTCCCCACTAAAAACCTGTATGAAAGGGGAATTTAAAAAAACAAAAACAAGTATATGTTGTAGGCATGATAAGGGTTAAATGTGAGAAATTTCAGCCCTCTAGCTCCATTTGTATGGCTTGTGCGATGAACTTAAAAGCTGAAAAATCTATATCGACAGTTTTGGTTCATGGTTTCTGGGACATGCAATCATGTTAAAAGGTTCAATATTATTTGATTATAGAAATACTTTCGAGGTGATTGATTAAAGAAATTTTGAAAGTTTCGACACATATTCAAAAAGTTACAGACTTGATTTAAAAATATGATTTGATCAAATTTACTTTTCGAATCGAAAAGAAGAGTGTTGTTATGCAGAGTTACAGGCTCACTCCAGACACCCAATTAGCAATATGGCGCATAATCTTCGTCGGTATCAGAACCAATTGATGATTTTCAAGGCAGGTAAGACCAATGCTATGTACATCAGACATGTTGGGGACAAATACACTTCGATCGAAATTTAAAAGGTAGAACTGAAGAAAGTTGACCTCTACGTCTACATAGGCCAAAGAATCTCCAAAAATTCTTCAAATGAAGAGGATATCTGGCCAAGGATCGCTCTAGGGTGGTAAACTTTTGGTTGTGCAAACTCAACCTCCAAGAACAAGAATATCCCATTAGTCCTACAAACTATACATCTCTGCGATGCATCCTGCCGATAGTCACCTATGGTGCTGAGATATGGAACCCTCCCAAAAGACTGACCCTTAAACTGAGAACCATGCAACGTGCACCGAAGAGAATCATGTTCAACATCAAGAGGAGTGATCACAAGACAGCACACTATATTAGAGAAATTAAATGAGTCAAAAGATATATGATCCATTAAAAAAAACTCATATTTATCATACAAACCATTAGAAAATACGATAGGTAATGGGCTGGCCATGCTGCAAGAATGCCAGACAACTGCTGGACATCACCATTCACAGCGTGGATCTCCACAGATAATATGCCAAACCCTAGCCGCCCACAAATTAGGCTAGACTAGTACAAAAAGTATTGGCTCCGCAATGCCCATGATATAGAGGTCTGGAGGATCATTGGAAAAACCTATGACCAACGACAGACACTAAAACGATGATGATGATGATGATGATGATGATGATGATGATGATGATGATGATGATGATGATGATGATGATGATGATGATGAAATTTCCAGCACCGTTTCAAAACAATTTTGTAGGTCCAAAACACATACCTAGCAAGAATTTTTTATCAAAAAGTTACTGAAGTTTCAAAATGAACGTGACTTTTGCACTCCTCTCTATACATAGATCTTAGCTGGATGAGATGTTATATTTCCAACTTCTTAATTCTAACTTTTAACTGCAAAAGAAAGAAGAAAACTGTACAGTGCTAATCTCTAAAAGGTGTCTTCAATGGGTGCCTGTCAAGATTATCATCATATAGAGATATAGGCAGAGCGAGGCAGATTTGATTTTGTATTCTACAATTTATAAATTTTGCAGGCAATCTTGACGGAAAGAGCACTATTGACATACGAAAGCAAGGCTTTGCAGGCAGACTCTCAATTATATAACATCACATTATATATTTTTTTATAATTACATATTATTTTTGCAAACAGACTTTCAATTATATAACATTCAATTGTATATCATTTTTATAATTACATATTATTTTTGAAGACAGACTTTCAATTATATAACATGCAAGAACGACAAAAAAAATAATGAACGATTATTGTAATCTTAATCGATTTGCTGTCAGAACTTCATTAAGTTCTTTTGCGTATGATTTTTGTCCTTGTTTTGTTTGGGGTTTTTTTGTTTTGTTTTTGTTTTGTTTTTTTGTTTTTTGTTTTTAATGTTTTTAATACTAAATTGATTTTTCTAGCTTCCCAGGGGATTTCATTTTAAGCCATTAACTGCACGTGCAGCTCCGTCTAAATTTGGCGGTAACTTTGATTATACTGGATGACGTAAAATAAGCTGAACAGTTTGTTTTCTCAGTAAACAATGGACCCCACTACTTTAAGTAATGAACAGAGAAATATGAAACCAAACTTCTATTTTTTTTTCTTCCGTACTCGGAAAAACGAAACCGTCTGCAAAAAAAAAAATCATTTACATAGCTGATGATGTCCAACATACGTACGATAGTCACCAGAAGCCATTATGGTAATGGTAAGTAGTGAAAATTGAAGTTTCTTAGGCTTAAATCCGAAATTAGAACCTCAAAGAAGATATTTATGTTAAAAAAAACAACTTTTGACGCATATGGCTCTATCAGGAATACCTATCTTTATAATAATACATCATGAACTCCCGAGTCTTTCTGAAACAAACTACTCCGTTTTTAGCCGAGGCTGGATGAGGTTCTACCGTTTTATGACAAGCAGTGTACACAGAAAAATTCGAAGTCTTGACGCGCCACAGAGCTGCGGTAATATTCTGTAAAAACTGTGTCTTAATCAGCAAGGGCTCTTGGCTAGACAAAATTTCTTGTTCGGTGACTTGGTGCTACTATGAAAAGCTTCCTGTCTGACTGAACACATGAGCATGCAAGATAGAGCTGGTCATGAGAGAAATTTGGACTTGAAATTATGAAGCATAGAAACATAGAAGCAAGCAGAAAAAGTTGTCCGTAAATTTAGATGGATAGGTCTTTGGTGTGACCGATGGAAATCTTTGTCGTTTGCAATCGAGCCATAGAGCTAAAATGACTGTCAACATATCAGTCATTATCTCCGAGCGAAATTATGATGAAAAAGCGATACGTGACAAGGAAAAACGTTCAAAACGAAAGGAATCAAAATAATAAGATAAATAATTATAATTTCAAAGGAATTATGTTTATTATAAGAAGTATTTATGCTATTTACAAGGGGAATGAATGGAAAAGAATATTCACCGAAAACTTCTTGATTTTCCTTTTTTAGAACCGGGCTGGAAATTTTTGTCCCATTTTTTACATTTTTATGACTTGAGGCTCTTTCTTGGATTTAAATCCAGCATTGAAACTTCAAAGAAGATATTTGAAATATAATTTTTCCGACACCTTTCTTGGGAATACCTATCTCTATAATGATATATTTGGGCCTTCCGAGTATTTACCAAAAGGTTCGATAATTTGAGAAACTTAGCACCAAATGCAAAAGAATGAGAATAATTAGATATATTTCAAGGAAAAGGATTCATTTATCACCTGAAAGAAAAATTGGGATCGTTTATAAAAGAAGGACACATTCGAAGAAGGGATGCTGAGCAAAGTCTCTTCCTTTTTCAGGTGATAAATTGATGTCTAATTTGAGTAAAATTAAAAACAACATTGGAGTTGCAAGATATCCACTCAATGTGGTCTGATACTAAGCTGCGAGAACTGGGCTCTCAGCATTTAACTCACTACATAAATGAATTCTCAAAAAGACACGTTTACAAAACATTAGTTTAGATTATGCATTCATAGATAATTAGAGAACATTACTGGGTTTAGCATAGTCAGACACAAAGCCACAAGAATGGAGCTCTTGGTAGAGAATCAATATTCTAATGTAAGTAGAGTCGGGAAGGAAGAGAAAAAATGGGAAGATATATGAGTGGGTGCGTATGATAAGTGCTAAACGAACCATTTTTTTTTGTTGAAAAGTTGATTTTCTTATCATTTTCAGAGCTTTAATTCTCAGTTTTTATTTTATTTTGAAGCATGGACACTCTATAAATCATGATGCAAGGTGTTGAAACTTCAAAATAAGAATATATCAACTTGAAAAAAAAAATGGTGCGTTGTGCACTTATCATACGTGCTCACTCATATTATTTACTCGAGTTCAGGCCATAAGCACTCCTACTAAAGATCTTCTTGTCATGGACACCATTAGTCAAATCTCACCTCATCTCAAGCTGAACTTATTCACGCATTAGAGACTTTTTCCTTGACATAAGCGGCATCGACCACATTTCATATACATCTCATTTACATAAATATTTGGAACTGTCAATCAGAACAGTCACTAAAACCGTCACCAGTTTTCTCCGGTTTTTAAGATGGTCTGGCTGTCTTGCTGTTTGGCTACGTGTCCATATGTATGTAACCCTTTGCACGTTCAGGCTGCACAGGGCTGAAAATCTAAACATATACAACTTATGTATAAAAAAAAAGTTTTCTGTCTTAGTTTTTTAATAATCCCCCCTCAATAGGGTTTTTTAATGGAAGGGGTTCTTGACATAAGCAGCTTTGACCACGATGTAGGTTTATGCTAAATTGTTTTCTTAGCTTGTATCTGATATTATTCACGCTTGCTCTTTGAAAATTTGAACTTTTAGTGACCTCTGCCCAACGAAAAGCGATAAAAGTAACATATTCAATGCTCATCACCGCAATTCGAATAATTGATCATCGCCAATACTGTATGCTGCCAAATGAAATTAGCCGTATGATGGTTTCGATTGAGTTAATAACCAGACCTCTCCATTTTCAAATCATTTGCCTCGGGCCTCAATTAAGCTTTATCTGGTCCTGTGAATTGTTAACGAGTTTTTGTTGTATGTTTGCGGAAGTATCAGCGCTCAGTAATAGATGGGAACCAGTGACCTGGAAAACTAATTTTCGCAATTAAAGCCCCTCCCCACTCTTACATAATAAGCCAGTGTGAGTCGATTTGAAAAAAAATTGAACATTTCTATCCCACTCTGTGTTTCAACGACCCAAATCCAAATCCTCATTTGCCGAACGAATCTTTGATGAACCGAACGTGGAAATTGAGGCCGGTCTTATCGCCATTTTCACAAGGTCGCATCATAACGCCAGCATATCATCGAAATCAGAGGGTTTTAGACATAATTAGAGAATAAAATATGCTTAAGTTTCAAAAATAGATAAACACGTCTGGTTGGTCGCTCAATAGAAACCCCTACATGACCAACGGCTTTAAGCACATACCGTGTTATGGGTGATCAGTTAGAAAAAATGGTTAAAGGGGTGATCAATGGAACAGTTACTTTTCTCACAATTTGTTGGGCAGTGATCACTGAAATAGTCTGAATTTTCGACAACAAAAAAACAAGCATGAACGTGATTGGACACAATCTTAGCAACCGATAGAGCATAAACTTACATTATAAATTTCATCATCATCAGTCTTATATCGTCCGTCGTTGGACATAAACCTTCGACACACTTCTCTATCGTGGGCGCCGCGGAGCAATTATTTTCTAAATTTGTCTAGTTCATCTCTCCATTTTGTACTTGGTCGGCCTCCGTTTCACATGTGATCTCTGGATATCCATGTTGTGAGTCGTGATGTCTATCGGTTATCTGCTATTCTTACAACATGGTCTACCCATTGCCATTCAAGTTTTCTAATCGATTCTATGGTGTCTCTAACTCCCGTTTTCTTCCTGATATACTGTGCTGTCTTGTGATATCTTAATGTGAGGTTGAGCATGATTCTCTCATGCGCACGTTGCGGGTTTGTCTCTCGGTTAGGTTCTATGTTTCAGCTCCATATTTGACTATTGGGAGGATACATTGGTTGTATACTCTACATTTTTAGGATTATTGGGTTCGTAGGAGTGGGATATGTTTTTTTAATTCCTTGGTATGGTAAAAAGTAAGGGTTGAAAATGTCAGTCCTCTGGTTGTGTGACGGATACTCGTAATGCTCACATACGTAGCCAGCCAACCGGCCAATCGAACCAACTGGAAAACTGAAGAGACCTATGTGGGCAGTTATGGTTGACAGTTTCAGATAAAACAGAGATGCAGAGTTTTGGCATAAAAAGAGTGCAATTTGAATTATAATTGCATTTGATTGAGTTGATGAGACATTCACGAATTTTGAAATACGATTAACAGAAATAGTTTTATTCTTATTTTTTTTTGTCTTTCACCATCATCATCATCATCATCATCATCGATTTTTTTTGTTTGCTTTTTATCAGTTGACCTATTTACCATCGTCTTTTTCTTCCTCCCTGTCTCTGCAACTCTCCTTCCCTTCTTCCTCATCTTCTTTTTCCCTCAACTTCAGGACTTATCATAGTTTCAGTAGATTCAAACAACCGATATTCTCATCTTGACCAAAGTATCTCTCCCACTTGTAAAATCTGCGATGCCCTCGCGTTTAAATAGCTACCATTCTTTACATCGTCACTCTCCTATTTATCTTAATTCCCACAAACTCTCCTTACCACCCTTCATTACTCTCCTCTCTAATTCGTGACGAAATATCCAACATGGAAGAATAGAACAAACTATTAGTAGTTATTTTTTTGGATCGATTCTCAAGATAAAAAAATAGAAAGTAAAAGAAAGGAAGAGGAGAGAAAGAAAAAAGGCAGATTATCCAGTGTTTATATACATACGTGTGTGTGTGTGTGTGTGTGTGTGTGTGTGTGTGTGTGTGTGTGTGTGTGTGTGTGTTTTGAGAAAGCTTTACAGCTTTTAAAACTAAACAGAATGAAAAACTTTTTTCAAATTTTTTTTTGTCACTTCAGTCACTTATTCCCCAGAACCTGTTAGTGTAAAAAGATTTTTCGGTATTTTTTTTTTCTATTTTACATATACTCTGTTATTATGATACTATGTGTAAATTTTCTCTCGTTGGAATCATCAGTTGTTTATCTTGTAACCATTTCGAGGACTTGAAAATAAAACTGTTGTATCAACATGACACCCCAGCAGTTCTGATCAAACACCACCTCCCTTTCAGCCATGATTTTTACATATAGCTTCTATGTAGTTTGTTATTTCATATAGGGTATTATCATAATGCATTGTATATAGATGTTATTTCATACTACATATCTTGGGGGGGGGCAGGGGCTCATGTGTGTTACCAAAAAACATATCTAACGATGAAGGATCAGTGAATTTAACTGAGACAAAACTCGTTGTTAGTGTCACATCTGTTGCATTTTGGGCGATATTCTTCGTTTTATTTTTAATGCAATCTTTATTTTTGTTTTAGCTGAGATTAGCATTAAACACTATCGGAGACAAAAAGTTTCATCAGAGTCTCAGATGTAGACAAATGCCATCAAAAAATATTTACACAACATCGCAGTTTTCCAACGGAGTCTTTTCTTCTTCTTCTTCTTCTTCTTCTTCATCTTCTTCTTCTTCTTCTTTTTCTTCTTCTTCTTCTTCTTCTTCTTCTTCTTCTTCTTCTTCTTCTTTTTCTTCTTCTTCTTCTTCTTCTTCTTCTTCTTCTTTTTCTTCTTCTTCTTCTTCTTCTTCTTCTTCTTTTTCTTCTTCTTTTTCTTCTTCTTCTTCTTCTTCTTCTTCTTCTTCTTCTCTCTCTCTCTCTCTCTCTCTCTCTCTCTCTCTCTCTCTCTAACTTTCCTGCTGTCGCCTTTTTCTTCTTCAGCTTTCTTTCACTTCTCTCTTTTATATCTTTTATTTCTTCATTTTTTTCTCTTTTTCATTTACTTTTTCTTTAATTTTTTTTCAATTTTTGTCCCATGGTCATCGGTGTGTCTTTCTCTTTCTCTTTTTTTTTCTGTTCTTTCTTTTTCGTACCTTTTCATTCACTGCCTCTTTCACTATCCCACGTCATTTTTTTTTCTTTTGTTCTTTTTTTTTCTGTTATTTTCTTCATCTACTTATATAACCAAACTGTCAAATTAGGTTTCTCCAGTTTTTAAGTTGATCTGGCTGGTTGGCTCTGCATGTTTGTATGTATCATGCATTCGGGCCGCACTGATGAGGTTGAAGTATTGAAATTCTCAACCTTTACGTATAGGTTTTTGGAGAGGAATTCAATTTGCAATGTAAATTTATACCAAGTTTATGTCAAATCAATCCTCTATTTTATGTATAGCAGCATTCATGTTTGTTTTTCGAAAAATCTGACTTATTTAGTGATCACCACCTAATAGAAGGCGGGAAAAGTAACATCTATTGATCAACTCTTTTCCGATTCTTTCATTGATCATCCCCAATACAGCATACTATAAAAAAAAATTGGTTGCACGACGGTTTTTATTTTGCGACTAAACTGACCTATTTTCATTCTCTTTCTCTTTTTCGTTTTTCTTCATTCTTCAAGGGGACTTCTGCATTATCAATGACTATTTCTATTCTTCCTCTTCAAAATTCCTTCAGTTTTTCTTTTTGTCTTCCTTTGACCTTTCATTTATCAATCATCCACTAGCTTCTTCTTCTTCTTCTTCTTCTTCTTCGTTGTTGTTATTGTTGTTGTTGTTGTTGTTCTTATTCTTCTTCTTCTTCTTCTTCTTCGTCTTCTTCTTCGTCTTCTCGTAGTTCCATCTTCTTTTTCCACTCCTTTTTTCTACCCCATTTTTCTTCGCTTTTCCAACTCCTTTTGCTTCTTTCTTTTTTTCTTTTTCCCTTTCCTTTTCTTCTTTCTTTTATTCGTTCCTCCTTTTTTTTCTTTTTCTCCTCTCTATCATTCCTTTGTTCTTTCTTTTTTCTCCTCCTCGTGGTTCCTCATCTTCCTCTACATGCTATTCTATCTCTCCACTTCTCTTTTTTCACCGGTTTTCAGATGAAGTCTCTCTTACATATTTCCGGTGAAAGAGGCGGATGTTTGCTTCAAGCTAACGAACAAAAGACTGATGACTGATCAGAATCTCATTGGAAGAATCTTGTCCCATAACATGCACAAAGATCAGTTTCTCAATAATCAGAAAATCCCCCAAACCATTCCAAGTCATTAAGCTGATATTGTCATTTGCCGTCCTACACATTGCGTTGCTCCTGGGTGATGTATTCTGTTACGGGCATCGGAGATTTCCCCCTGAAATTATCTTCGTAGTAACGTTCCATTACGAGTAAACTGAACATTCTATAACTAACTTCATTTCTTCCAGATTCTGCCGATCTCTTTTCTTTTTTCCTTAATGCTGTACTTCTTCTCGGTGGGGCATCCAGAAGTAACTCAGCAGAAAAGGCATTTTGGACTCCAACAATTTTCTTATTATCCAATGGATCCCTTTCAGAACCTGTAAACACAATCGACTCTTTACCTTTCTAAATAATTTATTTCTACTTCTTCTAACATTTTTTTTATTCTTCTTTTGTTTTTGCTTTTGTTTTTTTGTGTTTCTTTTCTAAGATGCATTTATAAGTTGTTGAGGAACCTCAGCCAGAACTGTCGCCAAAACACACGTTTCTTCAGTTTTCAGGTTGCTCCGGCTGGCTGTCAGGCTGACTATGTATGTATCACGCGTGCAGGCCGTATCAATGAGGCTAGGGGACTGAAAATTTGAATTTTTGTTCATTATGTCTACAAAAAAACTTTCTTTGTTTTATGAAAATCTCCCTCCTAAATAGTTTTTTTCTATCTTGGGGGGAAGGGGGTCAATTCGCAATGTAAGTTTAGGCTAATTTGGTCCCTTATTATGTGCCTGGCAGTGTTCACTTTGGACTTTACTGTGATCACTGTCCGACAAAAGACTAGAGAAGTGCTTTATTCAGTTATCACCCCTTTTTCAGATTCTTATAATGGATAATGGATCCCCAAGGATCACATGTGCAACTGAGGCCGGTAGTGTGCGTGATGAGGTGACGAATTCAGAAAGTACTGGCTCTGCGACGCCCATGATTGAGAAGTGTGGCGAATCCTGGGGAAGGTCTATATCCAACAACGGAGGTTAAGAGATGCTTGTCGCAGGACAGTTTCTATTGAGTGACTAACCAAACCATTTTTTAATCAAATCACTGAAGCCCCGTAAATGGCCTGCCCGACCAACAAGTCAAGTGGACTGCATATTTTTCTCACTCTCTGAGTACCTGTGTGTGCCTCCCCGGGCACTCCTGGTCACATTTCTGGAGATACAACCTTGAAAATTTGCATGAGTCTACCCTAAGGGATCTTTATAGTCATTTTGAAATCAACAATGCCCGAATGTTATGCTGGTATTTTTGTATAATTTTAGATAAAAGACCTCCTTTTTTTTTAGATAATTTTTTAGATAATTATTTCTGATACACGCACAGGCTACGGTGATTCATTTATACAAGGTGAGAATATTTTCATATCTTTTCTTCTCATTATTACGTTTTTCTCTCGTAATAGACCTTTTCAGTGAATTCTGGTAATTTATAAGGAGAAAACGTTTTTCTTTGGCTGTCAAGGCTTCTAGGTAAATTGAACACGATTTGCGTAATTGCATCTGATAGAAAAGAGGAAGAAACGACCCAAATAAATCTTAAGACGAATTTAAATGGAGTGATTTATAAACAGAACAAACATGGTGGAACCTATTTGAATTGACTGGTGGCGATGACAGACGCGGTGAGTTAGTAAAAAGCCGAAATGAATTTTAACATCTTTAACTAATTACATATTAAAATTTAACATCTTTAATCACATAATTAGATAATCGAATTTAGCACCTTTAAATAATCACACATTTAAAATTAAAATTTGATACCTGCGTTTCCTGAAATTTGGGCTGTGCATTTGAAGGTGAATTCTTTTCAGAGAAGCAGACGACAATTCTGGGAATTATGAGAAATATACAATTGTGTTGAGGAAAATGAAATACAAAATGAGATTGGTGAAAATCAGGAATTGTTATACGGAATGGGAAAACATAAAATTAAACAGTTGAAAGGAGGTGTAAATTGTTGGGTTTCCTGGACAAAGAGTTCTTGAAGCTACCAACAAAGCCACCTACGCCCATGTTTATCTCGACGAAGTGATTGGTGGGTGTATCGCATACTTGTAAAATACTCGGTGCAAGTTGTTATGTGAGCTTGGAGCATTATGTTTATAAAATAATGAAAATACTACTTTATACAAGCCGGAATAACAAACCCACTCTTTGTAAACAAGCACATTTTTTCTCAAAGATTGTATTTTCAACATATAACAGTCCCCAAGTAAAATCCACAAGATACTAATCGTGAGAAAATTCACAGAAGACAATAATGTTAAGGATATGGGGAGACTTGCTGTCACGTTATCCTCACCAGAAACCATCTGACATCTTGCAACTTTTCCCGGTTGTATTTTCCCAGTTGGACAATTTACCCGCCAACAACGTTTCCAAGTTGCATTTTCTCAGTCAAACAATTTACCCCACTCTGACATTTTCCAGTGGAATTCTCCCGGTCATGTAGGTTACATGCTGACGCCATGCGTGTGCGTGTATGTATGTATGAGTGTGCATAGTTAGTGTGTGGGTGTCTGTGTATGTGTGTGTGAGCATACATGTATGCGTGCTTGAGTATAAGCATGCATGTATGCATGCGTATGCGCAGGTGTTTATGCATGTGCGTGTATATGTGTATATGTATGTATGTCTAAGTTTGCATGTATGTGTATGTGTATATGTATACATGCGTTAATGTTATGTACACATTCATTTATTAGTGTGCATGTATTACCTATGATTTTCGTGTGCATATGATTGTGTGCGTGTATATGCGTGCATGTATTGGTGTGCAAGTATTGGTGTACAAGTATGTGCTTGTATGTGTACACATGTGTTATTATGCTCGTATATCCGTGTGTGTATGCACTTTTGTGTGTTAGTGTGTACTTATATGCGTGCTTGTTTGTCGTCAACTGGTAAATTAGTTAGGTGAAATCTCCGTGTACAGTAAACGTGCGCACATATTTGCATACTAAGACGTACACGCATGGCTAAACACTAGAACATGTACACACATACTCACACGTACATACATTCACACTAATATGTGCACACGTACACGTAGACAAATACGAATAAAATCATTTGGATTCACAATTAGAATAGTGAGTAAATTCTGCAAGTTAGCTGCATTCTCTGTACAGGTCTGGTAAGTCAAAATAAATCAGATTAGATAACAGATCTGGTTAGTCACTCAATAGAAACCGTCCTGCAACCAACGTCTTTTGGCACCATGACGTGTTTGGGGTAAGCAATTAAAGAAATGGAGAAAGGGTGTGATCAATCAAATATTTATCTCTCTCGCCTTCGCTTGCCTTTTATTGGGCTGTGGTCACTAAAGATGTCTAAATTTTCGAAAAATCGACAATTTAGCATAAACTTACATTGCAAACTGAACCTCCCTCTAAGAAATGTATTCAGGAGAGGAATTTTCGAAAAAAAAAAAAAAAAATGTTCTGAAGAGTAAATGTTTAAGTTTTAAGCCTTCAAGCTCCATTGGCGACAGCAGTATACGAGATAACTTAACCAGAAAGACAGACAGACCAACTTGAAAACTGAAAGGAACCAATGTAAACAGTTTAGGTGACAGAATTAGTTGACGGCTTCTAATAAAAGCAAGAAAACGTTTAACCCCTTTACGACGCTAAACTCTTGGTATGCCCATTGCAACGAGAACGGAATTGTTTTGGTTTTATACTTTTCCCACCACGGAGACATTGGCTGGAAATATCTTCACAAACGCGATGTGACGTATCAATGTTCAATTTCCACGGAATCACAATCTGCAACTCTCCGACCATTACCATCTTCCTGTGTCGCAACATCTGGTGTTGTCACTTGTCGGGTATTCGCCGCTTCCGAAGAAGCGACGCGTCTATGTAGATGTGAATCGGCTCGACGGGTTGATCACCCTGCCTGTACACGGACACTTTACTTGACTAATAGATCGGATGTACAGTCAGAACCAAAGAATTATTGTGCAGCCGGGCGTTATTTCGCTTGCTTAAGCGATGGAGACTGTTGAATCATCATACACTGTGCTTTCTTCAGAAAGTAATACACGTGTTCGCTTCTACAGAGGGTTCACCATGTTGACTCAACAACACGAATACACGCTAGAATAGTGGTTCTAAACCCTTTTCAACCAATTTCCCCCTGATCCAAATTTTTAGTGTCATCCTCCCCACACGCTGCCCCATACCGATGCCTCAAACTAGTGGTAGAGTACGAAGAAAATTATCTAAAATCAGTGAACTCTCTGTCAACAGGAATATCTCATTTTTTTTATTACTGATCTCTCATTTCCTGCTCAATTGTTGTTAACGTATTCCATTCGGCCGATTCCGTTTTGAAAAATAGGAAAGCCAAGGAAATGACAACTTGAACACCCAAAGCTCATTTATATATACACACTTTGGAATGGAATAAAATTCCTCCCCTAAGATTGATATCACCCCAACACTGATTGAGAATCGATGTGCTATAATGTTAGGTAAAGGTTCGATTTAGTCACAATTAGGTTAAGCAAGTGCAGGGTCTGTTTATAAAGGTCCCTAGTTTAAAAATGTGTAACTTGGAACATTTTTCCTACTCACTAAGTAAATTGACGTGTATATTTTTTTCACTTGCTACACGACCAAATACGACAAATATCTCTGAAATTTCAGTAATGTAAATAAAAACCGTCAACCAAAACTGCCACCATAGATGTCTGTCAGTTTTTGAACCGGTGTGGCTGCTGGATAGTTATGTAGCTACGTACGTATGTACCATGCGCACAGGTCGCACCAATTGAGCTTGAAGACTGAAAATTCAAGCATTAAGTCCTTAATATGTCTGCAAAACACTGTCTAAAGACATCGGTCTCGTGACAGTTTCTCTTTAGTGAATAACCAGATCGGCTTCTGTTTTCGTTTTAATCTTTTGTACAGTGGCTTCAGTTTCAAATACCTTCGTATTAGTGTGTCATATTCGTATCCCGCAGACACCAAACTCCCGTTATTGCTGTGTTAGGATTTTAATCCTACTTAAAAGTGATAATTGGCTAAAATCGCAAACCTTGAGCACCAAGACGTTCACAAAAGTCAGGGGCCGAGCAATATCATAGTAATAGAGTGATCACCTTACAGAATCACTGAAACGGGATCGAAAGGGCGGGGCCCTTGAAATTACGAGGCCCGTAGCATATGCTACATCTGCAATATATCTGTAACAGATGCTGCAATTAGAGTCTTGACCAATGGTGTGTAGACATGAGGTCATCCCGTGTATTTCAAGTTACTCGGCACAAGTTATTCTGTTGGATTGTGTTTCAGATCAAGCTCTTTTAACCTATCCGAATAAAGCAGATGATCTTTGTGGGTCTTCTTTGAACTTTTCATTGTCTTTTTCTAAATTTGTATTGGGGTGACCAAATGCAGGAGCGGCATTCTTAGTGCAATAGAACAAGTGCTTTATACAGCATTTTAAATGTTTCCATATCCATGTTCTTAAAAGTTTGGTAGAGCTAGCCCAGCATTTCATTTGCTATGTTGATTTTCTTTTGGCAGAGTGCTGTGGACTTTAATGTTTCGTCAAGGTCTTCCTCAACACTTGCATTTCCTATCGTCTGTCTTCATGGTGTATCGGTGCTTAAGGTGTTTTTTGCCTGGAAGCAATACTTTGCGTTTTATCTCATTTGTATAGTCTGAGCGTAAGTTTCAAGCTGCGTGAGATCTTCAGGTAATGCTGCCTCTTATGCTGATACCTGTGAATGCAGTTTGGTATCGTCAGCAAATAAAGGTTAAGTCATTCACAAACGATGAGAAGAATTTTGGACCCAAGAAAGAGCCCTGGAGCAACCAGATGAAGAAAGAAATAGATATGAGCCCTGGGGCACCCAGATGAAGAAAGAAATAGATCACTGGACATACCATCACTCAGATAAAGGAGCTTAAGGATGGACATGATTGAGACGTTTAAAATCATAATCAAAATAGACGAAACAGCATGCAGACTTTAGTGTGAATTAAAAGAAGGATTAGGGTAAGCGAAAATTCACTTAAAATGAAGAGATGTAAAACAGAGCTGAGAAGAATCAGCTTAACGCAGCCTATAAGGTCAATTTGGATCAACCTTCCCAAAGATATGATAAGAGCACTGAGTGTGGACAGATTTATGAAAAGATTGACGAACGATGGAAGAATCAAGCTGTTTATTACAACAACGAAGCCAAGATTGACTATAGTTCGGTCGCAGACGGGCTGCAAAATTTCCTACCCCGGACAGTTCACGTTTTTTCGTTTTGTTTTAGAAGGCGAAATTTACTAACAAGATGGGATTCGAAATATGTTTATTTCCTAAAGACGAACTGCCCGTGGCCAAAATGTCCGCCTACCGCCATGATTAACCGGCGTCTCAAGTGAAAGGAGGAAAAAAAAGGCGCCTCATCGCAGCTGAAAGGACAAGCCTTAGGAGCTGGAGTAAAATCTAATCTAACGTAATCTAAGGAAAGTGTTATTTGATAAAAACGAAATGAATATTAACGAAATTCTATCTGAAAATTAAAAAAAGAATATCTCCAAAACATTTTAATGAAGGGGAAATATAAAAATCGATAAAAAAAATGACTGACAGGATTCAGGATTTGAAAACATTTTTTTTTTTAAATTTCAGATAAAATTTTGTTAGTATTTTTTTTCATCTTTTTAATAACCGTGTTTATATTCATGTTCATCATCATCATCATCATCATCATCATCAATATTGTCCTTATATCGTCCGTCGTTGGAAGTAGACCCTTCCCAAGATTCGCCGGACTCGTCTGAACAAACCAAAACCAATCATCAAACTACTGGTAGATCCTATTTAAAATGACTGAGTTAAGGGTGGGGAGAAACATATGAGAGAAGAATCGACCTCGATAACGGACTCCCAAGTACTGGTGTAAACTTTTAATTTATTTAATTATTGTCTTAATACTTGATACGTACACGTGTCGACATAGAGGAAGGGGGCAAACACTTCATTTGATTAACCAACTGACAATACCATGAGTGCATTTAGAATAAATAATCAGTCCAATTTCATCCCTCACAGCGCTGGGCACACCCTTATCATAAATGATCAAGAACGAAGAGAATGGGCGCCAAGAGCTGGTGGGGCTCTGAGATCAGTTTGTCATCCGTTTAAACTAATCCCTTACCTTTCCACCAACTATCCAACACGTCAAGGGCCAGTTAAGTGGATCCTGACCGAAGGTTCCCCATGGTTCGCACAACCGTATTTATACATTAATCTAAAACTTGATTTTTCTGGAAGATGAATTTCTCTTTCCGATGAAATAAAGGTAATTTTTTTCAAACAAATTCAGAATGCTTAAGGAAAATACATCTATCTACGAAAATACATCGGGCCACAATTTCAACAGACAACCAATCATGGCCATAGTTTCAGCAGATAACCAATCATGGCCACAATTTCAACAGACAACCAATCATGGCCACAATTTCAGCAGACAACCGATCATGGCCACAATTCCAAGATAAGACCAATCAAGGCCACAATTTCAGCAGACAAATAATCATGGCCACAATTTCAAGATGAAACCAATAATGGCCACAATTTCAAGATGAAACCAATAATGGCCACAATTTCAGCAGACAACCGATCATGGCCACAATTTCAAGATGAAACCAATAATGGCCACAATTTCAGCAGACAAATAATCATGGCCACAATTTCAAGATGAAACCAATAATGGCCACAATTTCAAGATGAAACCAATAATGGCCACAATTTCAAGATGAAACCAATAATGGCCACAATTTCAAGATGAAACCAATAATGGCCACAATTTCAGCAGACAAATAATCATGGCCACAATTTCAAGATGAAACCAATAATGGCCACAATTTCAAGATGAAACCAATAATGGCCACAATTTCAAGATGAAACCAATAATGGCCACAATTTCAAGATGAAACCAATAATGGCCACAATTTCAAGATGAAACCAATAATGGCCACAATTTCAAGATGAAACCAATAATGGCCACAATTTCAAGATGAAACCAATAATGGCCACAATTTCAGCAGACAACCAATCATAAAATCAGCATCTATTTCAGAGAGCTACACAATACAATAACGTCTCAGGAAAAAAAAAACGTGTATTCAGAGTTGGTAAAAGTTGACCATTAAATCTACTTAAGGTAACGGATCACCATGAAATCCCCCCCAAAAAGAAGAAATCAAGTGAAGAATTATCCTTGGGTGGCAAGCTTTTAGTAGAGCAAGATCTACCTTTAAGAACAAGAAAGATCTCATTATATGTGAAACTGTGGCCGGCAAGATATAAAATGGCGTCACGAACTAACCAAGTTGGAAGAATATTGGCTCCCCAACGCCAAAGATATAGTGGTCAGACGAATCCTGGGGAAGTTCTACGTCCAACGACGGGTGCAAAAATGATGATGATGATGACGATGATGATGATGATGAAGCAAAATAAAATGGTACCAACGAAGATCAGCCAAAGGAGGGGCACGGGCCGGAATTCCAGATGATCTAAGCTAAAATATTTGAAATATCAAAGAAAGATCATCATCATCATCATCATCATCATCATCATCATCATCATTCTTCTAACGTCTGTTGTTGGACATAAACCTTCCAAAGGATTCGCCACAATTCTCTATCATAGGCGTCGCAAAGTCAGTATTTTCTGAATTTGTTTACTTCATCTCTCCATCTTGTATTTTATTGTGAGTCGTGATGTCCATCGCTTCTCTTTCATTCTTGCAACATGACTTGCCCATTGCCATTTTAGTTTTTTAATAGTTTCTATGATGTCTCGGACTCACGTTTTCTTCTTTATGTACTGTGCTGTCTTGTGGTCTCTTCACGTAAGGTTGAGCATGATTCTCCCACGTACACATTGCAAGCTTCTCAGTTTGTAGGTCTATCTCTAGGTCAAGTTCCATGTTTCAGCTCCATAAGTGACTATCCGGAGAATACTTTGATTGTATACTCTTCTTTTCAGGATTATTGGGATCGTCTGGTTTTTGAAAGTTGAGCTTGCTCTGCCGGAGGCTTGCCATCCTAGGGGGATTCTTCATTTGAATTCCTCCTCTTTTGAGGGTCTAATGGAGATTCGTTGTCCGAGGTAGATGTAGTGGTCTACCTTGCTGATTTTTGCATCCTTTAACTTGATAGTTATGTTTTTATTCTCAACATGATTGTGGCACATGATTTTTGTTTCACTGAAGTTCATGTGTAGGTTAACTTTTTTGCTTTCTTTGTTTAGTTCATCTAGCATTAGTTGGAGGTCGTGTAGGTTCTCTGCAAAAAGGACGGTGTAGTCTGCAAATCTGAGGTTGTTGGGATATTTGCCGTCTATTTTGATTCCTCCATTTTCTCAGTCCAGGTTTCGGAAGATCATCTCGAGGCAGACTATAAAGAGTTTGGGTGAGCTGCTATCACCTAGCCTTACTCCTCAATAACTATCAAATAACATCACCTGACGTTGCATGGTCTTTATGACAATGATAGACATCACAAGTTCATAAAATGACATTTAAATCTGATGACGTTACTAGTCAACGGAAATAAATATAGGAAAATTTGTCAAATCATATAACTCATATAAATTTCACTACTTTGAGAAAAAAAAATGTCTCCACCGAATGTTACGTGTAAATCATCCGAGCAAGCGAGTGAAACGAAACCAAGCTTGGGTATCATTATAAGCCAATTCAATTCTAAAAAAAAAAAAGTGGTGTCCGTTGCAAGCTGGTCTCTAAAACGAAAAATCAAGACAATATTCATGCCGATACAGCATATTCAAACGAATGTTAGAAACAAAAAAACAGGACCCTCTATTTTGTTAATGAGAAAAATACAGTTAAAATCATAAAATTTCGTTTCATTTGATGATTAATTCTGGTGGCTGTATAAAAAACATCAATTTCTAACGCATTTGATTTTTTGGGAAAAAAAAAATACCACCGCTGATATTTGAACAGAAATGAACAGAATATATTTTATTCCACCAAACAAACAATAAAAAAATTATCTTATTTTTTCAATAATACAATTGTTGAGGAGGGTACAAATTAGGTTTAAATGCCCCACAAGCAGTACGATATCCACCTGTATTTTTCCATATTTATTTCCTGTCTATATTAAAATTAATATTTACGAATATCTGCTATGTAGGAATGATAGGTATGAATAATACATTTTGTTGATTTAAAAAAAATAGATAAATTTTAACATATGTCGAAAAACTCTGAAATATGTAATCTATCAAATTCATTGTCTTAATGAAAAAAATTATGACTTGTTGACAAACGCAAACTGATGAAGGATGAGGGTCTATCTTTAAGAAATTTTGTCCATTTAAATCATCATAAGTCTGTTCGGATTGTCTACGTTGAATGGGCCTATTCAAATATTCGCAACTTCGTTCACTTAATGTTGAAAACGGTGCACAAATAATAAGATATATTACGAAAGAAAATCAGAATTACGATTATATGCTGTAACCATGTTAGATATTGATATATTGATAAATAAGTGATTGGTCATTTAGAAATAATATTGGGTTTGTCAAAAAAAATGGTGAAATAAATGATATCAAAAAATGCATATCAGATAAGACAAATGAGACTAATTTTTTACGATCACGGAAAATGAACAAAATTCAACAAAAGTTAACTCGAAATAGTCGATATAAATAACCCCTTCACCTAAAAAAGATAATTTTTGACGCCGCTTTTCAAAAACTAATTTACTTAAAAATGAATATTCATAAATATTTAAATGGAACTATACAATTTCTCAAGATCTTAGAAAAATACCGCTCCTGGCTTCTGAATATATTATAAACAAACAGCTCTGATTAGTCACTCGAGAGAAACCGTACTGTGACCACGTCTTTTGGCAAGCATGCTATGTTGGGGTGATCAATTAAAAAATTGGGAAAAGAGGTGATCAATGGATAAGTTACTTCTGTCGCGTTTTTTTCAGGGGAAAAGTAAGGCAGGGACGTAGCTGGACATAAACTAGGGGACCAATTTAGCATAAATTAACATTGCAAATTGATCCCTCACCACTAAAAATCGGTGTTGGGTTATAAAATGTTCTATACATAATCCGTTGGGCAGATATCACCAGAAAGATGGTATGAATCTTCAAAGAAAATAATACCATCGGACATAAACTAAGAGATCTAACCAGTTTAAAGACTGGAGAAACCTAAAAAGTACATCCTTAACGGGGGAGGGGGGTCAATTCACAATATAAGGTAATGCTGAATTGGTCAAAATTGTTTGTTTTTTTTTTTTATTAATCCGAACGTTTTAGTGATTTGACATAAGGCGATAGAAGTAACCTATTCAATAATCTCCCTTATTCTGATTTTTTAATTGATCCCTCCTGTTATGACATTATGCCAAGAGACGGTTTCTATTGAGTGACTAAACAGGCCTGCTTTTTATTTATTCCTTTGTGAAACGAAGCATTTCCACACGGTCTCCCAGTTGAGCAGTGAAAATCTACATAGAGTTGAAATCAACACTTTTAGATTTAAAAATAACGGGAATTAATTTGATTTGCTGGAAAACTCTTTGAAGGTGGTTGGCGAATTTCTTTCTGGCGTCAAAAATCAAGGCCGGACTTCGGGCAGCGAATTTAGTCGAAGAATTGTTCCCTCCTCATCCACCTAACTCCTCGTGCGTAGGAGGAGATGAAGAATGCGTTATAAAGCAATTGTTTGGAATGGGTTCGCCAAAACAAGGTCGATATACTATTATTGAGGTAACAAGGATAGGCACTGTATATAATAAAAGCTTAATGAAACAGACAATTTGGCTCAAATCAAAAACTATTGAACGACCGTAGCCATCAAAGATGGCATTTCCTTATTTCTGCGTGTGTTTGTTTATGTGCTTGCTCGTGTGTCAGACCCCCATTAGATCCCTTTCAAAAATTTTGTTGTTGTTGTTGTTTGGGGGGGGGATTTTTGACCATTTGGGGGGCGTTATTATGACTGGTTTATTAATCATATCTTGGTCTTTGTAAAAAAATTTTTGACATTATTTTATGTTTTTAATTGTTTTCTGTGAAAAACACCAGTGACGTCACAAATAAAATTTAGACTGGCCATATTTATTCTTCGATCAATTTTTTTACATGACTTCAAATTTTGACGCTACGATTGTTCAATTATTGCCTGTGATGACGAATTCACTTATCTATACGAATTAATGTGCAGGAACTGTGACAAAAATGACAAAGAAAATCTATTCAATCGTTTTTATTACTAATTTCAAACGTTTAAAAATGAAACATTAGCACTGCCCTTAATACTAACCCTAGATTGTATCCTTTGTAATTAAATATAGTAAAATACTGCTTCAAATGTTCAACCCTTTCTGCTTTCCTTTGTTCCATCATATCTTAACAGCAGCAGTTGTCTGCTAAGAAGTTATACCCCTGACAAAATGTTTTAGTCAACCCATTCCAAACAATTATCGATTGCATAATCTACCAAAAATATCTTTTATTACGTTAGACAGTTCCTAACTGGTTTTAATTTCGAATTACTATGTTGGTTTCATGCTCACGTCTTGAATAACCTAACTTTCCTGCACACGTCAAATCAATATTATTGACATAACTAGGCCACATAACCAAGCAAGACCTAAATCGACTGTCGATGGCTTGCAAGACGAATCGGATTGGTTTTATTCATTTTAGTCTGTACGTCTACCATTAATAAGAATGTAATGTGATAGTCGAAATCGTGCTGTCTGGTTATCCAACGGCTCCAAGAACGTGACCTTTTACCAGACCTGACTTAGTTGATGTAAATGAAAACCGGGACTTGAATTGGTTGGAGATTTGGTAGTCAAAATGGATCCAAATGTCGAATTTAATAATTCGAAGGAATGGCTTCGAGAAAGGACTTGAAATTGCGTTTCAGAAATGCACATCGAGTTAGGCTTTTTTTTTTAATAGAATTTTGAATTATTCATTCCCTTGGAATTGAATTTTCAATTTAAAAGGAAGAAAAGGAATTAATAAAGTTTAATGTATTTTTTTCTTTGGGTTCTGCAACAGATTTTTGAATCCTATTGTTGGCTTCTATTTAAAGCCAACTAGACGGAGAGTTTCTTTGATTCTGTTTTTGCTGCTTCTAGGACGGCGTCCAGTTTTCTGCTTGGATTATCTGTTCCTGTGAACATTAAAGAAATTAACGAGCGTTAATAATCGCGGTTTGGAGGCAATTCTTTTTGTAGAATTTTTATAGTAAAAACAAACGCAAGGATTTTTAGGTACTACAGTCACGCGCCTTTCCAGGACTCTAAGTTGCCAGTTTGGATCAAGGGAAGGGGGTGATAATCCGAGCTTCGTCTTCGATACTTACTCGACATCAACATTAGAATAGCATCAAATTCGGACTTCATTGATTTCCAGATTTATCGCTATTCCAGTGCCTGTGCTCAGTAAGTCCCTGAGATAAAGCTTGAATTATCTCCTCATTTGACCAAATCTGGCCAGCCAGCCTGGAATTTCGTCTCTTTCGTTTCTGGACTGTGGAACGCGCTTCTCTCTTGTTTCTGGGCTTCGACTGAGCCAAACCCAGTGTAGCCAACTCAAAAAATATTTTTTGCGCTGGTATTTACAACTATTAAGAGCTTTAAAAAAATTTGATAGCCAAAAAAACGCAGTTAAACGGCCAACTAACACAAAAAAAACACGGCTAAGACATACTACAAAAATGGCCCAGATGTTTAAGCATGCCTGTGCTAATTTAGCCCTTTTTAGCACTTTTAAAATAAGAAACGCTCTCGAATTAGCTAAATTGACTAGATTTGTAGCCAAACGTACGTCGTGGGCTACGACTAAGTACTGAATCATGATAGTTACACCTATATATTATAGAATCTTCTTTAAAATTTATGATATTAAATTGGGAAATACTCTGAAAGCGTAACGTGTATTCAGAGGTATCAAAGCAAGGGACAAGACTAAAAATTTCAATTAATTAGTAAAATTTTACCAGAAGTTACTTTGAGTAAGATCAAAGCATGTCGTCAATGTTAATGAGTTCGGTTGGTTGTGTGTGTGTGTATGTGTGCTATTTATTTACTGTCCCACCACAGCAAAATATGACACAAGGTCGAGGCTCAACGTGGGAAGAATAGGTAACCCCTTCCAAAAATGGCTCCGGCCGACGCGGCTACGGTTGCCAAGCGCTCCGTAGAAGCTAGACAACCTCCGCCACGAAAGCGTCCATCAGGGGACCTGCTCCTTCAAGTGCAATGGAGCAGTGCTGCTCAGGGGAAACTGACCCCTCGCAGCTGGGCCGAGTAATAATAGGAGAGCCCAAGGACGAGTCCAAAGGCTCCCCCAATGCGCTTAGCAGTGCCTAGCCTCAGTAAAATCTCATTGGCTAACGCTTTGCACCGGCGCACTCGGTCTTTGACTCACCCTCTCTGGCCCACTCGGCAGGCAAGTGTCAGTACTGACTCCTCGGTCTCTACCGTGGAACAGATACTACACTTTGATCCTACCAAAAAGGCCACAAAAAGGGGGTGCATGCATGCACGCACGCGCGTGTGTGTGTGTATGCATGCACGTGCGCTTTTGGGACTTTCCTCGCTTCCAGGGACACAATATATTCCCAACTCGCTGACAATTTATTGTTTAACTCAGTGATGTAAGGCTTGGAGTATAATTCATACGATTCTATACTAGAAAATTTAGCGCATGATAGTATGACCTTGTGCCAGACATGATTGAAACTGAAACAATCAAGCGTCTACCCAGTAAATATATCTGCACGAGAGTCACATAGCAAGTGACTAGGATAGCGAAACTTGAAATATTTCACAAAACAAGTACACAATTGGAATATAATCCTCCTAATGTCAAATTTTTCTCGCTCGTTTGACCTCTGACCCAATGTTTTTTCGGAGGGTAAAGAGTTTATTTCAAGTGGAAAGAGGTGGCGATCAACACGTTTCACTGGTAGAGTGAGAACAAGACGGTGATCAACTTCCCAGGCCTTAAAAGCAAAACAATCAGTTCGTATATTACGTCTGTGGCAAGTAATGTTAAATCTAACTTTCGAATATGCGTGAGAGTGCGTAAATGCGTTTAATGTCTGCGTGAGAGACCAACAGTCGAAACTGCCACCAAAAAACTGTCTACATGGGTTTCTCTCAGTTTTAGAGTTGGTCCGGCTGGTTAGCTATGCATATATAACGCTTGCAGACCCTGCTGATGGAGCTATAGGGTTGAAAATATACACATTTACTAATTATATTTTCTTCTTTTCTCTTTAATCCTACAAAGACTTCAGTCGAGAATGTCTACTCATTAGCACGAATATTTGGACTGAATTTGTACTCAAGTATATTAATTTCAGTATTTTTGGTAAATAAGATACTTTTGGGAGAGCTTGCGCTTGTGCAGACGGGGCATTTACCCCCCCCCCTAATCATGTAAACGGATAGTATATATAATTTAATTTCAGTATTTTTTGTAAATTAGAATGAATATATTCGTTGTATCCATTCTGGTTTACCAAAAATACTGTAATTAAATTAGATGGATGAAAATTCAGTCCAAATGTTTGTACCATTGACTTAACATTCTCGACTGGTGTTTCTTGACCGATCAACTTAGTGAATGGTATTAGTCCGTACTACAGAGCATTTTATAGTGATTTTGTTTTCTAATTACTATAAATAGAAAATAAGAATTAGATTATTACTTATTCGATTCTTCCTCTTGCAATATATGGTGTTAAATCAAGGATAAAATCCAAATGGAACTTCAAATTCATTCAAATTTACGAAAAAATACTAAATTGAATTACATCAGCGACTGCCACTCCACGGATGGAGAAATGGTCATTTTGAAACGGGAAAGGTCACAATTATCAGACTCTCACCTAATCAGTACGTGAATAATTTTTCAGTCAATGACTAAGGATTGCCAAAGATTAACATTAATAAATCCTATGCAATCGTTGAGCTCCGTCTTCTTCTCGTCTCTGTCCGATCTTCTGGCGTTTTAACTACACTTCCGTTTGTCCATCGTTCCGTAATTTTAAACTAACATCCTCACACAGTAGTCCCGCAGTGAATCCTATAATGTATCAACATCTTCACAATAATGATATAACTAATATTTTAATAGAGTGAATGTTGACGATGAAATATATTTAAAATATCATCCTTGCACCGTAGTCCCGCAGTGAATCCTATAATATATCAACATCTTCTCAAATGATATATCTAATATTTTAATAGAGTGAATGTTGACGACGAAATATATTTAAAATATCATTCTCGCACCGTAGTCCCGCAGTGAATCCTATAATATATCAACATCTTCTCAAATGATATAACTAATATTTTAATAGAGTGAATGTTGACGACGAAATATATTCAAAATATTTATTTATTAATTTACTTCCTTTCTGAAAAGAATTTCGGTAACTGTTTCCTAGACAGAAACCATTTCTTGACTTTTCCAATTATTTTTAGTACCACAGCGTACATTGACTCCTTCCATAACTTTTTCTCCATAACTTTTACCAGTCATCAATATATCTAAAGTTTGGTTCGTCTTGACATTAATTTGTCTTGTACAGAAAAATGGCTTTTGAAAGCTCGAAACTCCCAAAACTTCTAATATTTATTAACATTCCTCGGTCATATTTCATGATTTCTTGTCATTAATTTTGGTGAATGGATTTTTTTCTTTTCACCACATTCGACTTCGGTTTCTCAAACATCTTCCTTCAACGCTCTCCTTGATGACAGAAACTTCAAAAATCATTTTGTTGTTTTTTCTTTTCATTTTCCATATATAGCTTCTCGCTTTACCAGTTGTCAAATTGTTAATGAAAATTTGCTCCAAGTGATAGCTCTGTGGTTAAAGTATGTATATTGCATTATGGATTTCGAATTTTACCCCTCCATCGAGCAATCAGTCCTTTAAGAAACCGTCAACCAAAAAATACCAGCATTGGTTTCTTCAGTTTTTAATTGCTCTGGCTTACTAGGCGGCTGGCTCTCTCTGAATCGCACGTACAGACCGCATCAATGGGGCCACAGAGCTGAATATTTAAACATTTGCAGCTTCGCGAATGGCGGACAACCGATGGACATCACGACTCACGACATGTATCCGCCGAGATCACATGCACAACCGAGGCCGGCAGAATATTAGACGGAGAGACGAGCTAGACAAATTCATAAAGTATTGGCTCCGCGACGCCTGTGATAGAGAAGTGTGGCGAATTGTGGGGAAGGTCTATGTCGAACGACGGGCGTTAAAAGACTACTACTACTACTGATGATGATGATGATCATCATCATCATCATCATCATCACTTGGAAAAAATGCTTCTTTCGGTTTTTTGAAAATTCATTTCCAAAATAGATTCTTTTTGTGGGAGCTCAATTTGCAATGTAAGTTTATGCTATGGTCGTTTTGGTTATGCCCGACAGAATTTACCCTTGTTCTCTAAAAATTTAGATCTTTTAATGATCACTGATCAACAAAAGGTGAGAGAAGTAACTAATTCTTTGTTTATTCCCATTCTTTTCTCCAGGGTAGAATCATAATTTACTCAACTAATAAATAAATCCAACTTTAAATCAAAATTACTGAATTCTTCCAAACTCTTCCTGACATTTTGGAATCATCGACCAAAACTGTTCCCTAAAACTGTAAAAATAGGTTTCTTCAGTATTCAATATGGTCCAGCTGGCTTGCTATATTTGTATCAGGAGTACAAGCCGCGCCAATGGAGCAAGAAAACTCCTTCCTATGTTTAGGAAAAAACGTCAAGAGTAGTAACTTATTCACTGATAACTCCTTTCTCCAAGTTTCCAATTGATCACCCCCAACACAGCATGCTGCCGAGACACCTTGCTCACATGACAGTCTCTATTGAGTGACTATCCGGATTAGCTTTAAATTAAGATTTTTGAAATCCCTTTAACATTGAAATATTGCAGAACGGCTGTCCAAAGATCAAGAAATCTAATAACGATCATCTTCAATCATTTTCAATAAAAGATCAGATCCTTTTCGTTAGACTCCTCCAATAACCAACATTATTTGATTGTAAAGTATGGAAGCCTAGAAAGAAAGAAAAAGATAGGTCTGGCAGGTCACTCGATAGTTTTGTATACACACACATACACACACACATACACACACACATACACACACATACACACACACATACACACACACACATACACACACACATATATATATATATATATACACATATATGTGTGTGTGTGTGTATATGCATATATATGTATATATATATATATATATATATATATACATATATATATATATATATATATATATATATATATATATATATATACATATATATATATATATATATATATATATATATATATATATATATATATATATATATATATATATATATGTCAGTCAAATTATCCGATTTTTTCAGTGTTACCCGAAGTAGAAATTAATACTGCCAAAAGCTGGAAGTAAGACAGAAACATAGAACATATGATTTGGGGATTTTTTCGTTACTCCCTCACCAGACCAATATTTTTATGATCAGAGAGAATATTTATTTGGTTACCTCCCAACAACATTTAGTATTAGGGTCAGGGTTTTCGGGGAGGGGCCTTGCGAAAAAGACTCATGTATCGGAAAATCGATTAATTTAAAATCATTGAAAGGTCTGAATTTCCCAATAGCAAGTAGGCACAGACTGGGGACCCATTTATCACAGACTTAAATCGCACCCCCCCCCACACACACACGGTAAAAACTATTCAGGTTGGAATTTTTCAAAAATCAACAAAAACTCGTTTTTGTTTTGTTTTTTGTAAATATATGGGATAAGTGTTCAAAATTTCAGCTAACAAATTCAAGAGACAATCTGAACAAATGATCAACTAAATCCCAGTAAGCACTTGACAAATCTCTATTTAATTCGCAAGAAAGGACGTATTTTGGGGATATATCGATCTCTATTCACATCATCTTCATTCTGCAACTCTGTCAAAATCAGCCATTTACATCAGGGACCAGATGGTCCCCATGGGGACTCTGGTGCATTTTAAGGGGACCATATGAATTGAATTCCTATCTCTTTTCGTATTGTACCCCTGTTTGAAAGTGAGTATTGGAATATTAAAAGAGCTCTCAAAGGGGCTGTGGCTGAAAGGTTTGAGAATCGCTTGTCTTCATCAACAATTAATTTCAATAATTGTCAGGCGTTAAGAAGTAAGTTATTATCCTGATCGTCTTTAAAATGCGTGGAAACGAAGGGAAATCTGTCGTCTTGAAGGAATATTTGATTCTGTCTGGGACGTCAGAATGGACAACAGGCTTTGCTATGTACCAAGAGAAATAGGGTTTCACTTCATGCTGGAATCGAAGAGACTTCGGAAATTGAAAACCTGTAATTCTTCAAGAATACCGAGGAAGGAATAGTAACTTCAGACAGAAAAATCTTATTTCCACCATATTTGGGTCTCCATTGTCAAATTAGGGGACAGTCCAGTATCAAAGTTCAATTCTGTGACCTTTTCCCACTTAGTTTAGGAATCCACTCCCTAAAGATTTTCGATCACACTACATGACTAACGTTAGGGATAAATTTCCTTAGTTCTGAGATTCTCAATGGAAAACTCTTGTGAAGAAGGCATGTGAAAGACTTCCCTTCTGTCGTAGATATGACCAAAGATATGTCTACAAAATATATGAAAAAATGGTTGGATAAAATGTTAGAAGCTTCGATTAAGAATGGTTTAGGTTACAAAACTTTTATGATCAACTCTATCGCACATACTTAATACACATGAACCCCATATGTGCCATTTTTTTCTTTAAAAACTTATAAAGTTATTTTTTGATAGTGACAAAAAACAAATATCTTAACATTCGCCGTTTATCACCATGTAAAACATGAAACATTATCAAAAGACAGACTTGTAAACTGAGAAGCACGCAACGAGCACATGAAAGAATCATGCTCAACCTCACATGGAAGGATCACAAGACAGCACAGTATATAAGGAAGGAAATAAGAATCAGAAACATCATAGAATCTATTATAAAACTTAAATGGCATGAAGATAGAGAGATGAACTAGACAAAATCAGAAAATACTGACTCCGCGACGACCATGGTAGAGAAATGTGGTGGATCCTGGGGAACAATAAAAGACATGATGATGATGATGATGATGTTCAATCTGCATTTCTTCCGAAAAGTTTGAGCTGAAAAAATCAAGGTGCGTATTATCTATGAAAACATGACTTTTTTTTTCCACCACTGTTTGGTCAAGAAGGTCCGTTCGACTGCCACCGTTGCCGTGATGGTGACCGAAGAAGGTGCAGAGTATATACAGGATAAAACATTTTTTATTCGAAATTAAAACTATCGGGATTGCAGATTATCTATGGTCCGGGTGATACATGATGAAATGCAGAAGATGAAGATCAGAATTAATACACAATAATCTGATGAATTTACTCTCCCTTTTTTATCATAAAATAAAGCAAAACGCTACAAAAAGCAGTCGAGTTTGTAACATCCATGCACTTGGATGCGTTTTTGTGTATCTCTGGGGCTAGGGTTCGAACCTAGATGAATACACTATGGCTTCAAACACAAATTAAACCATTCACCCTTTTAAGATACATCTATTCTCGGCAGTTGTAGCAACATGTTATGTTAATTAATGTTAATAGATATTAGAAGTTTTTGGAGTTGCGAGCTTTTCAAAGCCATTCTTTGGTACAAGACGAATAAATGTCAAGACGAACCAAACTTTAGATATATTGATGACTGGTAAAAGTTAGGGGGTTGTAAAAAGTCAATGCTCGCTGGGATGCTAAATGTCACAGGAAAAGTTATAACTGGTTTCTACTCAAGAAGAGAGTTATAGGAAAATTCTTTTTCAATAAGATAGATAACATTTTAATTTATTTGATTTATTGTAATAAAATGATACTTTGAATATTTTTAATATATTTTAGATATTTTTATCATCGACATTTACTTTATCAAAATATTACTCATTTTATTAAAATGTTACTTTCCTATTATAGCAGTTATTTACTCTGAAATCTGTTGACTTTCTCCCTGAGCCCTATTCGTGGACAGGTACACGACAGATTTACTGATAAACGATGGCGTGCAATCTCTTTTAATCCTAATTAAATTACTTTAATTCCTTTCATTGAGTGGCCACATGTGGTGTTGTGCGTGAAAGTATCTCTTAATTGTTTTATTATACGACCAACGTCGGCCCATTGATTGAACATCTAACACAAGGCGTCGAAGGACGAAGTTCCGGTGCTGTGGTCGAAGCGTCACCATACACAGGGGTCAAGGTGATAAAAGGCTTGGGAAAGAAAAGAGTTGTGAAAGCAGGAATGGCAACACTTGTTAACAAAAACTGAGCGTTTATTTTCTATTGGTAATTATTTGTAATTTGTCGATTTGTCCAGTGTAAGGGGCAATGTGATGTTTTTCTATATGGTTAAACAGGTTAGTCAGGTAGTGGTTGCCTTGAGAAACATAAGGGAAGAGCTTGTAGAGGCGAGGGAGATGCGGAGAGTGGTCTATATAAGTTCGGATTCAGACCAGCGATCCAGAAAATCAGTATAAGATTTCTGTTGGCCGTTCTCAGTATCCTGAGTGAATTTTTTCAAGTCGATGTCCCAACGCCGGTCTTATGTCTCAACTAATCGAGTTGCCGTTGCTAATCACAAGAATTCGGATGGCAACTGGTTTCGACTGCTTCGAGAGCTCAAAATCAGCTCCTGTTATGAGGATTGACCAACCCCCACATTGGGACCGGCGATGTATCGTTAGATGTAAAAATCAATTACCCCCCTCCCTCGTCTCCAATTAATCAATCGTCCCCCAAACCGAGGAATTCTCATTGCCACCCTTCTTATGTGGGACCATACTTCCCATTATGTTATTCAGCCACACATCTTTTTAGAGTAGGTGTAAAACAAACGTAACCTGTTTTTCTTTCCTGGAGTGATTTTCGCTATTGGATTTTTCCTTCTTTTATATGGTTTTGGGAATATTTCACCTATCTTCTGAAATTCTATTATACAACTGTAATGTTTGATATATATGTATATACATATATATATATATATATATATATATATATATATATATATATATATATATATATATATATATATATATACATATATATATATATATATATATATACACACACACACATATATATATATATATATATGTACATATATATATATACATAGATACACACACATATATATATATATACATATATATGTATGTATGTATACATATATATATATATATATATATATATATATATATATATATATATATATATATATATATATTTAAAGGGACGGGGGAAGATAATGTTTCATTTAATTCTTATAAATTTAAGCGTATTAAGACGTTTAGTCACTTACGACCGACCATACTGATTTTGATAAATGGCTGACATGGTTGTCGACGATTCGCGTGAGAATGCCACGGTTCCCAATAGAGACTTATTCTAAGAATTAAATGAGCATTAGGAAAACTACGGAAGTTCATAAGAGTACTGAACTTGATCAAGTATTGGTTGAATGTTTTGACTATGTCGAATTGATCGAGTAGACTTCAATGTTTGTTTCGATTAAAGTTTCAAACAGTCAAAAGTATAATATCAGTACATAAGTAGTGGGCCAGACTTGCATTATTCAATTAGTACTATGTGACCTCTGATGGTCCAGCACAATGGGTTATTTAGTATGGTTTTGGAATAAAGGGTACCGGAAAATCGGTAGTATAATCATCATCGTCGTCGTCGTCCATCGTTCGATATAGATCTTCACCAAGATTCGTCAGACCTTTTTATCATGGGTGTCGCAAGGCCAATACTTTCTGAATTTTTCTAGGTCACCACGCTATCTTATTTTCTGCCGGTGACAGTTTCTCTGGTGATCCACTTTAAGAGTCCCGATGTCCAACAGTTGTCTGTACTCAATGACATGCCGGTATAATATTTTAGTAAATTATCTATCATTATTTTCGCAAGACATTTTCTTAATAATTGATCCACTTGTGAAAGGTGCAAGTTATCCATTGCAAGATAAAAGTCCTTGTTCATTGCGAGTAATCTATTACAGGATGAAGACTCAGATTCACAGATGGAACTGAGTTGCCGTCAGTTACATTGGAAAATAAATTCTCATCGAGCCATTAGAGTGGAATGACGGAGATTTACGTCATCCGCAAATAATAGGTTAACTACCAGATTCTCTTTCTCTACCCCCCCTTGATTCTTCCCAGAGGCAGTAAAAGACTCTAAGATGGAACTTTGTTTTATGCATCCTTGCACCGGAACGAATTTTTAAAAAAACCAAACACATCAGTAATTAGCACTGATATATTACCCTTCTTGTATTTGGAGGGGGTATCGTTGGTAGGGTGGATCCCAAGGGCCTAGGGCTAGGGAAACTTGGCAAGGAAACAAAGAACCAAAACTTTGCACCTTTTTCTATTTTTACAATTTTACATTTTTCGCTTTTTCTTCGGCAACCACCAAAAAAGTATCCTTTTTTTTTCTTTCAAACAACGTGTTATTGTGAATTGGCCAGAAAAATTACCAGCTTCGGCTCTCTGCTCAGGTGAGAGAAAGCACTCAGAAAAAAATCTCACAGCCCCACCAAAAAACAACGAAGAACTGGAAATAAATTAAATCTTCTCCAATTAAGAACAAACCTGAAAGTCAGACCATAGAAACGCTAGTTGAATATTTAGTGCTTTTAAAATCCCCTTCCCTTAGAAGCCCATTCCATTCAAAGCTCCCACCGTTAGAAAGCCTTTTCTTCTGAAAGCGTTCTTTTAACGCTAATATCGTAGTAGAATATGATTTCATTCATACAATTGACATGCGTTTGTATTCTGACGTAATAAAATAGATTCCCATGACCTGATGACGTAACAAAAGAATGTCCTCGACGACATCATATCAGTAGAAGGAATGAGAGAGAATGCTTCGTGGAGACAGTGTGAGGCGTTTGCTATGTCGATTTGTTAGTCAGAGACAGCAATCGCTGCAACAGATGCTTGTGTACCTAAAAACAGTTAATTCTCAGTTCAATCGATCCTCAAGGAAACACGGTTTCCCAATTGATACTTCTTCTTTGCAACTGCAATACTTTTGCTAAGACATCAATATTTGTAGATTAAGACCTGGATTAATGCACAATTACCTGATCGGTTGACTCTCCCCATTTTGTTTATATAGGAAAATGCAGCTGAAATTTGAATTCTGGTTTGATTCATTTATACGTAAAAAAGAAGGGTCAACATCCAATGTATCCTGTCGATAGTCACCTATGGAGCTGAAACAGAGGAACTAACTAAAAGACTAACCATCATACTTTGAACCATGCAACGTTCCACATCACACTGAGACATTACAATACAGCGCATTAGATTAGAAAACAAACAGGAGCCAGAGATTTCATTAAAAAGACATTTGAAAACTCAAAACTGGCCATGTTGCAAGAATGTCAGACAACCGCTGGGCATCATGATTCACAATCTGGATTCCCAAGACCTTGAATGAAAATGAGGTTGGCTGAAAATGAGATTGGGGGACGAACTAGACAGGTTCAGAAAATACTGGCTCTGCAACGCTCATGATAGAGAGGTCTGGCGACTTTCGGGGAATGTCATTGATAATGATGATGAAAAATACAAGATGCATCTGCATTGAGTTTGTGACAAATATTCATATGAACGAGTTTCGTATTTCTCAGAGGCCAGTGTTCGAACCTCGATGAATACTATGATACCGATTTTAACACCACCATTTCGGGATAGACAAGTCTTCTTTACTCGGACAAAAAAAAACTTACTGCAAGAACAAAAAATAAAGAACCGGAGGTGAATTTTTGTTTTCAATTAAAAAGGAAGAAATGCAATAAATTCTTGACGCGATTGCTCTTCGGGGAAATACGGTTTCCAAATCGACAAATTAAAACCTCGTTCAGCAGAAATCATTTCATCCCCTCAAGAGGCTCACTTCAGCCGAGTCAACTGGAAAAGACGCGGCAGATTCTAGCTGAAATTTCTATCTAACTCCTTTCCACCTCTCTCTCTCTTTTTGTTTCGATAATCTCTCCTTCCCCCCCCTCTCTCTCTCTCTCTCTCTCTCTCTCTCTCTCTCTCTCTCTCTCTCTCTCTCTCTCTGCTAAGATTATGTTGCGCTCTTTGTCAAGGATGGCGACCTCCACCTCTCTGAGAAATTTGAAATCTGAGTTATTTGCCTTAGTTCAAACACCGACTACTAGCGTCATTGGGGAACAGAGAAATTCCTTCATCATCATCATCATCATCATCATCCTTTCAGCGTCCGTCGTTGGATGTAGACCTCCCCAAAGATTCGCCACACCTCTCTAGCATGCACGTCAAATAGCCAGTATTTCTGAACTTACCTAGTTCATCACAGCATCTCATTTATTGCCGGCCACAGTTCCACATATGATCTCAGGGGGATCCACATTGTGCGTAAGTTATGATGACCAGCGTTGGTCTCATATTCTTGCAACGTGACCAGCCCATTGCCATTTGAGTTTTCTATCGGTTCCTATATCTCTTGACTCCTGCTCTTTCCTGTAATACATTGTGCAGTTTTGTGATCTCGTTCTGTGATGTAGAGCATAATTCTTTCCTGTGCACGTTGCGTGGTTCTCAGTTTGAAGGTCAATCCTCTGGTTAAGTTCAATGTTTCAGCTCCATAGGTGACTATCGGTTGGATGCATTTGCTATATACCCTAAAGGGATATTCTTGTTCTTGAAGGTTGAGCTTGCCCTACCGAAATCTCGCCAATCCATAGTGTAATGAAGTAGACAATTCTTTCACCCCTTCCAAACACACAGACACACTCATTATAAGTTCTAAACATGACAAAATCTATCGAACA
This sequence comes from Thysanoteuthis rhombus, assembly GCA_963457665.1. Lineage (NCBI taxonomy): Eukaryota > Metazoa > Mollusca > Cephalopoda > Oegopsida > Thysanoteuthidae > Thysanoteuthis > Thysanoteuthis major. Next base: position 43,068,689 of record OY735226.1, on the reverse strand, counting down.
GGCACGAGAATAAGTAGAAATGAACCCCTTTCCTCTGGGGTGATTTTAGGATTTTAAAAGTTGGGGGTGGAATAGGAACCATAGATTGGTAGATTCAAACAGTTGGAATATTGATCTCTCTACCGACTACAATTTTACAATACAGCTTGCGAGTTAGACCATCTTAGAAGAGGGGTGACATTCTGATATATGGTGATAGGAGTGCCTGAGAAAACTAGAAAGCACTCAGAGAGTGCATACCTCTGCCAACGTCATCGTTACTGAAAACTGAACGAAGATCAGTTAAAATATAGTTACGATGTAGGGGAGGTAAGTGTAGCCCATTGCCTACTCTTCCAGGGAATGCCGTTTAAATACATCAAGTTTTGTGGGTATGTTTTGTTGACTGATAGACAGACAGCCATTAGTGGATACATATCTATCAACTCTGTTGACAGAGATTCAAAAAGAATTGTTGAGAAACCACACCTCTAAACTATTAACCCAACGTTGTAAACACTGGACCTGACCGGCAAGAGCCAATCCTAACAATAACAAGTCTAGTTAGTTAATCAAAAGAAACCGTCGCGAGACCAATCACTTTTAGCTGCATGTCTTGGTGGGGGTGATCAATTACAAAATTGGAAAAGGGGTGATCAATGAATAAGTTACTTCTCTTGCCTTTCGTTGGCCAATAATCACTGAAAGGTCTGAATTTTCGAAAACAAAGCGGTCACAAACTACGGAACAATTTGGTATGAACTAACACTGCAAACTGACCCCCCCCCCAATTGAAGACCTATCCAGGGTTTTTAAGCGTTTTTTGTAGGCTTAATAAGGAGTAAATGTTGAAAGTTTCAGCCCTCTAACTCCATCGATGCAGCCCATACATACATACATACATACATACATACATATCCAGCCGGGCTGACTTGAGACCTGGAGAAACCTATTTCGACAGTTTTTATGGCAGTCTTAGTTGATGGTTTCTAACAATGGGTCATCGATTGAGACATTCACCCAGTAATTAGGACTAATTGTAAAAGATAACTTTTGTTAATCAATACAATGTCGGTCATTGATTTCTTTTGAATAAAATGTTGTTAATGGGTTTTCATATATGAAATAGTTTTAAGTTGATTGGCCAATTAATCAAATAATTAGATTGAATGATTGGTTAATCATTTTGTCCAATCAAAATTAGAGGTGCTGAGGTGTTAGAAGTGGGCAGCGGCTTTGCTTTATATAATTTGTCATCCGAATTGTCGACCTTTCATAAGTTTGTATTTTCAGGGCGTAATTTTACGAACGAGAAAATATGAAACTTGAAAATGAAAAATGAAAAATAAAAAAGCTTTCGCTAGCAATCACATCACGTCATCTCAAGGCAATTGGGGAAAGGTTAAAATGAATCCTAGATGAATATGACAGTGCCACACCTCTTAGCTGACGGTGTCCAAGCTTAGAGAATTGGGATATGAAATCTCACAGCCTCTATCGTATTCACCTGACATTTCTCCTAAAGGTTATTATCTTCTGAAGCATTTCGAATTTCATATCCGTAATTAAGTATACGTGCAGTTAAACAACTGCTTGTAATTCTTCTGGCAAGACATAAAATCTAAAACGGTTTAACACAATGAATTGCATACATCAAGCGTCGCTCAGCTAGTTTATGGATTATTTTCCAACAGATTCTGCCTCTAAAGCATTTGATAGAATCGCTTTGCCGAGTGCAATGAAGCCAGGTGTGTTGGGTTCGTCCTTCGACGTGTATTTCATTAGTTCTCAGATGAGCAGTTCAGATCGAAATTCAATCATATTTGTTTGGATTAAAACTTGAATTTGTTTCGATTTAAACAGATCAAGAAAAGATTTACAAAATACAGGAAACGGACAGATTCCAGTTTGTTTCGACCATAAATTGATGAATATCATTCCCGATAGCAAAAAAAAGAAGAAATGGTTGAGGTTTGGATAAGATTCGGACAACTATTTTTCATACGATTTTCGTCCCCATCTTCTTATCTGATTCTTTTTTAAAAACTGAAATACAAAATAATCGCCAAGATTTTCACCTAAAACCATTGTTGAAATTGACTACGGATGCACAAAAAGAAAACATTATAATTTCACTCACAACTGCACGTCTACTTACTTCATAAACGTTATTTCTAATTCATTTTTAATTCTTTTATATTTATGTTTATTCATTCATTAATATATTGATAATTAATTATACACTATGTTCACGGCGGATAACCCATTAATTGTCGTAATTCATTTTATTTGTGCGTCGCTTTTTACATCGAGTGAGCGAGGTGTGAAGCTATTCAATTTTTAATCGGGACCACTTTCCCAACATTGTGCCGAAAGAGCTTTTACTGCATGTTGCTTTTCACGAGCATAAATCTTTTTTTCTTTTCTTTTTTTTGCTCTTTTGTGCATCTGTAGTCGATTTCGAAAATGGTTCAGAAATTATGAAGATGCAAAACGAAAATTATGAAGTCAAGTTTTAAAATTCTCCCCAAAATGGAATTAACTTCACAGAAATTTGATTCGAAGACAATTAGTCAGTTTAATGATTGATTGACTGGACTTCGGTAAAGTATCAACAATACATCATATAAGATGCAATGTGTTGTATTTAACGGAAGCAAAAATGATGAAAATCATTTTTTCAAATGGTCTCATCAAAATTTGCGAAACTTTGTATGATAATGAAGACACAGAGAGAGAAAGATAGACAGACAGACAGAGAGACAGAGACAGAAAGACAGAGTGAGAGGGACACAAGGTTTAAAGAAAACTTTTGTTCTCATATTATGTTTCACTTGCAAAAAAAGCAGTTTCAAGCGAATAGAAATAAAAATATAAAAAATGGGGAACAGATAGCGTGAAGGGGATAATGCTATGTTGCAATTATTTTCCAAATTTCAGAAGCTTGCATCTGACACAAACATTATAATATAATCACGATTAATAAAAATAATCGTCATTTTTTTTTTATTCATCAAACTAATCCCAATAGGGTTGGATTTGAAAAAGTTACCCTGAATTTTAATTTTCTAAAAAGGAATCTTTCAAAAGAGAAAATATTTCAGTTTCATTGCAATACTTTTTTTTCCTGATTCAAGACCATTTTTTTTTAAATCGTCTGCGCTATCGTTTGAAATTCCTTGAAATCTCTTGGGACCTTTCTTTATCTTTATATTTTTATATCTTTATATTTTCTGGTGAAATTTTGAAATTTGTGTGAAAAATGGGATGCATTTTTCGAAGGTGAATTTCCACTGTTCGTTCACAGGTTCGCGAACCTAAACAAACCTGATTTTCTCTGGGTTTTATATTTTCTGAAGAGAACATTTTTGTTGATCATTTTCTACAATCTTTCTTCTTTTTAATAACGAGAATTTTCACTTTGAACTTGGTCAGCTACAAGTTTCATTCATTTTTGAACAGGTTGGATTTTAATTTTTCAATTTTTCAAAAACCAACAAAAAACGTTCGAACAAGAAAATATTTCAATTTTATTTCATTTCCTTTTTCTCAAATCAGGGACAATTTTTATTAAAAGTAGTCAATGGTAACAACTGAAATTTCAATTCAATCTATGGGGACCTATCTTCATATACATATATATTTTAGATGAGATATCAAAATTTGCGTGAAAAAATGGGATAAATTTTCTGATCTCAAATTTTCATAGTTCAGCTTATCAGGAATATAAACAAACCTGATTTTCTCCGATTTTATATTGACTATAGAAATTATTTTTTGTTGATAATTTCCAACAATCCTTCTTCTTATAAATAACCCTCAAAGAGATAGAAAAAGATTAAAATGGACAAGAGGAAAAACTAGATTGAAGGATATTATAGAAGTAATCAACAAAAATGGAGATGTGCAGGACGTTTAATAAGAAGGGATGATAACAGATGGAGCAAAAAGTTAATTGGATGGTGCTCATCGGACAGTAAACACAGTAGGAAAAGATCAGATGGAGGAATTAGATGAAAAGGTTTGCCAGTAAGATATGGCAGAGGTTAGCGCAATCGCAGTCGTTGTGGAAGGAAATGAGAGAGGCCTTTGTCCAACAGTGGACGTATAAAGGCTGGTGGTGATGATGGTGATGATGGTGGGTTTGTCTACAGCGTGCGTGCTTCCTTGTAATCAGTCGCAAAACAGCTTCGGGGTTGGGGCGTTCGGTTTTCAACAAGATTCCAACAACTCTATCGGTTTAAATGAGGACAAAAACCCAAAATGAAAAATCAATAACAAACGAACGGAGAAAAAAGTCCAATTCTGTAGACAATCCTTTGAAATCACGAGAGAAAAGAGCGCGGATTCATTTGTGTGGACTTTTTCTTCTTTTTTTCAAACAGACATTTATAATGACATCGGTTGCGTCTATAGTTGTTTTTTTTACTGCAGGAAACAGTCTTTTTATGTCTACAAGATGCAGTGATTGCTTTTCTGAACAGCGTTCACCTTCAGTTGTAAATGTGTGTCGTTTTCCGAATATATCCATTCATAAAATGGGTTTCTATTTTGTTGCAATAATGGATGAATAACCATTGTAAGGTCAGAATTGTATATTCAAGTAGGTTCTCATCGACTATTATTGTGATAAAATACATTAAAAGTCTCGAATAAGACCGAAAAAAAAAAGCCCCCACGTCGAATTAGAATAATGAAGAAAAAAAAACTTAATAGTCGAAAAAAAAAAATTGGTGGAAGGTCACTTACAGATTTCATACCTTGCAGGCGTCGTAGAAATTCAAATGTTTTTGACAAATTTATTTATATATAGGGGCCCAGCGTTTTTGTGTTTTAGTCATTATCAAGCTAAAGCTACAAGGCCTACTCACCTAATATTTGGCATGAAGGTTTTCAAGATATCCAGTTGTGACATAGGCTATGTGAGGTTGACCTTGAAAGTCATTTAGGGTCACCAGAGATCATTTTAAGAGTTACTTTGATCGTTTAGACTATTCACGCTGTCTAGGCCGAGTGACTCGTTCTCTGCGTAACGACAGCAGGTCATTGCAAATACAGTTTCAGATATTATAAAAGATTCATAAATATTATGTCGTATTATATATCTATTTGATAATAATAATGATAATAATAATAATAATAATAATATACGTGTGTGTATGTGTGTACGTGTGCAAAGTATGAAGCATCGTATTTCTCAAGAGATAGCCCCCGATGGAGTGTGACGGAGTCCTGTTTCAATCCATGCGTCAGTTCAATGATCTTTGCAAGTCTCAAATCTGGTTGAAACCAGAACTTAAAATGTCTAGATACGTCTACCCTCATCACACAGATTAGTGTGTACCCAATTAGCTGAAAATTTTTTGTCCCAATGAAGAATTTTTCCACTCTCTTTGCTCATACCAGGAATCGAAGCCAGAAGTTTCTTAATGTGAGGCAAAAGGTAACCATTAGAAAATGTGAACGGACTTTTGCGTGTGTGTGTGTGTGTGTGTGTGTGTGTGTGTGTGTGTGTGTGTGTGTGTGTGTTTCTCAAATAATTTTGACCGATATGCAGAAAGCATTAAGAAAGAAAAAGAGGGCCAGGAATGGTAATTACCTCCCTTGATAGGCAGTTAGTCAGCCAAATTCGTTCCTGTCGACTCCCAATGGGACAGAGTTGAAACTGTTTGAAAATACAAAATCAAACCCCACCCCCTACGAACCACTTCACCCCACCCCACCCTACTCCACCCCACTCCACCCCTTACTGAATTTTAGTCTCCGTCATTTTTATCGTTTTTATTTCGTCTGCTACGCACTTCAGTTATATTTGGAAACACACACTGTGGTATATCGTTCTTTACATAAATATGGAATCTTGAAGAATGTCGGAATTTTAGTGAAATTGTTCAGAAATCCTCTGAGGGTACGAAATATTATTCATTTCTTTTTTTTTACGACTAACTTTATGCTACATTCTTGCAACTGGAACCAAAATTTCAACTTCAAAGAAGATATTCATATTTTGCTATGCGTTCTTTAAAGAGCGTTAAAAAATGCGTAATAAGCCCCAATGAAATTGAATACAACGGGTCTGGTAAGTCACTCAATAAAAAAAACCGTTACATAACCAACGCCTTTTGGCAACACGCAATGATGGGGTGACCAATTAAAAAATAGAAAAAGAGGGTGATCAATGATCAAGTTACTTCTCTCGCCTTTTGTTGCGCAGTGATCACTTAAAAAAAGTCTGGATTTTCAAAAAGCGAGCATGAATGCTGATGGACACAAAGTAAGTATCAATTTAGCATAAACTATTTACTATAAACTATAAACAAATTGACCCCACCTCACCCGGACCCAAAAATTATTTAGGGAGGAGAAATATTCAAAAAACAAACACAGAAACTTTTTCTTGGCGTAATAAGGAGCAGTTTTGGCTTACAGATTCTGATTAATTTAGAACATATGTTTGAACTATAAACAGATTGAAGGGTGTAAACACGGATTGAAGGGTGTAAACCTTGACTTTGAGAGTTGAGTATTTTGGTCCCTGAAAGTGCTGTCCTCCAGCAGAGCTAGTAATGTTACTTTATTTTGGCATCTCCAATCCCAATGACTGTGGTCCCGAATTTCGTATCCCTACCCCCGAACCTGTTTGCTCCGATAATGTAATGGTTATCAGGTGTGCCACACATACAGAAGCCCCTCAGTTTGACTCCTGGTAGGAACGAAATATGTGGAAAACTTTTCATTCGGAAAAAAAATTCCCTGTTCATTCAGCAGCTTATTGAGTACACTCTAAGCTGTGGGATTAGAGTGGGGTTATCCCTTTGGTAGACTTGCATTCTGCTAAGGGAGTAGACTTGCATCCTGCCAAGGGGGTGGACTTGCATCCTGCCAAGGGGGTGGACGTAAAAAAATCTTAGGTAGGTGTGAAGCTCTGGTCTCGACCTGACTTGAGACTTGTAAGAATCACTAAACTGACGCATGCAATAGAAACCGGTAATTCATTACCGGCCGTCAAGCTTCATTGGGGATCGTCTCTTAAGAGAAATGACACTTTACCCTACCTTAACCGTACTACATCAAAATCTGCACTAATAAAACCTAACTGAAGAAGATGGGTTGAGGTTTGGTTTTGTTTTTTGTTTTTTCATTCAGGCATGAAGCTTCACACCCAATTTTAATCCCAATCGAAATGTTAGCAATGTTTTGACCACATGTTGTTACACATTTCTCAATGGTATGCTACGCTTTGAATTTTATCAAAATAAATTAATAATTACTGATTGGAATCCATTTTGGAATTCTTTCTCATTAAAACGCTCTGAATTATTAGTAATTTTGAATAGTTTTTACTTTAATTTTAATTTCTAGTTGCTTTTTTTTATCACAACTTTGATTTGTTACAATACTTTATCCAATAATTAAAACAATTCAAATTAAAAATAAATTAGATAACGCCTTGAATTGTTTAAAAATAAATTGATAATCACTGCTTTTAAATCAAGAACCCAGACATTGGAGAATGGAAGTCGGAAATAAAGCAAAACTAATAATTCCGTTGGGACTGTATTTCTCTTTAGGGGCCACAATACTTGAGTCGTACCAGCTCAACAGGTAAAATCGTGTGCGATGAATATTTACTAAGCCTCATTTTGTATGGCACAAAGCCACAATTCTCAGGCACCTAGTGAACATCAAACTCACTACAGTAGTAATGATCTGCTAAACCTGATTGTTAACCATTACAGCACGGTGATATTCACTCAGCTTAACTGAGTACGGCACAATGTCACGGTTACAGGGCACCTGGTGGGCACTGAACTCACTAAAAAAGGTAATGGTCTATGACAAGATAAACTCGCAAAGCACGATGAGGCCCTCCAAATACAGGATGTAAGTATTTACTATTCCTAGCTTAGTATGACACAAGTCAACGAATGTGGAGCACCGAGTTGATATTGAACTCACTGCTTGCTTAACATAACTCCATTGTAATCGATTTTGAATTGAAGTTCACTGATATTAGCTACGGAGAGATTACAAGACAGCGCAGTATGTTAGGAAACAAACAGGGAATGGAGATACAATAGACAACTCTATTAGCAATGGGTTCGTTATGTTGCACGAATGTCAAACAATCACTTGATGTTTCGATTCACAACGTGGATCCTAAAAGATCATGTGTGAATCTGTTGCCGGCAAAAAATAAGCTAGCGTGACGAACAAGACAAGTTCAGAGAATAACATGACAGAGAGTTCTGGCGAATCTTGGGAAAGGTATATCTTCAACAATGGACGCAAAAAAGGCCGATGATGATGATGATGATGATGATTATCAGTTTAATTGAGGAGAAGGCTACAAATTTGGAGCGCTCAGTGAGAATCAAATTCACGACAGTAGTAATGGTCTGCGAGATAACCTTTGCTCCACGGCGAAGAATCTAATTGTCGATGCGAAAGGTCTGTAAACGTAGAAGTGAGTTAGATTGGCAATTTTTTTTCTATCTGTGGGCCGAGACAAACTTGAAATAAAACCAAGGATAAAGGGGAGACTGTAATATTTTTCGTATTTCTCTCATTTGCTTAGAGAATATTTGGATTCGAACAACAAAATTCTAATATATTAACCTCACATTTATCTGATAACTACCAATACTATGTAACGATTATTACATACGAAATATCGTTCATAATATTGATTTGAATAGAAGAATTCAGGTGTTGGAACTAATCCCCAACCCTGGGGATAGTTGCAACACTATTCAGGGTCGGTTGCAACATGTTGAAATATGTACAATTTCACCAATTAACTTTTGCTTTTTGTTTCAACTAGTATGGTCTTCTGAAAATATACAATGGTTCCTTATAATGTTATAGCGATGTTTATTTATTTATCAATTAACAGTTTTGAGGTTTTGTTTGTTTATGCATAGAAAAAATGAGTCAATCTGCAAATGTTCCAGATGTAATTAAATCTTACTGTGTATCCGTGTTCGATGGAAAGAATGGAGCGATTCACAATGCACCAAACTTTTATTAAACATGTGTTGATTGTACAAAATTACGACTGTTAGAAAATTTGGTTTTTGTCACACTCAAATGAACGTAAACTGCAACTCGGGTTTCCTGAAAGTTTATTTTTTCAACTGATTTACACAGACATCTCAAAATAGCACATTGAATTAACCTTTTTTTTTAGATTTAAAAACTGATTTTTAAGAATTTATTGTAACCGTCTACAACCATATTAGCCATGTCAGAACACCATTCGCTGGCTAAACACACTGAATTTGACACATGCTAGCCATATCACTTAGAAATCAAGAAAACAATGATTCAAACAAAGTAAGTTTTGAATAATTCATGCAAACGGTCAAGACAGTATGACCCGAATACGCCACACGAAAAAATTACTATTACACTTCCAAAACACGTTTTTAATTTTAACTGTGACGTAAGCGTTAGTAAAGATGGACAGATATGTGATAAACGGCGAGCCAAGACAGAAGACTGTTTTCTTCTTTTTTACATCACACAACGTCATATTATTCCATTTTAAAAATCAATTCTGTAGATTAAAAATAGAATACAAGAAAAAAGAAAGAAAGAGAGGACGATAGAAAACAGAAAGAAAAACAGTATTTACACTTCACACACACACACACACACACATATATATATATGCATATATACATATATATATATATATATATATATATATATATATATATATATATATATATATATATATATATATATATATAACTTTTTATTTTAAAATGAATTATGTAGCCTTTTGGACGATATATTTAGTTTGGTGCAATGATTATTTTAACGGGATTAACTTAACAACTCAATCGGAAAGAAATAGTTTCAATGTCCCCAATCTCCCCATACAAAAAAAAGATAATACAATTTTTTATCATCTATTCGAAACTATATTGAATAATATTTTCCATCATGAATAAACATAAACCCTTGTACAGTTTTTTTAGTGGTAGACTTAAAATCGAAAAAAGAATGAAAATTATGATGTATTTTTGGTAAAAACTTGTTTGAAATTTGTGCTTCCTATAACCAAAATTGATTGGAAATTTTGATCAGTTTAAACCGATTTCTGTGAAGATTTTGCCTCACATTACCCCCCACCCCCCCAAAAAGCACTTGCTCAGGACATCAAGCCAAGTGGGGGCCCACAGAGTTCTTTCCAGTCCCGGATTTACCATAGAACCAGTAGCAAATAGTGATTTGGGAGGGTTTTGTGTTTTCCCCTCATAATTATTTTTTTCATTCAATGAAAATGGAAGAGTGTTCGCTGTCTTTACTTGGGTAAGTTTAGTTCTCTATATATTATCTTGATCTTTTGTAATGAGCGATTTTATGTTTCATCTTCATCAACATCAGTCTTTTATCATCCATCGTTGGATATAGACCTTCCCCAAGATTCACCAGACCTCTCTATCATGGGCGTTGTAGAGCCAATACTTTCAAAACTTATCTAATTCGCCTCTCCCACTCAGTTCGTCTCAGTTTTGCATGCGATCTCTGCGTCATGATGTCCACCGGTTTCTGGTACTCTTGCAACATGACCAGCCCATTGCCATTTGAGTTTTCTAATGGAATCTATGATGTCTTGAACTCCTGTTTTTCCCTGATAAATTGTGTCTTGTGATCCCTCCATATGAGATTGTGCATAATTCTTTCATGCTCACGTTATCTGGTTCTCAGTTTGAGGTTTTGTCTCTTAGTTAGGTTCCATGTTTCAGCTCCATAGGTGACTATCGATTGGGTGCATTGGTTGAATCCTTTTTTTTGAGGACTTATGGGATTAGAGCGGCTACCCAAACACTATGTTCATTTCTCATGGAGTAATTCTGAATGGGTGTCCCTTCATTGGATTTAGGGCTGTCTTTGTATTCTCAATCTAATGTCACATTGTTTCATGAAATGTAATACTGTTGCAGTAGAGTTTACTGTAAAAAAAAATGTTATCGTAATTCCTGTTTCATTTTGAAAGATAATATTTCATTTTACATAGTTTAGCTTCGATTTTTTTCAATTAGATACATATGAGGGCACCATGATCTTTTCATGGGGGTTTAAGGTCTCTAAAGGTCTCAATCCAGTTCTGGTCATTGCGTTTGTTCATATTTCCCTCCGATTGATTGCTTTAGTGTCTCAGATAGTCCTCATTGATTATTATAAGGAACTATTTTATTAACATTTTCTACAGAAATGTTCAGTTCCGTTTATATCATTGATTGTGTATGCTATCTTACGATTAGATACTTAAACAAAGAACATTTGTATTTCATTCATAGTAATATTAATCGAAAAGTCTTACAAAAATGATTATTCAAGGAAGATAGCTGCTCGGCAGGATGCAATGTCACATCGTGCTGGATTTGTCCCGCGGGCCATAGTCGCCGACGCCCGGTCAGAAACGTGACAAATATGAAAACCCCAGAGTCCGAAGTCCTTTTGAAGGAAACCACACAAAGTGTAACTGAAAACAAACTCATTTAAAATGCCAAATATTTTTGTTACGGGAATATTATCCTTTATATAATAACAGTGATTACTCGACAAGTGGTCATTTTACGAATTGGAAATCTGCCAGATATATTAGTTTGCACACAAGACAATGGTTTGTTAAGTTTGAACTTCTTTTGGTCAGAGGTTCCCAAAAATTTGTAATGAAAACAAATAAAATTTAGAGAATCTAGATGTTTACTTATGGTGTCTATAAATTATCTCCCTCCATTTCCACCCTTTAGAATTATCTGAATTTAGATTTTAGAACATATCTACGTTGGCAACACTGAAATGGAGTAACTGAAATACTTTGAAGTCGTAGTTCCGTACGACAGACAGAAGAATATTTTACATGATAATTATGACGAGCCACTCCACATATGATAAAGTCTGACCACTTCCAAACATACACCTTTGTAATGGGCATTGCCCCAGTTGAAAGAGGATTTGATTTCTGAGGTTCATTATTTCATAAAGAACAAGGCTCTGATTGGACTAACTACTTAACAAGTCTCTGGTACGTCCAAAAATGGATTTTTCCTCCTGTATATTTTTTCTTTACCTGAAGTACTACTCAGATTTATGGGCAAAGAGTGCAGAGGAGAGCCACTAAGACCATTCAGAGGCTGAAAGCTATATCTTATATTGAAAGTTTAAAACAACTTAATCTATAGACCCTGGACCACTGGAGAAAACGTGCTGACCTATTGGAAGCCTATAGAATCCGTAATAACATACATACGATGGATACTGGCATTCATTTTTCAAAATGCCCTGATAAGAAAATGCTGACTTAATCTATCTACAGTAAAACTAGAGGACACAGCCATAAATTACAAATTCAGACCTCTATCGGTGTTAGAAAAATATTCTTCTCAGCAAGAATAGCAAACGCAAGAAAAAGCCCAAGACAATCACATCCAAGACTATCAATATTTTCAAAAATAATCTCAACACGCCACCGCAGTCAATAATTGAATAACCATAGCGTCAAATTTTGAATTAATGTAAAAAAAGTTGAAGGATAAATATCATCAGAATAAACTCTTTTATAACATCACTCGCGTTTCCCATTGAAAAACATTTAGATTGGAGTAAAAAGAATACCTGGATACATTTAGATTGGCTAATCTAGATATCATCAATAAGCCGGTTAAAAAAGGTCTTAAGAAGGTATATAAAAAAAAAAATTACCCCAAAAAGACATTATTAGAAAGGGTTATAATTGAGTATTGATGTCGATTTTTCAAATCTGAAAAAAAAAACGGTATGGCCAGGAGCACTTAAACACTCAAGTACACAAACATCATCATCATCATCATCATCAGTCTTTTAGCATCCGTCGTTGGACATAGACCTTCCCCAGGATTTGCCAAACTTCTCTATCATGGGCGTCATGGAGCTAGTACTTCCTGAACCTATCTAGCTCGTCTCTCCATCTAACATTTTGCCGGCTTCGGTTGCACATGTGGTCTCGGGGAATCCACATTGTAAGTCGTGATGTCCATCGATTGTCTGCTATTCTTGCAATACGCACATATAAAGAACGATAGAACCCTTCACCATCTTCGGGGTTACGCTTGTTCAATTCTGACATCGAGCGTATCAAATTTGACTACAAATTTTCATATTAGTTTAATCCTGCCCAAAATCAATTGAAGCTGATTTACCGACGCAATTAACAGCTGTCAAAAAAGCTTATTTCAAGTACATTCAAGTGCAAATATATTTTTCCACTGATTTATTCGAATCGGTACCCTCCATATAGCTGGGTCACAGTCAAAATGTTTCTCGTAGTTTTTACGATTAGTTGATTAATCACGAGTTTAAAGTTTTCTTCTCTCATGATTAATGTATTCTCAACAAATGTCACTCGAAACTAATGGTTGTTTTCAAAGTATGAATATTTAATGGAGCTTCTCATCACTTTTACGAAGCGCGAATTTAGTGCCACTTTCCACCATTTATAATTCACATTTCTTGCGAAAGAATCCAAGCTGAAATCCAGGTGCATATTATCAATGGGAATATAATTGCTTGTCATTTCATTTAACTCTGTTTGTTTGGTCTAGAAGGTCCGTTCGACTGCCACAGCTGCCGTGGTAATGATCAAAGAAGGAGATGTGAAGTAACGCATATTTCATTCGAAATTGAAGCTTAATCAGGGAGGCACGATATCTGTGGAAGCGGATTATACATGATGGAATATGGTTATTAATAATTCCTGACTAGTATTTACCTAATTTTAATTTTATTCGCTCTTCATTGCAATCCCCAGATCGTAATACCATTATTAGCGTGGATCAGAAATAAATATCTAATCTACTATTACTACTAGTGTATGTAAACAAAGACAACGACGTATGGGGCGTTTTGGGGAAAGAATGGTTATATGATAAGATTTCAACAGCTGCAGGCGGTGACACCCGTAGCCTGATCGGTCAGGCCACAGTCGCGTTGAATCAGGATCCTGGGGATGAGGAGTGTAGGTTCAAATATTGCCAGAGGTTTTATTATCATTCTTTATCCACACTGTTACCTAACTAACTAACGACCGTGGAATGTCGAGTCAGGAGTTATGATAAAAAGCAACAGAAATTAAGATGAAAGAAATAATAATAAAAAACATACCCTTGGCAAAATGCTGTGGTGATCAATCAAAAAATTAGAATAAGGGTCGATCAATGAATAAGCAACTTCTCTCATTAGATCACAAAAGGTTCGAATTTTCAAAAAGCAAGCGGACACAAACTAGCGACCAATTTGGCATAAACTTGATTTGTAAATTGAATCCCCTCCACTGAAAACGTATTCTGAGGAGAAATCAAAATAACAATGTCTTTTCTGGACACAATGAGGAATGAATGTTTGAATTTTTAGCCATCTAGCTCCATTGTTGTAGCCTGTATGCATGATACATACATACATACATACATAAATACATACATACATACATACATACATATGTAACCAGCTAGGAAGACCAGCTTTGAAATCTGAATCTGAAGAAACCTATATTGACAGTTTGGGTTCATTCATAATAATGCTTTATTTAGGAGATCCAAAATAATATGGCGATTGTTACCTTTCCCACGTTAAATTCAAAACGTATGAACGTCGTAAACTAATTTTTCAGTTGCGAATATATCATTACGATAATGGCAATTTCTCTGCTTTCACTTGTTCATTTGTTCTAACCCTAAACACTAATCCTAAGGTGTATAAAAAATTTTAAAAATACATTGGTCGAGTTTTCTGCTTTCGTTTGAAAATGAAATTTTTGAAAAATCAATTCACAAATAAGTTTTTTAAAAAAAAAATGTGATCTGAGAGAATTTTAAAATTTGTGGAGGAAAAAATGCCATTCTAATGTCTCAAGAGGGCAGCGAAATCTAATGCAGAAATATTATGAATTTAACGCGGAAAGGGTAACAATCGCCAGTAATCTTGTTACTGATACTAGTAGTTCTCTTAGTATTTTCAGATATGCGCAGAATATTCTTCGCAATTCTTCGTGACCTGGTAATGTTGAAAATTCAGGTGGGCGTTCTTCAAGTCACGCACGTGCCATTTCTTTTTCTTCCTGGAATCTCTGGGGGGTCGGAGGTCGGGAGTCGATTGTACCTCCTTCCCACCTTAGAGCTCGCTCAAACAGGCGTAATTATCTATCACCATATAAAACATTGTGAATCGCTAGTGCTCCCCTGCAAGATAAAAGTCCTGACTCACTGATAGAACTGAGGTTGCCACCAACAACACTAAAACAGAAATTTTATTGAGTAAAACATAGAACTGAAAATTTCCGTCATCCGCAGTTAACAGATTGATGCAGTTAACAGGAACCATATCAACCAACAAAAGAGTACAGGAATCGTCAAGACAAACCCGAAAAGAAAAACAAATTTAAGCAGACGAATCTATAGAAATCGAATTCTCGAAGAGATCTCGCGTATGAAGCGTTCAGAAAACTACCGTAGGGCAGCTGTCTTTAGCGAAGTCGTTCACACCCGCAAACACGGGAATAATGCTCGCATTGGCTTTTCACGGTTTGTTTCAAAAATTAAATAGCTTTTTGCTCGACTTGTGAAACGAATCAATTTTTCGACGAAGATGTTCAGGTTATTTTCCATTGAATCAATTCAGCCTTATTGTCGTCTGTTATTAGATTTATTGCAAAACATGATCCTGGTTTCAATATGTCTGCAATGTATAATACGAAAATATTTACCACAATGACGAATTCATCCGACACTGAGAATCTTCACAAAAGCAATGGTTGGAAGGAATATTGTAGACGGGTGGGTTTTTTTTTTCAAGTGTTCTTGAATCTCGTCTGGCTTGAATAATCTTATACATTGAAATTCGATAATTCTGATTATGAAGGAAAAGATGAAACAGGTATGGGTAGTCACTCAGTAGGAGTTGTCACGTGACCATCATCTTTTGGCAGCATGTCTTGTTCGGGGATATCAATTGAAAAAGTTGGAAAAGGGTGTGATCAATGAATAAGTTACTTTCGTCGTTTGTTGGGTAGTAATCACTAAAAATTATGAATTTAAAAAAAACAAATGAGCGGGCACAAACCAGGGATCATTTTAGCTGAGACTTACATTGTAAATTGAACCCCCACTAAAAATTCATTTATGTGAGAATTTTAAAAAAGTTTTTTGTTAACCTATGGAATAAATGTTTAAATTATCAGCCTTCTAGCTCCATTGATGCAGCTGGCATACGTGATATATACATGTATACATAGCCAGCGTCTCGTTAAGTGGAGAGACCTATAGCGACAGTTTAGGTGACAGTTTTGGTTGACAGATTCTTACGAACATTGTGCAAATAAACTGATTTCATCTTCCGAAGTTTGACGCTGAAACTTTATTGTCTGAAGTCACTTGGTGACCCGGCATCCCTTTGCTTAACTTGCTAAACAGGAATCTATCCTTTACTCCCTAGTCCGAAACATTCTTGGAATCTAACTGCCGGATACAAATTGAGGGGCCAATTTAGTATAGATTAATCGTATGAATTAAACCTACCCACCACGGAACGTGTTTGGGGATCAAGAAACAAAGAGATCGTTTTGGTAAACTTTTTAAAGGAGTAAATGTTAAAGTGTTCAACCTTTGAACTCCGTTGGTACGGACCGTATGCAAAACACATAGATTGATAGATAGATTCACCAGCTAAAAATTATCGAAGCCCAGCTTTGGTTGGCAGTTTTTGTTGGCAGTTTCTAAAAAGAACCCCACAATGTCGCCAGAAGATAATGAAGACGAAAAAATGAATTTTGGAGGGAAAAAAAGCACTTTTTAAAAAAAGATAAATGAAATTGATTAGATAAATTATTTTTTGTGGAGTGTCTATCGTAGAGCGATGTTATGTATTTTTTTTTAAAAGGTAGTTTGGCCAACCTTTGGTTTATAAAGTGAGTTCACACCCCATGAGTGCTGGTTTCCTATACACATAAGTATGGGCGGCCGCTGCAGGGGTACAAACTGAGCATTTGCCATACCTTCCGGATCAGTCTTTCTCGTCGAGGGCTGGGGTGGGGGATGAAAGTTGGAATGTTATAGTCAATAAAGGATAGTGGCCAAGTACAATTGTTTTATGTAAGCCGAACTTATCTGGACAAGTTCGAAAAGTATTGGCTCGATGATGCCCATGATAGAAATGTGTAGTGAATCTTGGGAAAGGTGTATGTCGCACATTGCATGTTAACAGAATGATGATGATGATGATGATGATAACAAGGTTGCCACTAAGATATATACTCTTTTGCCTCCCAACCCTGGAAATATACATCCTCCTCAGCGAAAAAGTGCCGATGGACGCCCATACATAAGAGTTCTACCACCATCCTTTGAGCTCGTTACGAGGACATCTTAAAAAGCGGGTTTGTCGTGCTTTTTCCATCGGGAATTGTACATAGATGCTCTATTGACCCCATCCATGTATCTAAACCTGGTCGATGGCGTCAGCAGAGTACTTTCTAAACCCAGTTCTTTGAAATAAAAAGAAAAAAAACCCTTCGATGTTAGAAATCACGGGAAAACGGTGACCCGATAGAGTTAGGGGTTATTTTTCTGTCGATAAATATCGGATACAAAATCGAAATATTTTGACTAAATGCAACTTGTCAACATTTCCAATAGGTTGCTATCCCCTGAGAGGCTGGTACGGATCTTGAGGAAAATATCATAGTCCACTTTATCTCACAAGATAGATCCATTTTAGGGACGTGCCGTTGGCCAATCGGGCTGTGAACAGTGCTAGTTTCAGTCTAGCACGAAGAAAGGCGTAAATGTAAGGGAAATCCCCCGAGCAATGGATGAATTGGCGTATGGTGAAGTGAGTGACACTACTTCGGGTGCATGTCACCTCTAAGTTTATTTTATATACTGTAAACCTTTAAGAACAAGCTGAGACATAAAATCTTGGAATAGGTGGAGCCTAGGTCGGGACACCTGTAGCTGTGACCAGCGCAAGGGTCCCAAATGATTTCTTAGATTTGAAGAAGAGGCTCTGTTAAATGAATGAATACATCATTTGTGACTGCACGGTGGGTGCTTTCTGAATCAATTCTATGAAATGGAATGAGTTCTTAACACGTTTAAAAGTGGTTTCAACAGGAAAATCAATCAAGAAGAATCTGAACGGGTGACATGTTGGGTCGTGGCAGTTTACTGTGAGCTTTAATGGAGTATTTACCTTGAGTATCTCAAGAAGACGATTAACGGAGAACAGAGTGAACCTCGACACACCAACTATATAATTATAACACACTGGTTCCAGCTAAACGAAACTGGCTCTTCGTGAAGATTCCTGAACAATTTTTTCAAGTCTCTTTTCTTCCTCGCATTGTGCTTTGATGGAAATTCTCTTATGACGTCATAAAAAGTGTATAGTTTTCAATCGTAGTCATGACGTTGTTACGAGCTCATCCGTTACAGAGTCGACCATTTTTTATGACGTCATAAGCGAAAAGTATATAGTTTTCAATCGTAATCGGGAAGTTTTTTCGAGTTAATCCTTCGCGAAGTCGACTGAAAACCCAAGCTATCACTTGGAATTACAGAAGGCGATAAGCCTACCATATCTAAGAGGAGCGACTGAATAAATCAGGGGATTTGTAAGCATTACATCAGAGTTGATTTATCAATAGCACAACCGAGCTTCGCATCTACCTCAGTCCTTTGCAAGAAAGGCGGGTGACAAAATTGCATACATAGAATTCATGCAATTGTGGGAAACAATTTCAGGAAAAAACGAGCCAAAAGTCACATCCAAAAAGCAAAGTAATAAAAAATATCCGGCGTCTGAAAAGCCAGAATTCAAATTTCTTGGGAGGCTTCGGAAGGGCTGATTAGAATTAAAACAGTCAGACAGAACTGTCAACATAGGTTTCTTCAGTCTTCAGCTATTCTGGCTGGCCAGCTGGCTATTTATGTGTCACGTATACAGGTCGCTCCTATGAAGGTAGAGGGCTGAAATTTTAAGCATTTACTCATGTCTAGAAGACGTATTTTTTGTTTTCTGAAAATCTACCGCAAAAAGTGTTTTTGGCGGGGGTTAAATTTACAGTTTCCGTGTGTGCTGAACTGATCCCTTAGTTTACATTAGGCAGTATCCATACTTGATCATTTGTTGGAAATTCGGCTTTTTTGTGATCCAACAAAAGGCGAAAGGGTTAATTCGTTCACTAATCATTCGCATGCTGCCAAAAGTCATAGGTCACATGACAGTTTCTATTGAGTGACTAGCCAATCTTGTTTGTATTATAATCTTGATAGTCTTTTAGAATGTTATCTGAGACTGCAATGTTTTAAGTGTATGTGTGTGGGCGGGCCACTTGCAATGAAAGCCTGTTCTCTTGGAGCCGGAAGTATTTAGGAATGAAACAAAAATAGTCTCATTTGTCCCAGTTGCATTAAAGACTTGGAAGTGGTAACTTCCGGTTGTCTAGAGGAAAAGATACCACGTACTCAGCTTTGACAGTTCGCTATTTATTTTCACATGAACGAAGATAACATGCAAAAGGTTGAAGCATGTTTTCTCTCAAAATGGCTTTACACTAAATGACTCATCGCTGAGCCCTGAAATCTTATCCTATAATTCCAAAGTTTCTTTCTCTTCCTGTTTTATCAGAAATTCCTCGAAATACAACGCTGAACTTTTATGAAATGACAATATATCTGAATGGGTTGGGTGTTTGAAGTGGAGCCTTTACGAAAAGATATCAGAATCGTCCCCCCATTGTTGATCATCGCATGGGTAGACAGTGAGTCAGATGAGTGCCGGGGGGACCTCGAAATATGGAAATTATCCACTTAGATAAATCTAGTTATATTTTGTCTCAAATCAATGAGCAACACAGGGTAGAAATCTATCTGTACTTAACTAAGAATGTCAGTTAGGAATCAAAAAACTTAATCTAGTCGGAATTATTACAATTAATGCATTTCTTGAATCAAAAAGATTCTTTAATGATTCTTTCTATAAAAAGAAAGCCCAGAATCACAATATTTGCTTCATCATCGGTCTTTTACCGTCCGAATATTTGCTTGCAAGTCAGCAGAAATCCCTTCGGGAGCCAAATCTTGCCCGAGGGTTGTAGGTTACTTAGCTCAGCATTATTTTTTTCTACATGATTCTATTCACAAATGACAAGAAAATATTGCGTGGCTTTTTACAAGTTTATTTGCAATTTGTCACTGTCAGCTAGCACTTAAACCGTCGGTGACAGCTAATTTAAATACCTTCAAAATCTTAAAGGGCATTAATGGATATCTAAATGGTGCAGTAACGAACCCTAAGCTGTAACATTGGTTATCGTCTTATCGTAAAGATCTGTTTGGTTAGCTTAGGTGGTTGAGATGGTGACATATATTAAAAAGGCACCAGTCAGTGAAGGCGCAAATCCCCCATATGTGTCTCCCATGTATATTTTCTGTCTAAAGTAATTTTATTGATTCTGTTAGCAAGTATACTGAAAATATATTTGACGTTTATTTCCATCGTGCTCACCATATTCGGCCACTGATTGAAATAATATGACAGCACTAAACATGGGCAAATTATATACTATTGAAAGGGTTTTGGAGCGCTGATTATTTTTTACGTAAGGACTTGGGGTCCAAAATCACCGGAAATTTATTTATAAGTAGTTATATCTATATGGATCACTATTATGCAAATCACTTCCCCTAAACGGTCGAGCACAAAATCATGATTAACCAAGTATGCGAGGAGTCAGATTGGCCCATCATATGCCCTCTGGTATCATATAGTTTTTCTGATAGAAACATGTCTTCAGATTGGATAGTTGAACATAAAAAATTGGGATGAACTATGATTCTAGGGGGTATTTCTATGGGGTGCTGTGGTTTCAAAAATTGAGGAGATTCGAAAGCCCGTTGAATTTAGTGCAGTATTTCCCAGCCTGGGGGCTGCAGAATTCTGATCGTTTACAAAGTATATTAATGAGGCTCAGTAGACTTAAAAACCTCGGGGCCAAGATCACATTGACAAGACATACTCTTCAAAGGTTTCCTCTGACACGAAATTGTACCATTATCTGGGGCAAAGCTGGCGATTTGGGGGCCTGAGTCCTTGTAAGCACAAAATGTGAAAGTAATCCAGCATTTTATAAGGTAATTTCAAGTACTTTATGTACCACAGTCTATAAACTGTGGATTTAATTCTTGATGGCAATATATACATATGCATAGATAATTTCACCAGCTTGTCAAAAGTGTAGTATGTCAATTTGTATTTATTGAACAAGTTACATCAATAAATGTGGTTTGGTATTTAGGTCTTTACAAAGAAATCTTAACTACATGAGTACCTCATAGTCGACGATCTATGGATTGTGTGTTTAATTATTGATGTAGATATTCACATATGGATATTGTTGAAAAGTGAAATCTCTCCACTTTGCAAGTGTAGGATATTAATATGTACCAGTTGGGCACGGAAAGATACAGTCAAAAAACATGAACCGAGGCATTAAGCATTTTCCAAGGAAATTTGATTCATGTACATCATAGTTCAAAGTCTATGGGTTGTGCATTCAATTTCTGATAATATATATATATATATATATATATATATATATATATATATATATATATATATATATATCCCAATATCTGTTGATGTCATTCATATGATTTTCTCCAGTGTTTTCCCTTTACTTTGTTATTATGGTACAATGTATAATTTGTCTCTTGTAAAGATTATTAGTTGTTTACAATGTAGCTGTTTCGGAGAATTTTAAAAACAAAACAGTTATATTAACATGTCATCCCGGCAGTGTTGATCAAATGCAACCACCCTCTCTTACTAAACAATCTATGCCATACAAGTAGTTAATCATTTTACATAGGGTTTCATGTGTATTGTATATTGATATTATTTTATATTACATATCTATTTTTTGAAACAGGGCTTACTTACGTATGTTACCTAAATAACGTTTTTAACAATGAGGGATCAGTAAGTATAACAACAGATATGACTGGCAGTTCGTGTCATTTCTATTGAATGTTCACCTATGTGAATATCAAATCCTTTGAGCCCATTTTGATCTCAGACTGCATGCAATCAATTCTCTACCAACATATACAACTGAAGAATTTGACAGTTATTTTCCATCATCATTAAAGTTAATTTCTCCACATCGTATAACACCTAGCGTCCTTCAAATGTTTTTTTGACATTTTTAATTATCAAATCAAGTATTCTTATATATACATGGTTGGAACTAAACCACTTTGTGATGGGTACCAACACTTAATAGGCAATTCCATTAATATACTTACACCATTTGTTACATGGCATTCCATATTCGATCTCTCAACCAGCCCGGCGACTTATCAGTCAGATAAACAAACCAGAGCCTAATGTTTGCCCCTTTCCCTGGTCCCAGTCAATAAAATGATCTTTCATACTGACAAAGACTGGATCCATCTCTTTTGGTTATTTGATTCCCCCCCCCCCAACATTAATACAATTTTACTTATTTTAATATTGACTATTCATTTATTCTATTTTTTACTCTAGTTAACATACTCTTTATTTTCGTTATTATTTTACTATGGTCAAGCTTTAGAAGGTTCAGTATGTCTAATCATAGCTTTATCAAGTTGTCTAAAAATCGACTAATTTTACCGCCTTGATTAACTATTCTTACAACAAAAGAAACAATTTCTGGTATAAAATCAATAGATCTTGAAGTTGCTCTGGCAATTCTCAAATATTCTGATAATATTGTCCCGTTAAATATATACGCTGGAATACTACTCGTTCTAAAAGGCATTCCCACTATACGGAACAGGAGACTATCTCGTTTATTAAACAATCTGTAGCCAAACATTCCATCCTCGATTCAAGTATCCAAATCAAGTGATGTTGCTTGCATTTCTTTATGTTCACATTCTAATTCAAGGTCCTTAGGATATATATTACAATACGATTTTCCGAATTCCCCTTCATCTTCAAGAGAATTTAAGTCATCAATAAAACGGATACAACGTAAACATGAACGAGCTCATTTTATATTAGTTCTTCTTAGAGATGATGTGAATAGATATTTGTGTCTATGTGAATACAAATTTGCCCAGTAGGGGGGAGCAGGATCAATCCCCATCGGGATACTTATGATCTGATGAAATATCTCATTTCTTATTTCAAAAGAAACATTCCCCAATAAGATGACTGACAACTGCTCAAAGGGTAAAGCACGTAAAGTAAGTCTTGCCCTTTTTTGTTTTACACCAGAAAGCTTCAGAGTTTGTAAATCCAATATATTTATTATTTCCTCTGGCAAGTGCCAAGTCTATTATTTTATTCTTTAATAAGATCTCCATGAGGAATTCATGTGTAAAGAGTTTTAAAATCGTAGTTCCAGATTGATATTATAAATACCCGTAGAACGGCTAAATCTATTTTTTTCTTAAACGGACATGGAATTATTTACTACCCAAAAGAGGTTTAAATTACAGAAGAATTTACTTATATCATGAAATTGCTTTATTTAATTATATCAAGTCTGCAACTTTGGAGACAGCTTCGTTAAGAGGTTTAGTACTGCGAACTCCAGAGGCTACAATAAAGCGAGCACCTATGGGATTTTCATGCATTTTAGGTATCCAATACATAATTGGTAACTTTTGTATTTTCCCAGTCCTAGCTTTTCACATAATACTATGTTATCAGATATAATATTGTCTGGTTCACAAGTAGATACTTTATACGTCGATGATGGAGTTCCTATTAAACCTACTTCAGACGATATTCTTTGAATATAATATTTTTTTAAATTATAAATGCTATATTATTAGCTGCTCTATCAATTGGGAGACTATAACAAATTTATTTCTAAGTTCCAAAAGATCTGCTAATTCTGGAGATTTTTTCAGCACCGGGCTCGTGTTTTGAAGTTGTTTCAACCATTTCACCAGGTGGATTACTTCATTTACATATCCGAGTACTTTTTTTCCATCTGTCAAACAATATATATATATATATATATATATATATATATATATATATATATATATATTGTCAAAAGGAAAATTTAATCAGTTTTTTCTAGCTATATTTTATGTCAATGTGTATCTATTTTGTATGGAAGGTCCTAACCATAAAACATTAATCTAAGTATTTAGCATTTTTTGATGGGTGTATACACACAAACACGCACACACACACACATGTATATACATACACGTGTGCGTGTGTGTTCATACAGAAAGATAATACCATCGGCTTTAAAAGTGTATCTTGAGAATTTGTATCTGTTGAGCATGAAAAGTTGCTGCCAAAATATTCAAGTAATGATACATATATAATGAAATTGAGCACACCGATAGATGGAGAATTGTGCTTAAGTAAATATATCGCTCAATTCGGTCTTTTTGACTGTCCAGATCAGCGTAGGGCATGGGTTGAGCATCTTGCTCTGGGGCCAGTTTTGACCCTACCTAACAGTACTGAAAGAGATATCAAGTCTATAGTCACATTGAAAAGTTGCAATACAACGAAACAGCTGTCTGTGGATGACTCAATTATCATACACACACACACACATATATATATATATATATATATATATATATATATATATATATATATATAGAAAGATAATTTCATCGAACTCCCAAAAGTGTATCTTGTAAATTTGTATCTGTACGCGAAATTAGGTATTCAGCATTTCACTAAGGAGTTCCAAGTATATGAGTAATTCATAGTGCAAATTATACGGATTGTGGATTCAAGTGATGATGGTGATGAATGTTTCAGTGATATATGTGTTAGAAATTACGGCCATAAACGTGAAATTAGGTATTAAGCATTTCACAAGAATATTCGAAGTACATTCTTACTTTACAATCCGAACTATACGAATTGTGGATTCAAGTAACGATGGTCTTATATGTATTGTTTATACTATGTACGTTGTCTCAATCGAATGATGTGCTAACCGTATAACGACGGGAGATCATTTCAAATAAGTTTCTATACAATACAATGCAATATATAATTCATTCTGACGGATCATATATGTCCATTTCTTCAATACATATCTTCGGGAAATAAAATTACCAGTTTTTTTACCTATGCATGTACCAATTTTTTAAGGAAGTTTCAAGTATACGTGTAACCCATTGACCGGAGTCAATGGATTACGGCTTTGATTTTTTATGGTAATTTATATATATTGTTCAGAAGAAAATTTCATTAGCCCTGCAACAAGTTATCCTGCCTATCTATACATATTGTGCGTGAAAAATCACACCCCAAAACGTGAAGCTACGTATTCAGCAAGTTTTTTTTTTGGGGGGGGGGTGACATTTTGCCTATTTTTGCCCCTACATGACTCCTGTCTAACCAAAATTCGGGGAAATATGTTTCCAAACTCTCATTCTTATACAATTTTAAGTCAAAAGTAATATTTTCATTTTCAGAAATATTCATTTATCCAGAAATTCTAAAAACTATCTAAATCATGAACTTCACTAAATCTTGGAGGGAGATGCTTATAAGAACCCAAATCCCCTGGTCCCTAAAATCTCCAACTCTACCTCAGATTGTGGTACGATGTTTGTGGTCAAAAGAAACATTTTCAAATTATCAGTATTTTCGATTTCTCAATTTCTGAGACAACAGTAACCCTTTAAAATCATAGTTCATCCAATACTATTCTCAAGTAATAATCCAAACCATATACTATAGGCATGAACCTATTAGGAAAAAAAAACTATATGATAGAGAATACGAGGGGTGCATGATAGGCCCATATCTGGCCCCCTTAGTTTATCATTCATTTGTACTTGGTCAGTTAGCGGAAGAGATGTACATGAGAAAGATGCATATACATATATCAATTCATATAACTTGATTTCTGTTGACTTTAGACCCTGAGTCCTTTTGTAAAAATGATCAGCGCTTAGATACCCTCACAATGATATATAACTTGAATTCTTAGATTTTTTTGCCAGCAGAAGCCTGGAGCCGAATTCCAATCGATGCCCAAATATGGTGAACGGGAGGGGGAGGGTTAAAAAATAACAAACACGTTTTTTTCTCGTGCCTCAGTATAACTAAGGGAAAAAATAAAAAATGCACCCGGGAATGGGACTGCACCCTTACAAAGTGGTTGACGTTCGAACCCAGACAAAAACTGTGATTTCTAATACTGATTCTCTGGGTGATTGGAGCAATACTATTTTGCTCAGCATATGCCTAACTAATTAAATAACAATACTGGACAATGAACCTGCTTCCTCTTGAATAATTGCTCATTGTTGATGCTCGAAGCCAGATAGAAGTAAGGATCCAAAATGCTGATATTTATTTTGAAGTTGGCAGGTCATCTCAATTCGGGAGATTGTTTCGCCAATCTTCCATTCTTGTGTGTGTGTTGAGATGAGACTTGATGAATATTTATTGAACAGAGAATTAGAAACTTTGAAAACTCCCAGACCCTTTCTACAAAGGAAATATCCTGACGTGCCCCAATTTTTAGTATTCAAACTATAATAAATAATTTTTGATCTTCAAAAAACATTTATTCCAAATTGATGATATTTTCTGAATCCTAATACATGGTATAAGTCTGTGTGCAATAATAATATTTAATGATAGCTTAGCAATGGATGTTGTTGTTTCTCTGCTACAAGATTCGCTACGTCAAGTTCATAAGGGAAGACTGCGGCGGGCCCTAATTTCGGAACAATTGCGATCGAGCTATCTACGTCTTAGGCATCTGATTCCAGATTTAGAGGAGCAAAATTCCCAATGAACAAAGGTTACGCCTAGGTTCATAGGAAATGACGTATTTAGTAGATTTTAATGAATATGACGAGAGGTATATTTTATGTCATGTCAGTTTCTTGGGGTAAATAAACGGACAGGCAAAAGAATAAGAGACGGCTGTATTTTGAAAGGTTTTTCCCTCCCCACCCGAAGAACAAGGATGGTAACTGCCCAACGAAGAGGAACATCTCAATTCAACGCTGGTTGTGCTTTACCTCTCAGCGAATGCACAGTACAGCGTGCAGAGCATTCCATGGAGTTTAGTAGTCATTGACCAACAGTGCCATTATTGACAACATGGCATCGGTTACTGCACCTCACCTGCGCCAGAGAACATCTGTGGAAAACTGGATCTGTGTCACCAGGACAGACAAGCCACGTTTTAGCTCTTCCGGGCAGGCAGTCGAGTTTGCACGTGAGGGAGACAGCATGGGGTTATGGATCTATCCTGTCAGCAGGATGTTGTGCAAGCTGGTGGTCAATATGTAATGGTGTTGGTGTTTGTTTTAATGGAGTTGACTAGGATCATTAGTGAAACTGTTGGCTGCCTTGACAGGTGAAACATGCACAGATCTTGTTGCAAACCATTCTTTTGTTGCACCTTCTGTTCACCAAGGTTCCTGGTGGTGGTTTTGTGAACTCGCCTCATGGGTAACGTGAGACAGGATCACTCTCTTGACTTTCAGGTATTCAATCGGCCCCCACTCTCACCAGATTTAAACCCAATCGAGCATGTATGGGACATGTTGCAGACTTCATCGTTTTCCCTACTGCCACAAACAATTTGGTTATGGACAGCCCTGAAATGTGCCTATATATATATGTAGACACCCGTGCAACAACTCCAGCACCTTGTAGACCATGTCACATCCATTATTCAGGCAAAGAGAGGTGGGCAAGTTCACTGGTAATAATCTCTAATTTTTTGGCACTTTAGATCATGTGAAACCAGCTTACTTGAACTTTTACAAAATATCCATACCTCACATAAATTAATCACTGTGGCCCACTATCCAGCTAAAACAGTATCTAAAAAGATAGATTATTTGTATGAAAATTATCTGGAAAAATACCAGCAAAAGATTTTGGCATTGCTAGTCTCAAAATGACCATAGAAATCCAAAAGAGCACTTTGTTTGAAAAAACAAAGAAACTATTTTCAGATGGTGCCTAGCAGTGTGCTCATACAGATTTTCAAGTTTGTAGACCAAAAATGTGATGAGGAGTACTGAGAAACACAAATACTAACACACCCACAGAGATACAGATGAGTAAAGATTGAAGAATCTGGAGCCAACTTTGCTGGTTGAGCTGTTTGTTGGGCTATGTTGGTTCAATAAAATTAGTACTGATACTATTCTGGACTTGTTAGTCTTCCAATTTATCTAACAGTGCTGACAGTAACAAAATAATTCAATAACAGTTAATATACTTACGTTCATGGGATTCTACAAAGAATCCTGGCTTTGAAATCAGCTTTTCCTTTCTCAAAGTATTTTTTATGGATGGACCTGATGGATAAAAAAAATCCCAAAACTGACAATAGGCTATGGGCTAATTTCAACCAAAAGTGATATTTACAAATTTTGAGGGTTTTGTGATAGTATTTATCATCTTTTTCACTTATTTTGAGGATACAAGTTTCAGAGCAGGAGAAATTCTGGTTTATTTGGTTGAAATCAGCCAAGGCTGATCTAAGAGGAGACGTACATAGAAACATATATATACACACACACACACACACACACTTGAATGAATGTGGAAATATTGATGTACACACATATTCAAAAAAGTACATATAAATATATATATACACATTGGAAGAAACACATTTTCAGTATTTTTTAATTATTTTATTCCAGCATGAACACCAGTTTCTGAAAGTTCTCCTTGAACATTTTTCTTTGTTTTTATCAACAACAATTGAAAAGAAAAAAAAAAGAAACAAAAGCCTTGGAACTAAAAAAGCAATTCATTCTAACAAAAAAATCATGATTTTTTCATGAAATTTAAAAAAAGAAATGGAAATTTCTGTGTTGTCATGGATGGATGAGTAGTGGTGCACTTAGTCCTGTAACGATCCGACCCCAATAGAAAACATGGGGAAAACAACACATCGCAAATCTTTGTGGGGTAGATTTGTATTCAACTAACAAAAGAATGAAAAATTATTTAAATCAAAAGAAATGAAATAAAACCCTTCACCATGAAATAATAAGCAAAAAATTTTAAAATCAAATTTGTACCCATTTCTTTGTGTTTTTTTTTTTCTTTTAAAGGGATTATTTTCTGGTTATCCCCCTTCTTTTATATAAGAACAAGCTAGTATGTCCAAATTAGGACTGGAATGGACTAAGTTCTGAAAGCAGAGGGCCATTACAAGAAAGCATACAAAAAAATAATAAGATTGGAAAAAAAAGCCAACAAAAACACCAATATGGTGTCTTTCATTAAAAATAGACCAGAAGTTCGGTGATTACCATTTCCAACGTCTTCAAGTCTCCATTCAAAAATGTGGCCAAGCCGGAGGGAATATATACTAGGATTTCTGACATACCTTCTTTTTTTTTTCTTTTTAAAATAAACCTATCACCCACCAGCTTTCATCAAGTGGGGAGGATAACAATCTGAAGAAGTAGACATGGGAGAGTGTACAGCAAAGAAACTTAAACAATGTTATTCTTGAAGCCTGAAGCAATGGTACTGCCTTACTTGATACATTAACTATAGTGTGCTCCTATAATCTATAATCTGAGATATTTCAAAATGTAGACAGCCATAGTAAATAGTTGATAGCCCAAACAGACTGACACATCCAATGAGGAACCAACTTACTAGCAATAGTTAAGATATCTTCATACTTATCATTTCTGTACAGAGAAGGCTTAGGAGTTAAAATTGGTTGATATAATTATTCATATAAGTACATAAAACTAATTTACATAAATTTAAAATTTCTCCTATTCCTGTTTGTTCTAAAACTAGAGAAAAAAATATATATATCTATATATATAATGACACACCTCTACAAATAAAATGAAGCTCAGTAAAATCATGGCTTGAAGAGAAGTGGTTCTTAATCAACATTGTTGCAGAGCCTTGTTAATATAACTGTTTTGTTTTCACATCCCCTAAACGGTTACATGGTAAACTGATGATCCCAATGAGAAAAATTCACACATAGTACCATAATATCTAATTTTGTGAGAAACAAAAATAGTATATATATATTCTGATCTCTTTATTGAGTCAAGAATGTTTACCTATTCATTTTTATGCCAATTTTTCTTGTTCATATAAAAAGAAAAGTAATAGGATAAGTTTTGTATACATTTATCAAAATAGGTAAGAGTTGGAAGAAAACAAACTCATCTCCTTGAATATGAAGTTTCAACATTTCCAAGATTCTCGGGACATATATATTTGTTTCTATGACTGCTGGGATATATAAGTGTTGTGTTTCTTAAAATTCTATAGGGGCATTTTAGATCAGGCATTAAGCTCGTTAGGAGGCTAGTCTTTAAAAGGTTAACACTAGAGTGTCTCTTCTGTATATAAGGATACCATCTAATCTGAACTTGAATTATTTTGACTGTAACGGCTTTTGCAAATCAAATTTAGAGAGGAGAGCTTGTTTTCCATTCCTCTAAAAGTGAAGATAGTATATAAGCAAACCGATGCTTGAATCAGTGTCTGCCTTGAATGCTAACAAACTTAACAGGTGGTAAGTCTCTTTTAACACCTCTCAATACCTAGACAGAGATTAAAACTCAAATTCAGGAAGCGCTTCATACCGCTCCAGAACATAGTGAAACTCTGCAATGAATAGAATTTCAACCATTGTGCAAGACATTATCTCTAGTCTGTGCACAAGGAGATGACTGTGAAATTGAGCATTAAAAAAATTCAATGAAGTGGAAAAACGATTTGTCTAGGACCAGAATCTATTAAAATAAGAAATTCAAACAAAAAAAAAAAAAAAAAATTTGATTGGAATTATAAATATAATCTCGTTGTGACAAAAGTGAAACGAGCATAAGCATCAGTGAGATTTCGTGGAACAAAATTTCTATTCAGATCTGTTTGAGGACTACAGAACTCTCTTGACCAGGTTTGTAAGATTTGGCAAAAGCCTCATCTTTGAGAATTAACCAACATGGGCATTGGAATAAGGTCGAATTTTGAAATCAAGCAAGTCTGGAAGCAAAGGTTCAATACTACCCTCCTTGAGCAGGTCTGAGTGGACACAAATTCTAGCAACTTACAACAGAAATGAGCACTTTCATTTAATTCTCCACTCAAAGGAGATTGTGTTAACTCGTATAAATGAATCACCGTAGCCAGCATGTGCACCAGAACTAATTATCTAAAAAAATAGACCTTTTTATCCAAAAAAATAAATACCAGCACAAGATTAGAGCATTATTGGTCCCAAGATAACCAAGAAAAGACCAAAAAAAGAGCACTTTTCCCAAAAAATGCTTTTTACACGGTGGCTGGTGGTGTACTCATGAAAATTTTCATGGATAGGACCAGGAGTACCTGGAGACACACAGAGACACATTGACGAGCAAAGAGTGAAGAATCTGTAGCTCTCTCGGCTGGTTGGTCGGGTGGGCCACTTGTTGGACTACGGTGATTTGAGATTCGATCAATCTAAGGTAATGAAGAAACATTTTTCCCAACTAATACATCTGATGATTGATCTTTCTCTCATCCTATCTAAACAACGATAGAAACTAATTTCTATGTTTTTAAGCCATTGCTCCAATCATTCTTGGTACTAAATATTGTAGATTTTTGGAAAACATGACCAATTTTTGGCAGTATTGAGGTGATTGATTAAGAAATGAGGAAAAGGGCTAATCAATGATTGATTGTTGGGCAGTACTCTAAAAAGTCAGAATTTTCAAAAAACATATCGGAAAAAACTGGGGACCAATTCAGAATAAACTTACATAGTAAACTGAATATACCAGTAAAATTCTATTTAGGGCTGATTAAAAAAAAGAAAACAAAACATTTTTTGTAGACAAAATGAAGATAAATGTTCAAATTTTGAGCACTGTAGCTCCTTTGGTGCTGTCTGTAGGCATCATACATACATAACCAACCAGACCAACTTTGTAACTGAAGAAACCTATGTTGACAGTTTTGGTCATCCTCACTGAAGTGCAGGGTGGCACAGTTGATCATAGCTTTTAATCACTTAAAATCATAACAAAACTTGCCTAAAAAAATAAGATTCATAAGATTATATACAAATATAGGAATGAGTTCTTTCTTAGAATATTTTCCTAGACAAGCAAGTAGAACTTTTTGTCATACACCTGGCTATCAGATACAACTAAACATAGCATATATGGATCCTGTATCAACTTCTGTCACAGAAATTTCCTAATGTAGAAGAAGATTTGGCACAACTCAGCCTAAATAATGTCTTGGCTATGACTTTGAGAAGAGTCATTATCATTCAAAGTTTTTTTCAGACAATCCAAATCTCAGGGATATGTAAAAATCATTCTTTTCAAGTATTTCACATTACACCTAAAGAAGGCCAGAGAATGATTCAGCAAAAATGTTGTGCTAACATAAAAGATTGGAAGAAGAGATTGAATAGTTGAAAAAATGTTTGAATTGGCAGAAATACTTTAGTAATTCAGGAGATACAACAAAATTTTTTCTTCATCAAAATTAAATTTAGTATTACTTTGATTTCTGAAACTGAAAATATTCATTCTCCTCTGATTTTCAAAGTTATAGACAAATATCTTCAATGTTCAATCTTTTGCAAGTGTAATTCCTTTTCTGAAGAGATCGAATGCAAAATAAGATGCCTAATTCTACGGAAAAAAATGATAGGGAAGAAAAAACAGTTTAAAAAAAATAATCTATTGTTTCTAATCAAAAGATTTTTTTTACCTATTTAACTTCATTAATACAGAAGAGTGCACTTTGCAAGATAGTTTTTTTCAAATGCCATGAAAAAGAAGATTAAATTTTGGCTCTAAAAACATTTTCCAAAAATTATACAGAGGCATACTTAATATAGTCCAATTAAGACAATCCTTTTGTTCACTTTAACAAATTTTTTTATGCAAGACAGAATATAATAGCATCAATAACATAAGGATTTCACAAGGCAGACTCAGCACAAATTACCAGAAGAGGGAAAAGAGTCAAGTTTGGAGCAGATATTTATCAGTCACAGTGCCAAAATATCTTTAATGAATAAAGAGTCTTTTTGGAGAGGGAAAGAATATATTGTGTTTATATACTATCCCAACAAGTGTTGCCATATTTGGCTAGAAGAAGAGATAATCCTAACTTTATCTCAGAGACTCGGCCAACACGGGCATTGTTGAATTTGGAAATTCAGAGTGTCTGGAGGTAGAAGTTCAATAACAAGCTCTCAGAGATCACAACAGTGGGGGAAGCTTTGTCAAGAATTCCATAGTTTTAAATAGAACAGACAAATTGTTATACAGTCAAGTGAATATAGTCTGCTCAGTAATAGGACTCAAGAAAAGACAATGAGATAAAAATACTTACAATAAGAAAAATAAAATAAAATGAAATAAAGCAAAGATATCTAATGCTTCGATTGCCTTGTTTCTATTCCTCATTTGGAATGGGGCTCTTTTCTTTTGCTATGTTTCATATTGAGAATTTGCTTTTCATGCCTCTTATAGATATTTACTAAATTTAGCTTACTTAAGTCCAGGTTTGAAAAGTGGGTATGGGACAGTTGCCACAAGACAATCTGCAAAGTAAGAAGAGCCTCCATTATCTGGACTAACCTAATGCACCATTTTTCTAATTCTTTTATAGAAATTCCCTCATTCACAATTTTTTTCCATGAAACACTATTATATAAATATTATGTTATATAAGACATTTTAAAATGAATCT
Source organism: Thysanoteuthis rhombus (assembly GCA_963457665.1). Lineage (NCBI taxonomy): Eukaryota > Metazoa > Mollusca > Cephalopoda > Oegopsida > Thysanoteuthidae > Thysanoteuthis > Thysanoteuthis major. The sequence continues at coordinate 43,034,948 of OY735226.1, read as the reverse complement.
ATTTCTTGATTCTATGATTTTCAGGCAGGGATGCAATAATTAAATCACTTGTTAGATTTTTATACACTTGATTAATAGTAGGTTATTCATTTTTAAGCATTATTAGTTCAAATTTAAATTAATACCATCCATTATTATTTGATTTGGGTTTTTTTTCCTTCAAGTACATGATGTTCTGCATTCAAATTTTAATTCCTACTTACGATTGATTGTTGTGTTCTTTATGTAACTTTTATCTTTAAAAAATTGTTTACGATAAAATTGTTCAAGTAGATTATAACTTTAATTAGTTATTCATATGGTATATATTTTCTTTAGATGTTATTTTCAACCTTATACATATATGTGTCTGTGTGAATATATATTGCATTGAAACAATTTAAAATGATCTCCTGTTACTGCACCATAAATATATCATTTGGCCTAGAAAACCTAAACAGAATAAATAAATAAAGAATCTATACAAAGCAATTCAAACAACAGTTTGATTGAGTGAACAAAATCTTCATTACAGTTGTAATACCAGATGATAACTTTCTTGTCCCTTAAATTGGATTTTTGATCCATTTCAAATTGAAATTCAAGGTCCAAATGGCAAAGTGAAAAACAGAACAGAGAATTAGATCAGCAAGCCGGATTCAAACTCTGGCAAAGACAGTTTTCGTTCACTTTGCAATAACACCCAAGGGAAACACTATTATCTATCTCTTAACACTTGCCAACATGTCATGGGACAGTGCGGCAGGGTAGAGCCTATAAACTCCACGTCTTACACTTACTTCAGGAAGGTTGAGGGCTAACAAGGGCTATCTCAAAATGATAAAGAAATAAAGATAATAATAAGAACTGAAATTACCTCAAAATTTAATCCAAATGGAATATATTTTTGCCAGTGCTTATGACAGATTTTACACTCACACTGGTTATGACAGAAATCAGTAATGAAAGACTAGGTTTAAGGTTGCAGCAGCCATGTTAATGCCAGAAGGAATCATTATGGAACCTGGAATCTTTGGTGACTGTTTCCTTCTCACATGTTTGAACTTAGTGACAGGGTTGCCAGATTTGGTCAGAAGACGAGATGATCTAAGCTTAAATTTCAGAGACTTAGCCAATAGACTGAAACCAAAGTAGAATAAGGATTCAGTTGATTCCACCAATGTCTTCTGTTTGGAAAGTTAGTCTGCAATGGTTTAGGTTTATGGTCATGAATAAGGAAAATTTAAAAAAAAAAAATGCACAATTGAACATAAAACACAGCACGAATATAAATAAAAAATATCTACCATCCATAATATCATGGACCAATTTCTGATCAGATCAAATTAATATCTACATATATAGGCTATCATTTTTTGGAGGAATGAGTTATCGATGCATGGAGAGTGCATTTGAGCTTATGTAAGTATGAGCAGAAAATTCACTTCTTCACAGCGACTCTGCAAGTGATGCAATCATCAGACCCTCTGACAATTGCACCACAGGAATGAAACACAGTCACTGCAAAGATCTGAATTTTCTATGCACATACATATATATATATATATATATATATATATATATATATATAAAACTTCATTGCACAGTCTGAAGGCCTATTGCCCGCTACCTAAGGTCCAATAATCATGTAAAATTTCCCCAAATCTTTGTTTTCTAAGTTAAACCATATATATATATATATATATATATATATATATATATATATATATGGCTCTGTTACCCCTTAGTAGGAATATTCCAACAGTAAGGCTGACAAGGTTAATCTATAGGATGTGAATGTTCCATACTTTGCAGATGCCTAAGCTGGCTATAGGGTTCTACCGTCCTTTCAAAGAAGAATCAAGGTAGTACAGCTATCTGCATCTTTCAGCACCGATTCCCAGGACAGTGAGGATGTCTGCAACTCTAAGCCCAGTTCCTAGACAAAAGAAACAGATGTACGCTGACTATAAAGGTCATAGTCTCTTGAAGGTATTTTACAACTGACAAAAAGAACCAAACCATAATCAACAAAGATTATACCTCAGCTTCATTAGAAGAATCTGAAGAAAACATAGCTAAAAGCAGTGACAAAGTCCATGACAAATATGTTCATCCCTATTCCAGAAGAAAAGTAAAAAGACAACTCCATGGGTCATGCAATGCTAATCATCGGATAATTTTTGCTTTTGCATGAGTGTGCGTGTTTACAAAGCATAAAAAGTATCTCCCATATTCTATAACCAAACACTGCTAAACATTTTTACAAAAATAAGGACTGTGGTGTTTGTTGTTAACTTGTCTGTTGGCCAAAAAGCAACCAGCTGGTTTATTGGCAGTATTCAACAAAAGGACAGTTTTAGAGACATAACAATTATGTTCAGATGCTTTTAAAGGAGGTTGAGGAATAGGTATGACGGGAGTGGACGGATTTTGGCATTGAGACAACCGAAGGACATTTATGGACAAGAAATGATAATAAGACAAAAAGATCCTATCCATCAATACAAACTGGACAAAGTCAAATTGAAATGTTATTCTATTTGAATTACTTATATGTATAAAAAAGTAATCCCTTTCTAACTCTTATACCAAGGAGGCCATATAAACTTTGGAGGTCATCTCACAAAATTATCAGGCAAGGCCTGAGGGAGAGACAAGTTGTTTCGTGGTATTTCCACATTAATTGAGACGGCAGAGAATTTCAGTATCCTGCTCAATTTATCTCTTAACTTCATGAACTGCTTGAAACTGCTCCTCAACACGGTGGGAATCTTCAATGGATAGGATTCTATAAGAATTTCGTGAATTGAATGAATAGGAATTTTTAAAAATTCACCTAAAGATACAAGGTGAGTAAGTTCGATCAGAAGTTATTCCCCTTGATTCAACATTTTAATTCCCCCCCCCCCTCTAAATTTGAAATAATGTGTTAAGGCACCCCTACATTGCAATGATATAATTTTTTTTAAAATTCCTAATGCGGAAAAATAAACGAGACAAAATATAAAAGTTTCAGGGTGGAAAAATACAACGCATCTACCCAGGGTAGATAGGATCTCCTGAGTTTAAGCGTTCGTGCTACTATCTCATCAGAAAAGCCAGATCTGTATGGCAGTCATTTAGCTCCCTGGCAAGGAATTTCAGTCAGGGGCAGAACATAATGTTGGGAAAATTACCAGGTGACAAAAATGGGGGAGGAATTGAGGAAACCTGAGATCGCAAGGGGAGGAATATAACCAATGACTCGGAGAACCATAACTCTATAGGACCTCCTCCCACTACGCCCAACTACGAAGAATATTAGGGCAAAGATTCATTTGTTTTATGTACTGAAGATTTTACAGTGTATAATGAATCTCTCCAACCCAAAACCTGGGCTAAAGCTTCAACCGGTTGACCACTGCTCTACCATTGAGACCCACCATGAATGAAGATTCTGTACTATTAAGTGATTGTTTCAAACTACTATTCTTTTTTCTTCTCTTATCACAACATTTCAGCCTATGTACTTTATCAAAACACTGACATAAAAAAGAAAAAGAAATGACGTTGGTCTGAAGGAAACACGAAATAGTAACTAACTCATCTCTAAAATTCAGGTAGAGACATGCAGTACATTGGTTATTTGTGCAGATTACAGACTTTTTCTTCCCCCTCTTGATGATTGAGTGGATCCTATGATTTAGGTGCTTCAGAAGATTTCATACTGACTAAAGCTTCAAGCTAAAATATTTTCCTTAACTACGAATTATTCTGTTTCTCATGAACTTCAATTTAGAATTTCTCACTAGTCTTACAATTTCAATATGGAGCATACTTTTTCCCCTCCAGATAAAAAGTCACTTAAATTCAGGAAATTGCCTCAAACGGATTCAATCATTTTTGCTGCTTTTTTATTATTATTATTATTATTACTAATAAATCTTGACATGTAAATCAGTAATAAAAATTGTTTGGAGAGCGAATGAATTGCTAGATTTAACATATTTAATATGTAAAACATTCATTCAAACACTTCTGCCAACTCATTTTCCTCCAATTTTTTCTTCACTCAATTGTCAAATTCCAAATTTAGAAAGATTGCAAACTTAAAACATGCAGCAATTTCTATTCTGACATTGGAGAAATTGCAGCAGAGTGGTACCAACAGTTTTTTGTGAGGTAATCACGTTGGTTATTTACCCTCACTCATATGTGGCAGAGCAATATTTTCTCTTGAGCAGAATCCGAGAACTTGAGGAGAGATAGGAATATTTATCAAAATTATCTTGGACCTGTGGCAACAGTAGTAGAGCAACTAGCAATGATCAAGAATGCACTCTAAGAGGCAAAGATTGAAGAAAAATAGAAAAAGAATTTAGAGAAATGGTTGTTGTAGGCTAAAATACATACACTGCTGTGCAAATAAATATGGACACTTCACATTTTAAAGATTTTATAGAATAATCATTGATATGATTCAAATAGATTGTAAACTTCTAGTGAATATTCATTTCAGTGTATATGATGTAAATCTTTGTTACTAATTGACTTAATATAAGACATAATTGAAACTGCTGCCGAAAAATTGCTCCCCCCACCCCAACTCAAAAACAACCACAGCCATGGCCATCTTTTGCTTATAAGTCTTTGAAAAACTTTTTAAAAAAAATAATGTGGGGGTGTGCGTTAATACCCTCTCCGATACTGATCTGATTTCTATACATCTATATAATACTAAGTCTTATTCCATTTAAGTGAATATGACCTCAAATTAGTCCAAATGGTGCATTGTGACTAGTGATACAGAATCAAGAAAAAATAGTTTTGATCTCTCATTAGGACCAAAGGCCCCATTTAGGCCTTCCACAAAGATTAGTGGGAAATAACAGGAAAGAAATGTTAGCTCAGTGATTTGTTAATTCCTCATTTTCCTCTGCACCAGGATGTCTGATGGGAAAAATATATCCTATCATAATTTTGGTTTTTCAAAATATGGAAGATTTTTTTAATTTATTAAATGAATATTTTTCTTCCATTATAAAATGAAAGCTAATACTTATTGGCTTTTCTATACCTTTTTATAATTCCAAGCATTAGGCACCTTAATAGGTTAGTCTTGAAAGAGTTAAATGACAAATACTGATTAGCTTGTAGTTATAGGAGTGGAAATCACTGTTCTTAAATTCAATATTTAAGGGGAGACACATAACCAAATAGACATTCTCATCACTTGAATATACAATTTAAATCACAAAAAGTCATTTTCCCCTTTAGCTACAAACTAATCAGAAGAAGTCACAACAGGTCCGGTTACTCACTCAATAGAAACTGTCATGTGACCAACGTCTTTTGGCAGCATGCAGTGTTGGAGGTGAAACTTTGGAAAAAAAAGTGATCAATGAATAAATTACTTCTCTTGCCTTTTGATGGGTGGTAATCACTAAAAAAAGGTCTGAATTTCCCCCAAAATAGGCAGACATGAAGTAAAGGATGAGTTTAGCATAAACCTACATTGTAAATTGAACCGCCACTAAAAACTTATTCAGGGGGCAAATCTGAAAAAAACAAAAAAAAAACATTTCTCTGAGATAAACTAAGGAATCCTCCAATAACATTGATGTGGCCAGTATATATGACTTAGCTAGCTGGACCGACTTGAAACTAAAGGAACTTATTTTGGCAGTTTTGTTTTATGGTTTCTAATAAAGATGAACTGAAAGAAGATACTTGCGCAGAAAAAAAGAATATTTTTAACAATTTGAATCAAAAGTCTTGACTAAAATATGTGCATTATACTTCAGAATATGCTTGTTCATATGCATTTATTTATGAAGTTGGAATTTCAGACAAAAAAGTTTTTCAAGGTCCTTCCTAGATTTCAATTATTTGGTGAAACTTTCAGCGGTATTAATTTCAAGAGTGATATTGTGTACATATCACTTGGCTTTAACAATGGATTTGAAATGGTAAATAAAAACAATAATTGATACTCTTCAGACTATCTGAACCAGTATTGACAACTATGTTCTGTTATCATTAGCTGAAAGTGTCTTTTAAAAAGGCTCAAATCAGCTAAATTTTCCAATTTCAGACCAACTTCATAGCTAGAAATGTTACACACACATATATATATATATATATATATATTTTAAACCCCTTTAACCAGATAGAATGAATAGATTCTAGAACAAGTCATAACAAAAAATCAGTCAGATCTCACCAAATAAATAGCTCATTTGGAAAGCCAGAATAATTTTTAGCTTAAGGAAAGGTTATCTGATATTTCAGATGCCAGGCCAGACTAAATTCCCATTCATGCTTTGACCAAGGATCATTTATAAAATAACAATAAAAAGGCAGGTTTTAAAAATACTTCAAAATATTTCTTTGCAGCAATTAAGAAAGTCTTGAACAATTGGAAATAATGTCTCAAATAGCGCTAAAATTATAGAATTAATTTCTTGGAAATGTTATCACATGAACTAATTACACCATTTATTTGGGAGAAAGCTTTGGCCACATTAAAGTTGACAAGTCAAAAATGAAATTACCTGATGCCTATTTAATCAATTTTCAATTGAAGATCAAGATTTGGCACTGCATTATAATAAGGAAAAGAATTATCTTTTTCCAATTGTTTGTTTCCTTCTATGTAAGAAGTCGATCTGTAAAATTATCTACAAAATAGTCACTAATGTTCTAAAAAGTCATTTGAACTGGGGCACTATCAGTTGGCCTTGCTCCACAGAGAGAAACCTAACTGATTTCCTCCAAAGCAATCAGGTCAGTGTTAATACAAACATTAATCTTTTCAGATTTGTACTAAGCATTTTTCTCCACAAGTCATTTGAAGAAAAAAAAAACAAACAGAAAGGGCAAAAAAAAAAAATTAAAAAAATAAAAACAAATAACAACTTATATGTACCAAAACAGGGTTGCCAGATTTGGCCAGAAGTAGAGATAATCAAGGCTGTATCTCAGAGACTTACCCAACACTGCATTGCATTGAATAGTTTGAATTTGGAAATCAAGCAAGTCTGGAGGCAGAGCTCCAATACAAGCCTCTTGAAGCGGATCCTGCCTCAAAAGGTAGTTACTGAACCTCAATCTCCAGACTGAGTTGGGTAAGTCTGATATAAGGCTCGGATTATCTCCCCCTTTTGGCAAATCTGGAAACCCTGCACCAAAACACATTTACATTAAAATAAATTCAAACAGAACAGAGCATATATCTGAGTAACGAATGACAAGCTCTCCCAAAATCTAATGTTTACTGTTAGGTATGTCAGTTGAAGACAAGAAACATCTCCCGAAGGAGAAGGACAAGACAAAAATGATGTTGGCTAACACATTGTTACACCATCAGTGTCTCTAAACCCTTTTTTTTTTCATTTTATTTAAACACATTTTTTCTTTCATTTAAAAAAATATTCCCTTAACAAGAAAATCTAAATTGTTTTTTTTTTTCAAAAGAAAAAAAAAAAAGAGGAAAAAAACAGAGTAAAATAAATTTTAAAAATTTGGTCAATAAATCAATTTACCATATTGAGCAAAGATTTCTTTTCAATTTTTGACAGCTTTAATAATCTTTATTAGGTTATTGAAAGAAGTTACACATAAAAACACACGCACTTACAATTTTTAACAGAGCTGAAATGAATCGAATATTTCTTGAATTCTTTCTCAGACAGACAATTCAATTTAGTCCATTTTCATCCTTTCATACTCTTATAACCCAAAGAAAGGAGAATTAGATTATTCTAAAGAAACTTTCTCATTCTGTCACAATTTAATTGGTGTTTTCATGAATTATTTCACAATTTTGATAGCATGCTTCAAGTTTGCCTAAAAGATTATTGAATGCTGTCAAAAGTTTTAAAAAAGAAAATAACACTTATACAATGTAAATTTGTCTAAGTATCAACCAAATTTGTTATCCTTCAACAAAAAATAAAAATAAACCATAGGTTTGAATTATACAATTTGAGGCAGGTCACCTGTTTCCTTCTCACATGATTGAACTCTGTGACATAGTTGCCAAAATTGGCTAGAAGGGTAGATAATCCAAACTTTATCTAAGAAACTTACCTAACACAGGCAATAGTGTTGAATCTGGAAAGACAGAGGTTCAATATAAGTCCCAAGAGGCTGGTATGGAACCTCTGCCTCCAGACTTGCTTGATTTTCAAATTTGATACTATTCCAATACCTGCTTTGATTAAGTCTCTGAGATAAAGCCTGGATTATCTTACCTACTGGGCAAATCTGTCAACCTTGCTCTTTGAATACATTGAATTCCCAAACCCAGGGAAAGTTTAATCTATGCTTGACAGTACAACCAAGCAACAAGTTGATCCACACTAGATGGCGCTAGCAACCAAGAACAAGTGAAACTTAAAGAGGAGGAGGTGGGGTAGATAATCATATCATTCATAAATGGACTTTGTCGTTTGCTGATTGGTCTACTTCAATTAATCTCTCAAAGTTCCTGATTTTAAGCAGAGCCAGAAAAGTTAAAAGATAGTGTAAAGAATCTGCATAGTAATAAAGTCATGATCTATCTAAATTATACGGCCGTAGTAAAATACAAAAAGCAATGAAAACCTAAGACATCATTTATAATCAATAACAAACCTTGACACTAAATTCTTCATCTAATTAATTTCCACAAACCTCTGTATTAAAACCTTTTGCAGATTACCTCCCCTTTGTTTCTTGTTACAAGGAACAATACTAAGCAACAAAAACATACCTCCCAAATCTCATGCAGAATGCATGAGACACAAACATTTTGATATATCCTCACTCTCATCTGTATGAAAGGAAAATTCTTACCCATTTTATAAAAAGTGGTAGATTCATTTAGATTCATCAAATTGGTTTAGATTTCTGATAAAAATCTCATTTTAGATAAAACACATTATAAATAGATTTCTAGACAGCACTTCATTTCAGTAGCTTATTTGCCCCAAAATACAATTTTAGCCAATCTTGGATACACAATTTTCAAAATTTTCTGAGGGAGCAGACTCCTCTAGAAAGTTACCCCCACCCTAATTCTCCATCCTGTACTCAGAAATTTTTTTTTATTACCAATAACAAATGTTACTTTTGGAAATAGCATTGACATGAAACTATTTTTCAAATTATGAAAACAGAACAGATTAAGTCCAAATAAAGCCCTGGGCAGCATTCATCACAAGGAACATAATTATCCATGTAATTTGATTCACAAATTTTACTTCAACATCCAATAAAAACAGAGCAGATAACATAGAATCCGCAATGAGAATTTATTTAATCTCAACAAACCTCTGAAAAATCCATTTTTAAAAAATTACTTTCCCTTTGCTTCTTGTTGCTTCCAGCATTTTATAGGGGCTGAAAGTTATATATTAAACGTGTTATTCCAATGGATGACAAGGAAGAAAACAAACAAATAAGCAACCAATTACATTACAATAAACAAAGCATGAAGATTATTTTCTTAGAAATTCAGCAACTAAAAATATGCAGGTTCTGATATTATTTTCAGAGTTGCTAGAGGTAAGCAAGTAAATTCTGACACCATTTCCAGAGTTACTAGAGGTAAGCAAGTAAATTCTGACACCATTTCCAGAGTTACTAGAGGTAAGCAAGTAAATTCTGACACCATTTCCAGAGTTACTAGAGGTAAGCAGGTAAATTCTGATATCATTTTTAGAGCTGCTAGAGATAAGCAGGCAAATGCTTACTTTGAGTGGAAATGTTCAGGTGGAAATTCTCAAAGGAAATAAAAATTCTTTGTGCCTTATATACCTGAAAGATTCATACCAGAGCATTTGGAAAGAGGTCTAATTATGAACGAACTATTCCCATTATAAAGAAATCAAAGTCATTAATATTCAACTTGCAAAACCTAATGAAACAAACAAACAAATTGTGCATAAATATAATTTTATACTCTTGGCAAAAGCACATGCTCACATACACATTACAGTTAATACTCTTGGCAAGAACAAAGAAACACACATTATATTTCATACCCTAGCAAAACACACACATACACGCACACACAGTTCATACTCTCAGCGAAAACACATGCACACATTATGCTTCATAATCTTGTTAAAAACAAGAAAACACACACGTACACAAGATATACTTCATACATAGTCTTGGCTGTCGACAAACACACATGCTATGTTTTATACACTTGGCAAAGAGAAATATACACATCCGCACTACATTTCAAACTATTGACAAAGGCGTGAACACACACACACACAATGGAATTGGAAAAGCAAGATCAAAAATAAATTAAAGCTTCTATTTATCAATTTTCCTTTCTTTCAACTCAAACAAAAGATAAAAAGATGACCTTGTTATCCGGATTTAATCTTCAGAGATTAAACGAGATTTCATTTTCAAATTACTCAAAGTCAACTACGTAAAAATGAAACTTAAATTTTACTGATGTTCTTCTTATATAAATAGACAAAGATTTACAAAAAATATTACTTCCGTTCAGTTTGTTATTTGAACGCTGGTTTAGTCAAAACATACAGAAAATATACGTTTTTAAACTAAGACAACCACACTGATATACATGTTTCAGAGTTTTAAAATCATAAACTAATTTTATAAATCATTTTTATTCAAAATTAATGCATATAGAGGGACGGGGTTTCAAAAAATGCAAACGATTATTAACATTCTTTACTATGCTTTTAAATAATTACATCGGATGAATTCAAAACTCCTACCAATGTTTCAGGCCAACAAGAACAAGCTCAAAAAGGTTAAAATTCATATTAAAATAGACATCTGTTTTGTGACTATGTACACACCTGTCTTAATGCTGTAAAAAATATTTTTGATAATCAAAAGTTGCCTCCTTTTATTCAAAGATAATGTGAACCTTTTTTGTTTCCAAGTTTTCCTTTTCCACTCGAATTTCAAATTAACAATACAAAAAATGAAAAAAAAAAATGAAAGAGTAAACCTTCCCATTTGTGAATCATTCGCAAATTGATTGAGAATACTTGAAATGCCTCTTTAGCAAAATATAAGATCCTCAAAAGAAATCTCTTGAAATGAACCAATCTACTTACTGGCTTTGATCACAATGTTTTTATTTATTTATTCATCTTTCAAAATTTTAGAAAATTTGTCTTGTCAGCACAGAGGTTAGGGAAGGAGTGTCTACTGCATAGATTTATTGATGTATGAACACAAAATGAAAGAATTGCAGTTTATTACATTCTTAATTGTTAGAAGTATATCTTATTAGTCCAACAATCATAGACAAAAGCAATGCCATATGATAAAAAAATCAAAGACAATTTTAATTGATTTAGGAGAAAAAAAAAGATCTGGACAAATCTGTTAATAGAAAATCTCTTGACCTTAATATCTAATTTACAAGGAAAAAAAAATTCTTACTAATATTTGCAATTCTTAAGGAAGTTGATTTATTCAATGATACTTTAAAGATAATCAGTTTGATCCAAGTTGTTACAATTATGTTCATCTCCATCGAGCCAGAATATAAACTAAGACCAATGAAGTAACCATTGAGAGGGTTTAACTGGACAACATGACTTGACAGTACTGTCTCATTCCACACCAAAGGATAGCCAGTTGGGTATGAGGAAAAAGATTTTCTGACCAGAGGATCATCTTTCAAACAACTCTTTGCTGGAGCCTTCTAAACCCTTTGTAAGACACTCCAGAGGCTTGGCCAGGGTGTTTGCACTTAGTCCTTAGGGGAACGGTAAGCCACTCAAAGCAGCACCTTACACTTAGCCAAGTTCTCATCACAACACATCTCGACATCACTCAACTTCATCTATTTTAGCAGTCATCATGCAATGCCAACACAACAGTACACAATAGTAGTGCAATATTGATGTGATGAGTTAAAAGATCTCTGGCAATCGGAGCATTTTACTAGAAACTCTTTGACTGGTCACAAGAATTTTTTGCCATTCAAACTCACAAGACACTAAAAGGTTCCACTTGACAAATATTTCATGAACAATCAATCTCTGGAGAAACTCACAGGGCAGATCCAGTAAGTCAATTCCCGAAAACATTTCAATCACTCTAACTGTAAGAACTCTCAAGAACACACTAACACCACCACAAAAATTTAATGAAACAATAGTTGTATGTACTTTGACAACGCAAATTCACTGCATGTATGTAAATCACCATAATCATCTTAGATATATATTGAGTTTATAAAACCTACATTTTTTTTTTCAATACTAAAGGAGTAGTGTCTATATCATTTCTATTCTCAAACATGTTACTTAACAATTCATACTTTTCTCTCACATTAGTCCTTGGCACTAAGTGGAAGAGGAAAGCTAATCGAGAGCAGGGATGAAATGGGGAGAGGGGCATGCAGAGGTGCAGCGTATACCTACTTCTCTATTTACAGGTTTTGTAAATGTTCAATGTCTACTAACAGAGACATGACTATATACCTAATTCCCAAGACCCATTTCCATCACTGATCAGAAGACACTAAAGCTTACTCGGTCATACTTTTAGTCTAACCTAGTTCGTGGGAAGTGAACTAATACTGATTATAGATATTTTACCAGTTCAACTACATATATATTGAATATTTATTTTTTAATTATAGCAGGATTATGCTTGCAAGTTCCAAGTGTCAGATATTTATTAGATCTCAAAACCAAAAGCATCGTATCTGCGAGAAGTTCTTTGCAGCCATTCTAAAATGTAATTAGCATATTACATGGATATCATGAACTAAAAACTCTGCTAAGAGTTTCTACGTATAACTCTGATATACACAGTTCTGTTATCAAAATTAGTTCTTTAACAGAAAACAAATTTGTCTACAGCTTTTCTCCAATTTTTTTTTTTGAGCAAGACCATGAAACTTTTGGGTGCCTGGCAACCATGGAAACATATTTTCAGCGTTTCTTCAATTAGTTTCATCTAACAGATTTTACTGAATTTTACTTCAATTTGATAACCAAATAAAAGTATTGTATGTAAACAGACTCGAATACATCAGGAGTTTTCATACTTTTGTGGATATTTCATAATGCACAACTATTTTCCTGTTCCAGAGTTTCAATGATATTTTACATTCCGAAATAGGGATATGAAAACATCTCTTTTTTTCATATTCTAATTTTTATTTTTTTTCAAAACCATTTCATAACTCTTACGGGCATACTTACAATGCTCATTTGGATTGCAACCATGGGAACCACTGGTCAATAGAAACAGAGGTTTTTAGGTACTCAATTTTATCTTACTATACTGTGTAAACAAACTTGGAGATTACCAACTGATGTGTCCCTCTGAAGAGAAACGGGGTGTGAAGCCCTCTCCCGATTAATGACATCTGACACATTAATCTCCTAAAATATTTTCCATTGTTTATTTGACAAGGCACCTAATCACTAAGTGCCAATTAGCTATACAGTTAACCTCTATTCTCAGATTAAATTACTTTTTCAATTTATATGTCTGTCACAACATCAGATTAATTGCGATTCTTTAATTTGAAGAAGTAACTAAATTTATTTATAGTAACAAAAATTATTTTGTCCCAGAGAAATTTGTGTTGGGTGTGGAGAAAAAAACAAAATACGTTCATCAATTCTAAATGAAAAATTATAGCTGGAAATGATTGAAATCTGGGTTTCTTTTGATCACTTCTTAAGATTCAAGAACCACTTGATAACATTGACGACTCTTCAATAAACATAATCAAGTGGAGCTCCATTGAAGATTGAACAGAAGAAATTTTTTAAAAATTACCAATAAGTACAGGTAACAATAATCAGAAGTTACTACCCTTGGATACCTTTTTTTTTTCCTTTTATAAGAATGAATGAGTTGAAGAAAAAAAATGTACTCTATAAAAACAGAAGTGAACATTATTGTTGAGTATTCCAAGTTAGAATGAAACAAGGATCAAAATACTATTTCTATTGATATTCGGACCATCCTCATCTTGGTTGTTTTTCATACAACATTTCGGCCGTTGCACTCTACGGCCTTCATCAGGTATCATCTGGTAGGTGTGGGGAAGTAACAAACCGAACCCAATATTTATCCAACGTGGATATATTGACCGTACTCCCCTCTTAGCATTAGTAGTATTGTTATATTGTCTCACACTAGGATTGAACCTAGAACCATCAGATTACCTTACAGTAGATGAGGATGGTCCGAATATCAATAGAAATAATAATAATACCTCATCTCAAAAAATTAGAGATCGAAATACTAGTTAAAAAGTCGGGAATAAAATCGCACGAGAGAATTCTCCTGAAATTTAAAGGTTTTCTTTTTGTATTTTGGGAGTTCAAAATGTTTTGCTTCGTTAAGAAAAAACTGAAACAAGGAAAAAGACAAGTAACATTCTAGATACAGTCTTGTATTATCTATTTCAATGCTGATTATTAACAAGACAAGATAAGAAGAAATATTTTCAATTCAATTTCTTCAATTATGAGGAGAATCAACTATATAGGTATAACAAGAATAGTGTGGTTAATTTGTTCCAGACTTTTTTGTACTGTTCTAAGCTTATACTTAGCTACATCAATTTGTACAGCAATACCATAACCATACTACATCAAAACCTACACTAGTCAAAGTCACATTATTCAAAGTTTTACTGTATAAGTGAAAATCAGTAAATGTTAAAAAGTGTGAAGCATTTTGTCCAAACTCCAATCATACAAGAGAGGAAGAAAAATTAATGGCAAAGACATCTGCATAAAAAAGCTGTTTTTCAAAAAATACTGTTTTTCTAAAAATACTTGAAACAAATTGCAGGGGTTGCCAAAGTGGTTGATATTAATTATCCAAGGGGTCAATAAATGCTTGAGGGTCAAAAAAGAAGGGGTCTTTTGAACTCTGGGGCTCAAAAGCTGAGAGAAAAAAATGGTTTATCTTGTATTTATTTCTTTTCAATAAATGTAATATACTGACATCATAATTATCATATCGGTTGATATATAATTATGTACAGTTTTTGGAAGATTTAGTACATTTTAGGATGTGGTATTAGTACAATTTATAAATTTCTTTAGGCAGTTCTGCCTGAGAGTTGAAGAGGGATCAAGGATTACATGGAGGGGTCAATGATCGAAAAAGTTTGGCAACCCCTGGTTCAAAGAATACCAAATGAAAAAGATTCTTATGATAAGGTTCAGTAATGATTAATTGAAATCTCATTAATTAGCAAATAAGAAAATAAAAACGAAGAAAGAAGAGAGTGGTGTTGGTGATGATTATTTTTGTGACTCCAAGTTTTTTCAAGTAGAGTTTTGTTTGGACTTTAGTAATTGGTTCATTTCTTTCACAACTTTCAGATGTTGTACTCTACAGTGGTCTTCAGGTGATGAATATGAGTATTTTTTACCATTGATACAGACAACAAAGTCAGACAGTTGAATGTGCATGTTTAGAGTGATCGCTGAGATGGGGCCGCACCCACCATCTTGATTCATTACCTGAAGATGGCTGTAAGATATAACGGTCAAAACATTGTGTTCAAGAAATGAATCAAAATGAGGACAGAAGCGAAAACAAAACCCTATATGATACTCCCTCATCTAAAAAAATTCAGTCAGAAATTTCAAGTCCGTTTTTTGTTAATGATTTAATTAGTTTAATATCCTTAGGATGAAAACTGGCAAAAAACTGTTCCTGTACACTTCCCACTTGAATTTACGAAATCTTTTGAATAATAACATGAAAGAAAAAAAAAATGACCAACGACAAGCATTTTGGGAGAGACACTGATTCAAACAATTCACTCAACCTCCAAAAGAGACCAAAAAAAAAAAAAACTAACTAAATAAAGATAACATTTCAATAGTAAAATTCCTGATCTTGATTCTATTTTGAAACATGAAGGCTTACTAATCGAAACAATGTTGACATTTTTAACACATTGTTCAAATATTTATAATTGAACTCAGACTTTTTTTTTGGCAAAAGAAAAAGAAAATTATGAAAGAGTTCTGCAAAAGAATAAGACAATATGCCTGAATTTCTTGTAAAAATATCTCAAAATGATTTAAATTTCAGAACGACTTTTTAAAAACTGGAAAAGGGAATAACAACAAAATCTTTTAATGTGGATCACCAATTCTATAAATCCACTTTCAACCATGTTTTCAGAATGTCTTTCGAGTTATTTACCTTGTTTTTTAGCGCCATCTAGTGCCTAGTGTGCCAAAAAGGGAGATTAAAAAAAAGATGAAAAGAAAAATTAGGCACCCTTTAAGGCCGAAAATGGCCACATAGAAAAAAAATAAAAATAAAAAAAATAAAGAGAGAGAAACAAACATCTCTTTAAACAGAGACTGTTCATCTGTTGGACAGATTCAAATGAAATAGCCTAGATTTTAAGAAATGAATCGAAAAAAAAAGTAAGAAAAAAATTGTGTGCTACCGAACAATATGAAAAAATTTTTCTTGTAACGTCCGTACTAGAATATCCCTCATTTTTGATTTAAAATCTTCATACCACTGAATAAAATGTCTTCTACGATTTGCTTTCTGTTTTTGGCTCATTGCTGCCTCTTTTTCCAAAATGGCCGGCAGCTCACTCCAGTCTTTCACAAACAGTAGCGGTGCTTTCGCTTCCTTGAGCAGGCGCAATGGAATATTTTTGGACGCAACAGAGGGACCACAGTTGCCCGTTGTCATTTTGTCTTCAATAACTGGAAGAGATCCATAAGAAAGGGCTTCATAGATCCGATAGCACTCGGTGTTTACACCCACTGGACTCAGCGTCAAATCACTCTGGGCCAAAGCCCGGAGATAATCTTCTCGGGAATCATCCGTTTCCTTGGGCACCCACCTGAGGATAAAAAAATTTTCAGATAAATAAGAAAGAAATAGATATGGGAGGTGAGAGATGACGTGAGAAGTTCTATGAAATAAAATTGCAAAAGTAATGTAACATGGTTGCAAAACCAAAGAATTCGGTAATTGTTTCACTGACATTTGCAAAAAGTACTACTTATCAAAAGACATATAAAGAAAATCATCTACAGCATCTATAATGGTTACCTCCCTTTTTCTTTGCAAACCTCTGCCAAACAATTACCAAAAACTCAGCTATGAATTAGAGACATTCTCTCTCATGTATATAATTTTATGTGATTAAAAAAAAATGCAACTGATTGTAAGGTTTGAACAAGTCACAATAATCACTTATGAGCTTCTTGGCAACACAGATGTTGGAAGCCAAAAAATGAACTTTTAATAAAGACAAAATTTTCATTTTAACACATTGCAACAGCTAGAATCACTTTTTAAAAACAGGAATTACACTGAGGTTAGAAAAAAAAATTGCTTATAAAACAGGCTATATTTCTGTCTACTTTGATATCTATTACATATGATTGGATTTTATATCAAAAATGTTAAAGATAGCTGTATGAACTCCTTACACTAAAAGTTATTCAGCCAGAGATCGTTCAATTTTATACCAGGACCCAAAGTAGAGAATAATCATCAGGACTTCTTTTGCCTCCCTCGCTACAGGTACACAATCTCTTATCAAAAACCCTTGGGACCAAATACTTTTCGAAATTCAGAATTTTTCAGATTTTGGAGTGATAGTACAGATTCTTGATCGATAATGACAGATGCTTCCTTTTCTGCTTATCACTGGCACTCCGGGGAATCTGGAGCTCTTTATCACTTCAACAGTCTTCAAAGTCAAAGGATCACCAAACAAAATGAATGAGCAACAGAAGCACATCTAACTAGTAGAAGTACTGTGAAAACTTTGTGGTGAAGACTGAGCAAAATTTACTAATCCTTGTTAGAGTAGAATAATAAACTAACATGCCTGCCCAAAATAAGTCTGAGAATCTTAGACAAACCAATACCAAAGTACAAGACAGGAAATGACATGACTTACATGGTGAAAGTTTATCACTGGGATAAGATACAAATAAAACTAAAACTACACCAGAAAAGCAATGGGAAACAAGTTCATTATCAGACATTGAATAACTTCCTTTCCTCGTGCCAGAAACATTGATCCAAAAATCAAATAAGAAACCATGTTGAATTTCTTTTGTAAAAGAGAAGCAAAAGCTATTTTATAGGATGAATTTGTGAGTCTTTCATTGTTTTAGCAAAAATTTCAGGCATTTACCTTCTATCCTTCATCAGGAGTCAGTTGCGTTCAAGAATATTGAATAGACAAAAAGGTTCAAGTCCAAACTAGCCTAAACCTAAATATGACTGAAACACCTCAACTAAAAAGAATTGAGACAAGAATAGGTTACAGTAAATGTCACAAGATAATTATCTTAAAATGAAAACAATAGTGTACTTATTCAGAATAGAATTACTAGGTAAAACAAGGTAAAACTTATGCCAAAAAAGCTGGTAACCCCACACAAAAAAAAACAACTTTTATACTCTGAAATTAAGCTTTTAGATAATGATAAATTCAATAAGAGCTTTAGATGATCTACACACACCGTAGGTAACAAGTTTTTTTTCAAAAAACAGGCCTTTACCTGTGATAAAAAATGAATCAATCTTTTTTCCAATAAAAAAGCAATAGATTCATCATTTACACTCTGAATTGAACCTGAGACCACTTGATCAACTGCTCTTAACACAGAATTATACTCTCCATTGCTACTGGCTCATTAACTAAGTCAATGTACTAGAGGAAAAAAATCACCAGCCTTCAAGTTGGATACTGAATAAATTTACAGAACTATCAATAATTAATACACAGTGTCTCAGAACTGAATAATTTCTTCTGGAGATTCATGATAAGCATAAATAATGAAGCTGAAAAACAAAAAAATATTGATGTGAGGAAATAGTCGACTGCTACTGAAGTCTTTACAGATAGTAGAAAGAAAGAAATCATTTATAATTATAAAAATAATAAAACTTTATAAAATTGTCCTCATAAGATTTAAGCATAATTGAATTAAACTGAAATTTTCAAAAAGCTAACACCTATTCAATATGAAGAGCTAAAGATTTCATAAACTTTGTCACAAGAATAATGCACCTTGACTGGATAAACTGAACCTCTTTAACACGGAAGTTTTCTTCAAAAGCTAAAGAAAACAAACCCAAAACTGAAAGCTAATCTGATCATTATTCAGGTCAGCCATACTGTCAATATATTCCTTTAAAGGGGCAGCAAACTACTACAGTCAGCTCGAAAGGAACTCCAGCAGGAAACTTACAACCTCAGGACCTTACTTCCATCATCTCACCTCAGTGGGCCATGGAAAATTCACCCTTGGTTCAAAGAGTAATGTTAGTTAAAAGCATGATGTACTTCACACTAAATTTTCAATGGTTCATACCCGGAGATCATTCCGTAGGCCTGCAATGAACAAGGTGAAAATTTCTAAATCTTCGTTTGTAGAGTCAAGCCATGATGTGTCTGGTTGTAAGTTTTAATCTCACCATTAGCTACTTTATTGCTGCAATCCTATCTTTGAAGTGAAGTAGGTGAAGAGGAGAATAATTTCATATATTTATTCAGAAAGAGACTCACGTTCCAGGTGATAATGCGTATCTTTTAGAGATATTGATTCTTCGACATCATATCAAGGAGAATAAGATTGTAGGGTATTTTCCACAGAATGATCTGTGAGAAACCATATGGAAGTGATGTTATGCAAGTTAGAGGATTGCCTCGTTTTAACAGGCTATCTGCAATGCTCATAAGGATAAATATTCACTATCAGGTGTCATCAAATCATTATGTTAATGCTAACAGGATTGTTTCAAGCTCGCTTCTATAATTAACTCTTCATTTCATGAACCACTGGATAAAGCTTCAAATCACAGCAGAACTCTTCTGTGAATTAAAGATAAAAAAAGGTCTGGGTAGTCACTCAATAGAACCCTTCACATTTTTTGGCAACATGATTGAGTAATCAATCAAAAAATTGGAACAAGATGTGATCAATGAGTAAGTTATTTTTCATGCCTTTCGTTGGATCACCAAAAAGTTTGAATCTTCAAACTATCAACCGATTTAGCATTGTAAATTGAACTTTTAAACGAAAAACCTATTTTAGGGAGAAATTTTTTGAAAAAAAAAAAAAAATTCTCTTTCTAGACATGATATTAAGTCATTGTCTGAATCTTTGACCGTCTAGCTCTAAAGGTGCGGACAGTACACATCATACATATTTGCATACATGGTCAGCCAGCCAGACTAGATTGAAAACTGAAGAAAACTCATTTTGACAGTTTGAATGACAGTTTTAGCTGACAGTTTCTAATGATGGAAGCCTTTTATGAACAGAGAAGGGGAAATTTTTTTTAATTCACTGTAAGATCAGAAGGAAGTAACTTTGATCAGAGGTTATTCCTCATTATAATGACACTCAAATTTTTTATATGAATTTAAGATTTAATTAAAGATAAATGCAATCGGTATGTCGAGAAATAGAATATATAATAAGCTCAGCGTATATATATAATTTTAAAAAACATGACTTCAACATAAGGAGATATACTGATTCTGGCAGAATGTAAAACAGAACCTGAGAGATTTAGAGTAAAATAAACTATTCGAAATTACAACCTTATCCAAATATTACTATATTCAAAATGTTTTTAAAATTACAGGACAAAAAATACAGAGAATTAAGTTCAATTTGATTTTATTTGGACTGCACCTTCATCCAAATACTGAGATCGATAAATTCCTGCATATACGAGAATTGAATTTTATTTTATTTTTCTAAATTTTCCTTCATATTTGAATTTTGTTATATGAAGGGTTTCAATTATTGTGTGCAGTTAGTTTGTTCTAAATTTCTCATCTTTGTTATGCTTTTTTCCCCCCACAACGATTTTGCCAAAAGAGGAGATAATCCAACCCAAAATTCATCTCAGAGACACACCCAAAACAGACATTCGAATAGCATTGAATTTGGAAATTGAATGAGTTCAGAGGCAGAGATTCAATACCTGCTATTGAGATAAAGCTTGCATCATCTCCCCTTCTGGCTAAATTTGGCAACCCTGCTCCTGCCTTTTAGGGTGTCTACTGTAGCCTGGAATGTCAGAAAATCTTGTTCTAAGATAATATGCACATCCCTTCATACATCACGTCAGGTACCTGCATCCGTGTGTTCTAGGGATTGTCTCCTCCTGGCCTCAGCTCTCAACTTGTGACCTCCCAGCAAGTGTCGCATACACTCCCATCACTCTGGCAATGCCTACAGAATCTCAAGTTCATTGATTATTCTTCCCTGTTTAATGGTCCCTACTGATTGAGTAATTTGAGCATAACACATTTGCAGATTCTTTCAATCTTCTTATTCTCCAAGGGTGCTCTTTTTCGTCTATTATTTTGACTTCATTCCATAGAGGTTACGGTCCCCCATCCTTTTTTTCTTTTTAAGGGAAAGAGTTGAAAAATGAACGGTTGGAGGGATTGTAGCTTCCAAGAATATTTACATATTAATATTTTCTCTTAAAGCAATTCAAAATTAGATTCTCTGGATCCCTTCCATCTCCAAATGAAATATTTTTGATGGCTCAAAGGAAGCAAATCGAATCAAGTTGGACCAAAAGCTCCAAACCCAAGACCCATTCTCTAAAAAATGTATTGACTTATACGAAATGATTTCTAGTCATAGACACTTGTTGTGTTCAACGAGTGACTATTGTACATGCTGGTGCATAAGATAGACATTTGATTTAACTTGATTTTAAATTCATAAACCACAAGTATTCAACAAAACTCTTCAATGAATGGCAGAAAAAAAGTGGAACTCTTCTGTGAAATGAATTTAAATAATTGAAAAAGTGGCCAAATGATTGAAAGGAGATAACTTCAATCATAAGTTATTTTCATTAAAATTGAAAATTCATTTTTAATTTACGTATGAATTTGAGAGTAAACAATGAACTACATGGAATTCTATGTGTCGTTATTAGAACTAGGGTTTCAGCTACCAAAGCCTGATATGGACAGCTATAGGGCTCAGATGAGTTGCAGTGGGATGTTAGTCTTCAAAATAGCATGGTAATCCATTCACCCCAAGTCTGGCATATGCGATACATTTTGCATATGAGGGGTCCCACAAATATATAGAAATAACAGATCTATACCTTGAATAAATGAAACACCATAGCCCGCATGTGTGCCAGAACTAATTATTTTAAAAATTTATCAAAAAAGATTATCTTTCCTATAGAATTATCTAAAAAAAGTAGATCTTTTATGAAAAATTATCTAAAGATACGAGCATAAGACTTACGCATTGCTGGTCCAAAATGAAAGCACTGGGGGGGGGGGGGGGTTAGATGGTGCTTAGTGATGTCCTTGTGGAAATTTTCAAGGTTGTAGCTCCAGAAATATGACCAGGAATGACGGGAGGCACACATTTGCACACACACATACAGATGAGCAAAGAGAGAAAAATTGGCTGGTTGGTTGGTTGGGCCGTCCATTTGTGGGGCTACAGTGATTCAATTTCAATTAATTTGGATTGCTGTAAAGATTTATTCATTTTATTGTACACAAATTTGGGTGATTAATTCAATATCTAACTCATCTGCAGGTTTTGAAATCGTCAGGTAAGTTAATCAATTCTGCAAACCAAAACCAAAAGTTAATCTGAATAGTATAAAGATTTCTTAATTTCAACATTGGTGAAGAGTTGCTTTCCTTCAATTCTCTTCTTTAAAATTTCTATTTTTAACAGCTTTTCAGGACTTGGGCATTTCAGATTTGCACCTTTCACATTTGCTAATTAATTAAGTATCTCCAAGCGATTTCCCACTCAACAGAAACATTGCTCTTTCTCCGATTTATCATTAGAAAAATATATGAAAGCAAGGCAGAAATGTAAAAAGTTATTTCACTATTACTTGCTTATAGCAGAATATAGCAATTTAGACAGCTAAACATACCACCCGCCCAAAAAAAAACCCACGTGAAATCTTGACAGTTTTTCAATTTTTTTCAATTTTTCTCACTGTTTAGTTTCACATCCACTGCTATAAGCAAAATTTCTTAAGGAAGTCCTGGAGCTAAACAAAACTCAGAAACAACAAGCCTGGTTGCTGCAGGGTCAAACTCCACTCTTACTTTCATTTCGACTGAGAATGATTACTGTAGCTTTTGTATTGTATATATGATAAATAAATGTATAAATATACAAGACTTACTCGATTAACTCAATTGGGTTTTATTTAGTATGTAAACAATGACACTGAGGCTTAAATGGTGAGGGTTGTGATTTCAAAAGATGGTAGGGAAATGTTAATTTTATACATTGATTTGATTCAAAGTGACATGATAGACAATCAGTGAAGATTTTAATCCCTTACATAAGGTGAGAGTTGTACTGATTGTAGTTGTCCGGTGGGGGGGGGGGGTAATGCTAACCGACTGGAGTCCGATGAAAGGAAGTGGTATTATATCAAAAATAGTAGATATATAACCAGAACAAAAAACTAGAGCCAAAATGGTTTTGAAAGTACATAGCAAGACTAAATCAGCAAGAAGCCATCAGGACAATATAGCATAGATTACAGACCAGATTATATAAACAGAACAGACTTTGTAGTGAACAAAACTTCATCTAAAGAAGACCGGAGAATGGGGTGGTGAAGATACTGAGAACAAAACAACACAAATCCCAGACAAAAGGTGAAGTTAGTCCTGCTTGAACAAACACTTACATTCATATATTTTTTATATTCATATAAAAAACATATCACAAAGGTTTTATTATTGAAATTAAAAACTAATATCAGAGCAATTAAACAGATTTTGAAATGGTTGACGGTCCAAACAATCTAGTTCCACATTATTGAATATTGATTGAAAAAATAAGTGAAATAAAAAAAAATACAAAAGGAAAAAATAAAGGTATCATTGAAAATATGAAAAAGTTGTTTTTTTTTCTTGTTTGAATGATTAAAAAGATAGAAAAAAATATTAAAAAAACTCATTGAGATATTTTTTTCTGCGAAAAGGTGTTTGTTAAATATTCAGAGAAAGAGAACATTTCCAGCCGAATAGGTCATTCCCTTTCAAGTTTCCTTCCTTACTTGAAGACTTTCAAGTTCGGATTGTTGTGAGAACCATCAACCATTTAGATTTCATAATGTCTCAAAATAACAAGGGGGGAAAAAAAAAAGAACCTACCAGGGAAAGTAATCCTTTTAAACAGAATATTCTTTTGATCTGATTATTGCATTCAAAGAATATTGATTATATCTAGAGAATTATTAAATGTTTATAATGTACACAAGGAGGTATAAAAAAGTTGCAAGGCATTTACTGGATATTACTTTGCACGTTTAAGCTTGAACAAACAAAAAACCCTTCAGAGTTATAGAGAGAATTTCTAGTCTTACCTTTTCTTCTCAAAAGAGTGCAGGTGGCCCAACAGTTATTGGTACGGTTAATGGAATTGACAAACAAAGTTCAAATTACAGTTGTGCATACAGCTTGCATTCACTTTGCACTAATGCCCTTGATAAATTCATGAATCCATTTCTTTTCCCAGGTATAGATTGATAGCAAGGCAGTTTGGAGCCCTTTAGCCCCATAAGACAATCTATCTTGGCGGTCAGACTCACACATCAGCCCCATAAAAAATAAAACGGTTGGATCTTCATGAATCATTCTTGGACTGGTGACTAAATCATTGCTTAAAGTGTCATGTGACACAGGATGCAGTTTGGTTCTCTTTCTCCATAAAATTATTTGTAAAATACAAATATAATAAAAATGATAATCAGCTGCTCAAAGATTCCCATCAGCACACGAGGGGATTTAGTTTCAGAAGATTATCTTCAATGTGTGCATGCGCTCTCAAAAAGGTTTGCTACACCCCTCGTCTACATAGTAAGCTGTATATTAGAAACAAGTAACCTCTAACCATCTTGGCAATTTTAAACAAAATGTCAATATTTTCAACCCTTTGAACACTGACCCCGTCATATATGACCTTCCCCGTCTAATCCCAGGAGTCCTGGCCACAAATACTCAAGGTGGTGAAACCTTGCATTTAGAAAATATGATCTATGTTTTAAAAGTCATGTAATTACATTATACAATATATATTTGATTGGTCAAGACCCCCAGATCAGATTAGGGTACAAAGGTCATGATTCCTGGGATATGAGAATGTATCAATGTTTATGAATAGAATGCTCATCTTAGAAGACTTCCAAAAAGAGGCCAGTATACTGGCTGCCGGTGTTCGAAGGTTCAAGACAGACTTTTCCTTCAACTGTAGAACATACAATTTGTGAGTTATTCAGACAATAAAAGCAATTTTTTGAATTATTTATATTATTTCAACAAAAAAACTTGAGGAGTTCAATCACCAGAAATTTTTTTGGAATGATAATGGCTCATTTCAAATTTAAGGACAATATTTCAGAACATAAAATTCAAAATATTTGGGCAGAAATGCATTTTGTATAAATTTTTATTTACTAAGAATATTCTAGAACTTTTACTTGTTGGTAGCGACGCTGGGCATTCAGCACCCTTTTGTTTAAATACACTGGTAAGTTATTTTTAGCTCAATAAAATCTGAAACACTCAACAAAGTTTGATGATGTATAAGTACATATATATATATCCTGTGCCCAAGTGAATAGACAACTGATGTATGTGTATATATTACAGGCTGTCAAGGGGTTAAAAGTAAGCCTTCCAAGTTTTATATATAGTATAAACTTATCAGTCAATTCTGAGGCAAAAACATTATGGATTCCATTGAATATTCCCCAAATGTTGAAGACCACCTTTATAACATTCTAGAAATACACAGGTACACCTGAGACGACTTTAGATGCAATATCTGTCAGAGATGTAATACGGGCATAGATATAATTAAATTGATATACTTACTCCTTACGAACTCTGTGATAGCACCGATTTCCATAGGGACTGGATTGAAGCATTTTAACTAAGGTTTCACGAGAAGAGTTTGGATAAATAGTACCCAGGAAATTACACAAATATTTGCGATGGGTTTCCATTGGAAGATGGGCACTGTCAACTTTAGGAAAATCCCGATATCTGTTGAGAAAACAAAAAAAAGAGAAAAAATGGTTCAATGAGCATAATGCAAAATTCATGCAGCAAAGACAAATTTGAACACATAATTTTTAGGCTTTTGGAAAATGCAAAAATTCATGATCGATCCCATTAACGCAAAGTTTTCCTCCCTCAAAATAATGCAATATATTAAGTAATAGTTTCAGTTTATACAACGGTCAGTCACAGTACTAATTATAATATTGAATGTGAATTGAATTTAAATTTTGTACATATTTATCTAATCTGGCTAGACTAGAAATGTAAGCATGGTCGTCATATCAGTCCTGGGTGCTATGGTCATGCCTGACAGCCTATAAAAAAAAAAAGATGTGTATGTCTGTTTCTATCTCAATCAGTACATGTCTCCCTCTCCCTCTCTCTCTCACACACGCACACAAACACAAACGTGTACCTTGATTACTGTGGTTAATTGGTTAAAAATCTTTCCATACTTTTCAAAACCACACTATTAAAGCTCTTATTATAATTCAATGTGCTTTTTTTCTCTGCTTATACTTAGTTATATCAATTTATACAGTAATACCATAAACATACTACATCAAAACTGGCACTGATCAAAACTGTTATACAACTACATCAAAAATTGCGCTGTGACCCTAAATCATTGTTTGTTAATATGTGTAGTTATGCTTGAATTTATTTTCCCCTGGGCAATGTCAGGTTTCTTTGATAGTAGTAAATGAGCCTATAAGATATTACCTATGTGGACATTAAAATTCCATGCAGATAAAACTGTCAAACGATGCATTATTATTTGTACTGAATAGACCAAAGCACTTGGAGGAAAATCTAACTCTACCTGCTTTGATCACTCCATTCATCACCAATTTCTCAGTGATGAAAAGAAGTTAAGGAAAAAAAAGTCAACAGAAGGTTAAAGATAATCAACAAGAATTAAAAAAAAAAAAGCATTTGATGTCAGTAACAAGAAAAGGGTCTATAATCAGTGATAAAAGCAGTCAGAGTGAATGATAAATGATGCACAGTGACTTGCATTTAGATTGTGAAATTCTTTTGAATCCTCAGGACCACAGCTACAAAGGGAAAGCTCAAACAAAATGGCGGTTCAAATGCGGCTAAAATTGAAACTTTTAGCCAGTATCATTTTTTCATTTCACATGGGATTGCATTTTGATCAAGACTTCTATTTTTCATTAAATGCTATACGAGCCAAAATATTCGCAGTTTCAGAGGAAACTGCCAAACAGAACTGACAACACAGGTTTCTTCATTTTCAAGTGATTCTGCTTGGCAATTCATGTGTAGCAGCCCCTTTATTCCTGCTTTGAATCAACTATGAAAATAATTAAATATTAGCTTTAGCTACAAAACCCATAATGTAGCTAAATAGACAGATGGTCACTTCCTCCGTCCACTTCTCATAAAGGTCCTGAATATACATGTTCACTCACTCATTTGCCCCTGCTTTCTTGCCAGTTACTCTTTTCCTTCTCTCTAAACTCATGACCAGAACAGTCTGCATTCTCTCACTGTGACTATATATATATATATATATATATATATATACACACATTTATATATCCCGTCTTTTGTCACTAATGTTCCTTAAGGTGAGAATCTGCAAAAGCTGTATAGTTACTTGATGCGAACACGGCAACTATTTCACTTACCTTTTTTTTGGCAACAGTACAAGCATAGCACTTATTACTTCTCCCCTTTAGCTCATTGTTGCATCTCAACCTGAACCAACAGCCTTTGGATAATCTAGTTTGGTCAAACATACCACTCATTATGCTGGGCACTATTAATCAGGCTCTATTAGAGATGAACCAAATGACATAAGATCAGTTATGCCGTGTGTTTCCCTGATAAATCATTCTCTCCTAAATTTATTAAATGTAAATTTCATTTGTTCCTCCATCAACATTACCAGTGATGTCAGCATGTGGCGGGGAAAAACCAAACTCGTGGAGACAAAATCCTTTGTCCTCTCCAAAAACACTACCTCATCACTAAAGAAATCAACAATTATCACTATACTCCCTCACAAACTATGGGAACAACCTGTATCTGGTGACTTAAAATCCATATAAATTCAATAGCATCTATCACTAGTGTCCCTTCAACTCATTCAGATACTAATAGTATTTAAAACTATAGATATATTTATATATCATGCATACAGGTTGCACTAATGAAGCTAGAGGGCTGAAAATTCAAGCATTTACTCTGAAAACATTCAAGAGAACATCCCAATGCCGAGAATAAGTTTGACCCGGATCAATTTGCCATGCAAGTTTATGCCACATTTGTCTCTTGGTTACTGTCTGGCAGTGTTCACACATGTTTCTTGAAAATTTGGGCTTTTTAGCAAGGAAAAAGCATGAGATTCAATTATTCATTAATTTTTTTTCTCACTTTTTAATTGATCACCCTAAACATGGCATGATGCCAAAAGACATGGGTCATATGACAGTTTGTTTTGTTTTCTACAATGTAAAAATGTTAAAATTGGGAAGCAACTACTTGGATAATCATGTTTTTACAATGGTGTAGAAACAAAGTGTGAACAATAATCTTCAGGATTTATACACAGTGATAAATATTTCTTTTAAAACTGACTAATGAATAAAATAATCCTCTTTTAGTCAAAACTTACAAAACTAGCATTCCAAGGGAAATTATGTATTATAACCATTCAAATATGCTGTGTTAGGGGTGATCGTTTGAAATATTGGAAGTGATAGGGATCAATAAATTAATCACTTTTCTCAACTCTTGTTGAGTCAGGCACAAGGCCACAGTAGTGAAGCATCCAGTAAGGATTATACTCACTACTCTTGCAAGTCTGCAGAACCAGCCTTATCATCATTTATATGGCTATGTAGATAGATTTAAAACAAGAATAACAAGATGAAAAAATAATGATTATAAAGCAGACTGACTTTATTACCTTTTAAAAACCTATTCCAGTCTGTGTATCAAGACTCTAAAAATTTATTGAGGTTCGGAAGTGATTGAGAATAAAAATTCCTTTCCAGACAAGTAAATCTTTAAATTTTCAGCTGTCTATCTCTATTGGTACAGCCTGTATGCGCAATAAATTGATAGCTAGTCAGAATCACTTAAAAATTGACAAAACCAAATTGGACTATGTTAACAGTTTCTAACTGAGTTTCCCATTCATGAATCTCTGGAAAAAAAAAAATCTTGATTTGTTTCTAAAGAGAATCTTAGCCAGAAGACAATATCACTTATAAAACTGACGCAATTGAAGAAAAAGAAAAGAGAAATAAAATCTGATGAAGAAACAAGTTTGGAAATGAAAAAGAAAAAAAAACAATTTCAATCAGTTTATAGGAATTCTGTTTTTTTTCTTCAAATGAATTAGCTTCGTATGTACTTAGTTCATTTTTTTTCTTTTGCTTCATACTATATATAAGAAAAAAGTTTTTGAATACTTAGCTGTCTAGAGCGAAGGATGACTAAGAATCAATCTCATGAATGATGACCTCAAATATATATTTTACAAGATCATGTTCCTAAGCACTACTCAGGCACTAATAAAGGTTATCTGCTTTGTCTTGCAATATTGTCTATTGTTAAACTCTCAGAGTTAACTTTGTTATTAACAATTCATCAGACATCGGATTTTGAGACATGAATAAAAAAGAGAATGGAAAAGAAATAGTGATCTCACAACATTATATCGCCTCAAATTGCACTTGAGAGTTCCTAATATTTTTTTTTCTAAACATTGAATTTCTGTCATGAAATATATTGTCAAAACCTTACTATTGAGTTTTGACTTTTTCATTTGTCCCAACAATGACAATGACTCACCAAAAACCAGTGGCATCATGACAACTCAAATAAGAGTTACGTACACAAAAACTGATTAGGAATTCTCTAACACAGGTTTATTTGTTTTATTATGGGAACTACTAAGGAGTTGGAATGGGATATGGAGTTTTGGAATAATATTATATGGAGAGATGGATTGTTTTCTTTTAGATTTTAATGGATCGAGGGAATTTGACTGAAGCACAGCAAAGCTTGTTATTTAAATCAGTTGTATACTGATGCTTTCAGTTGAAGACTGCGCAGTGATTTTCAACTTTTTTATCTCAGGGCCCAGTGAGCCAAGCACTAAAATGGTCGAGGCACCCCAACAGTATTTTAAAATAAATTTGATCATTTAAAAAAGAATGAATGATAATAATGTGTTTATAAGTTAAACAAACAAGTAATTTTTCAATTTTATCACCAAATGTACACAGTTGATCAGAATTTTCAAAAGATTTTGAAAGTTTTGTACATATTTTCATTACTACACACTGAAATAAAATGTCATTGAAAAGGATGCCATTCATTAGAAAATGATACAAGATTAGCAGTTTCAGTTCACAGAATTCACAAGTGAATTTAAAACAGCCATTTGGGCCTTTAATGAACAACTTATCTATTGAATTATTGTATCACTGTTCAAAAAAGGTGATTGATATGCTCTATGAAAGTACCAGTTATATCAAAATGTATTCAGAAGTTATTTTTGTATCCATACAGGGAACACTGTCCCACAACCTTTATTTGAAGGATGATTGACCCACCTCAAAACTTCGGAATCATCCCTATAGATGCTCTGCGGCACACTGGTTGAAAATTTGCCGCCTTCAAGATAAAGGATTTACAAAAAAATACTTCTATACTGGCCCACAATTCTGGTCAGAAAAGGTATGAAAACTTGATAAATATGCAACTCGTGTCATGAGATGAGCATTTCAACCAATTGATGAATTATTGAAACTAGTATTTCTATCTTTTTCATCTTTAAGCAGATACATTCTCCTGCCTTCTTCAGATTCTACCTGAGAAATTTTCACTAGAGCAGGAAACTCTGATAATCACCCCTGTAAATCTTTCCAATAAAAGAGTTAGAAAAAAGATACTGGGTAAGAAACAACAAATAATAATACAAGTGTCTAATAATTGGGATGTTGGGGTCTAGATCACTGAAAATTCAAACATTTACTTCTTATCAAATCTAGAAAAAAACATTTCTTTTTGATAGTCCTCCCTCAATGGGTTTTTAATGACAGTTCTATTTGCAATGTAAGTTTATGCTCAATTGGTCCCTTAGTTTGTGCCAGACAGTGTTCATACCTGTTTTTTGAAAATTTTGAATTTTCAAGTGATCACCAGCTAACAGTAGTTGAGAAAAGTAACTTATTCATTGATCATCCCTAAAAGATGTTGGTCACATGATGTTTTCTATTGACTAACTGACCAGACTATTCTATACATGATCAGGTTATATAATTTGTTTTTCAGATTGTGTACTCTCTTGCATTTGACAATATTATACAGATTTGTTTGTAAAGTTCATGACTAAGAAGAGTTTCTTAAAATAGTGCTCAGATACAAAAGATTCTTCAGAGACATAATTATACAAAAACTAAATTGCTTCATAATTATAAATGACTGAAATTAGACAACAGATTAATTAAAATCACAGTCATTTATTCTGTACTCAAGGTTATTTCTTACAAGAGACATGTCATCAGGACGCAATCAGTTCAGAAAGCAAAAATTACTAAAATTGTTTTATTTCAAAAGCAACAAAACAAATCTTCATTCTTATAAAGAGGGAAAAATATAAGTAAAAATAATGAAAACAAAAAGAACGGAAATTACTTTAACCAATTCAATTTTTCTATGATCTATAACCTCAGCTAAGATTGAAAAAAAATTAATTTTTTCAATTTTTTTTCCATTCAATTCACACTCTGGCGAGGCAATTTTTTTTCTACTAATGAAAAACCAATTCTATCAGCAACAAAATTTTTCGGTTTAAATGATAAAAATCTTTTCGATAAATGGCACTTGAAGTCAAGAGGTCAGTGATGCTTGGTACATAACCAAATATAATCTGGCAGCTGATTCCACAAAAGGTGATGGAAGTGAAGAGGAAAATACTCTTTTCTTCCGAGGTGACTGTTGATGCAGCTAAAATTTTCAGAATAGATCTTTTTCACTATATGACATTATCTAAGTACAAACATGGTGCTTAATTGTAAATAGACAAAAAGGTGAGGAGAAAAACTGGTTAAATTTTTGAAACATTTAAAAGCTTTCTTCGTAAACCCATTAAAGATATTAGAGTGATTTCTTCTTTTTTACTCTTTTAATGTCGCTTAAAGCATCAACATTCACAGTAGTGGAATTTCAAAGAATGGTGGTGCCATTTGGAATCAAGAAATGGTAAGTGGTAATCAAAAACATAGAACAAGTTAACTGTAAAAGTATGGGTGGCCTGTTGTGCTAGGAAAAAAAGGCTTTTAACCTGAAAACCTGACACCTAAAGAGAGACAAGGAGAGAAAGACAGACGGACAGACAGACAGACGGACGGACAGACAGACAGACGGACAGACAGACATTACAGATGATCATTCAGCTCAAAATAGTGCAGAGTACATATCTTAAAACTTTGAAATCACAAACATTTGAAATCATTAAAATATGTTCATACATAATTTTCCATAATCTAAAAAACCTAATTTTGAGTTCAATTCTTCAGTTAGTATTATAAGTATTGAGGGGAAAACTCACCCAATCTAACTATCACAGAACATAAGCAGTAAAATCTTTCAAAAAGTTTCAATTAATTCATATGTATTCTCTCAAATTACTTCAGTATAGTTTTATTGTTCCATAGATTCATAAAATAAAGTAAAACCCTCATAGTTTGACTTGTAATAAATTTATGAAGCAAATTATTAGAGAATACTTTGTCGACTGACAGATAATTACCAAAAATCAAATTAATGCATGGATGCTCTTCAAGCCTTGTAAACAAGTAAATTATAGCATGTCTACAATAGTTTCAAATGCTTGGATTGGTCTCAAATGAATCCACATTCATATCGTTGGAGATGTTCAAAGGGTGAGTTAATGAAGAATTAGTTATGAAAAATTGAGAAGATATTGCTCTCCTTCCAAAATTCATTTAAAAGGGTTCAATTGATGTTTCTTAATTTAAAAATAAAACAAGCTTAAAATTATCAACTGCTTCTTTGATAAGCAAGTATTAAAGGGAGAGACTTTTAGTTCAGATAAATAGTAAGATTAGTGATTATGGAAACTAATATTAGGCTTCAAGTATAAATGCTATATGACTTTAATACTATAAATAAAAGGGAACTGAAATTTGTCTTATAATTATTCGACAATTTTTTCAATTAAAAAAACTCACAAAAACCGACTGTCATAGGATGTTGTCTGTAGAGTTTACACAAACTTTCAATTAATTCAAATCTAAACTCTTGAATTACTATAGTCTATTCTTCTAACAGAATCTCAAAAGAAAATGAAATCCTAATAGAGTAAAGCGATTTATTAGAATATTCTGTTGACTGATATATATCGGGACAAATACTTCAACCACTTGACATCACGACTTACAACACGGATCTTCAGAGATCATATGTGAAACTGTGGCCTGAAAAAAAAAGATGTTGTTAGGAACTAGGCCATTTCAGATACGGAGCCCATGCTGGAGAAGTATGGAGAATTTGGGAGAACATTTATATTCAATGACGGATGCTATGATGATGATGATGATGATATTGATCTTATCAACCAACCTCAAAAATTCATTTGCAAAAGAGGGGGAAAAAAAAACCCAGGTCTATAATGTGACCAACATCTTTTAGCAGTATACTGTGTTTGGGGTGATCAATCGAAATATTGGAAAAAAAGATCACCAATGAATAAGTTACTTCCCTTATAAATTTTTGGACAGTGATCATCAAAAACGTCTAAATTTTCAAATAACAGGCCTGAATGCTACAGGACACAAACTAAGGAATCAATTTAGGATAAACTCCTGTTGCAAATTGAACCCCCTATAAAAAACCTTTTCAGAGGGAAAATTTCAAAACCCCAAAAAACATTTTCCTCCTCATTTGACGGGAGTGTATGTGTAAAATTTCTAAGTTTCTTCTATGAATGGTTAGGGCTGGGCAAATTCTAGATACATAGATACAAATGTACATTCGAACACATGAATAACCTAATCCCAGCAGCAGTGTTTAAACTGGTCTATTGTAGGTGACTGTGATTAATATACTGTATCTATGCCTAGTATTATGGAAAAGAAATAGAATGGCACATTCTTGAGCAGTACTGCATTGAGAATAGGATAGATTGCAATGAACATAGAAAGAAACCTCATACCAAACCTGTTTTATAGGTCATCAAATACAGAATATTCATACCTCGCTACACACAAATACTCAGATTCCTCTCTGTTTATTGGTGTTAGAAATTGGAAGAATACTGCATCGCAAGTGTTTATTTGTAGCATTCACATATTGGATTTGAATTTCTTGAAACTGCTCGCAGAAGATAGAAATAAATAGAAAAATAAATACGTTTTATTTGTTGTATCAAGATTAATATTAAGCTGGATGTTTGCAATAAGTAAAGTTTTAAGAAAGAAAAACTACCGGAGTTTTTCTTTTTCTATTTTTAGGAAAGAAAAGGAATGTGTCATAAAAATTATTTCTCGCTTAGAATAAAGCCAATTCTAGAAAGAAAACAGCTACATCCTTCTGGGTAAACAAATGTATCCAAAAACAGTCAATTCCAAAAGTTTGCCTTATATAAGGCAATAATAACAGATGCCAAAATGTTTTTATATCATCATCATTGCTCTAAGATTTCATAAGGAAACCTTTCAAAACTTTGTATATTGAGTTGATGTTTCATTAACATCAGAGAAGAACCAACTGTAAAAGTCTAATAAAAATAAATCAAAGTAAAATAAGTGGAGAGAGAGATAACTATCAAGGAGATGGATATTAGCAATAAATAGATAAATGAAGAAGTTGGTAGGCAAGAAGCAAATATTGAGATGGAAGTTCACCAAATATTCAAAATGTTTAGTTTTGGAAGTCCATTTATAAACATGATCATTTTCAATGCATCTCTGATGTAGCACATAAAATATTTATTTTCACCTTCTGTTATGGTGTGACTCTACAATACACCGCTTGTAAGGTGTCCATTAGAATCAATTGGTCAGTAACTGTAATTTATGATTGAGGGGTGGGACCTTCACAGAACAGGAATTATGCACAGCACAAACAGTTTTGGCCACCACCCCCTCCAATACAATGTACAGATTTTGATTTAAAAGCGTCAAACATTCCCATTCATCACATTTGATTATTCGACAATGAATATAAGTTACCACTTCCTTACTTCAATAACACACGCAAACATTCCTTGGTCTTTTTTTGGTCTCCTTTTTTTTTCTCTCTCTCCCTTTGTCAAAGGAAAGTCAATAAATAAAAATGCCTTTAGCTTCAAAGTCAGACAATCTATTTTGGTCTTTGTCTGGCGACGTCCACACAGACATTGGGCAAAAGAAGCACTTTACTTGTAATCATCGAGCATTACAATTACACACACTCACAGACACGGGTGTATATTTGTACAGAAAAGATCTCAGTGGTTGAGTGGCAAATCTTCTCGGTGACATAACCCATTAGAAGTCAAAAAGATATTCTACGATTCCGTCCACTCAATCTTCTGATTTCCTTGTTTAAGTAAATTGGTTGACCTTAAGACATTTGAAATGTTTTTCTTTTACACAGACTTCATTCAATGTCATCTGAGAAGTTTAGGTCTTTCATTATTTAGATAGCAATTACCATATTTACAAGCCTACAAGATACATATACTCAGACACACCAAACATCATTAACCACACTACTTGAGATATATATATATATATATATATATATATATATATATATACATCTATATCACCAAAGGCACACATGACTAACCAGCCAGTCAAGTAAGCTACAGATTCTCCTCTCTTTGAGGTACTTGAGTGTGTCTGTCTCTGGATGCACCTGGCCACATTTTGGGGACTGCAACCATGGAAATCTGCAAGTGTATACCACTGAGCACCATCAGTGTTTTTTCAGAGTGCTTTTTGGGGTCTCAATGGACATTTTGGATCAACAATGCCGAAATCCTGCGCTGGTATTTTTTTTCAAGATAATTCCAGATGACAGATCTATTATTTTAGATGAATTTATTGATAATTAGTTCTGGTACACAAGCTGGCCACTGTGATTCATTTCTGCGAAGTACATATATATATATATTATTAGATTGGACAGTTTCTGTCTGATGGAATGTGATATGTTTGAATCTTCATGAAATGAAACTATATATATATATATATATATATATATGTATAAAAAATTGTATAGACATTTTCATTAGGAAACATTTCGTCTGGCACCAGAGTTAACTGAGTATCAAATCTAACAGCAGAACATGTAAATGAATGAAAAAAATAAGAGTTGACTCAGGCCCACATGCACCAGGAAACAGTCTGGCTTGTGTCAAGACTGCTTCCAGAGGAGAAAATCATGAAAAGAACACTCTAGCAGAAGGAAAAAAACATTGTCAGTAGGTGTAAATTAAACCGGCGTAAAAACAGAACAAAAATTTACATAGGATTTGGGTAATGAAAACTAAGCTTGAGGAAGAAATAGGTGAAGAAATTTATATGGTAGAAGGGAGAAAAAAAAAATTGATTCCTTAGTATATAGTTAACCGCCAACACGATTCACAGTAAATAAAAGGGAACTGATTTTCATCATATAATCATATATCTATTGCAAAATATTAGCGAAAAAACATCAACCATTCTGATATTTTCACATTTTTTTGTATAATTCAAGTCAAAACCATTTTCAAAATGAAACCTTTTGAAAATTTCAACCAGGGAAAATCAGTGGCATATGCTGTTTTGTACCTTGGGTGTGATTTGTGTCAAGGGTACACAAAAATACAAGAAACATTTTAGAGTTTGTAAGAAACAATGGACAATTGAAGTGTTTTTAGTACAATGAATGAAGGGGGTCCCAATAGTAGAAATTAGAGAATTAATAGAATACAGAATTGTCAGTTGATAATAGTGTCCAGTTAAAGTGTTTCTCTTTCATTAATTTTCTTATTTCCTTTCATCGTTCATTGTTTATAATATCAAATGAGTAAGGGTGCAAAAC
The DNA here is from genome assembly GCA_963457665.1 of Thysanoteuthis rhombus. Classification (NCBI taxonomy): domain Eukaryota; kingdom Metazoa; phylum Mollusca; class Cephalopoda; order Oegopsida; family Thysanoteuthidae; genus Thysanoteuthis; species Thysanoteuthis major. The sequence goes on along the minus strand of OY735226.1, from coordinate 42,997,825 downwards.
TCATGAATCGTAATTGGAACCACCTCCTTTACATTGTACCTGGGAGGCTTTTACTGTCTGTTGCTTTTTATTGACACTAAAATAAACTTTGCATTTTGGTACATCTGTAGCTCACAGCACACCCGAAATACAAAGCACTATATGATGATGAGAGTACTGAATTGAAGTATCACAAATTGTTTTGCCATTCTTATTTTAACCCATTCAACACTCCTGGGACGTATATACCCTCTGAGAGGACCAAAATTTAATCAACTTCCAAAAGAAAATTCATTTTAATCATTTCAAGACTCCTGGGACATATATATCCAGAGGTTTCTATAACTGTTGGAGTATATAGGTTCTGTAGATTCACTTTTAGAAGTCTACTGGGATGTATGTTACATGAAATATATAGTAATTGAGATTTTTCCCAGCTTTGACAACCGCAGACAATGACATGATCATAGCATGAAACACCGCTCAGGAATTAGCTCACATTTCATGACTGGACGGGGAATAGGTTGTATGCTCGGAGACCTTCTAATCCTGTGTTCAACATCTGTCTCAGGATTAATGTCAAATAGGACAAATGTATCCCATCATGATTTTGAGGTTTCAAAATGAGGAAGATTTTCAATTTGATAAAATAATAAATTTGTTAAACCATTAATTGATATGAACAGGCTTTGGAATATTTTTCTTTATACTTTCAGAAATTCAGGCAACTACTAAGTATCAAATGACTTAAATGATTAAAAAGCTCAAATCCCAGCAACTGTTTTAAAACTGAAGGAACAAGACCTACAATGAAGGATCAGGACATTGAATGAAGGATCAGGACATTGAATGAAGGATCAGGACATTGAATGAAGGATCAGGACATTGAATGAAGGATCAGGACATTGAATGAAGGATCAGGACATTGAATGAAGGATCAGGACATTGAATGAAGGATCAGGACATTGAATGAAGGATCAGGACATTGAATGAAGGATCAGGACATGGAATGAAGGATCAGGACACAGAATGAAGGATCAGGACACAGAATGAAGGATCAGGACACAGAATGAAGGATCAAGACATGGAATGAAGGATCAGGACATGGAATGAAGGATCAGGACATGGAATGAAGGATCAGGACATGGAATGAAGGATCAGGACATGGAATGAAGGATCAGGACATGGAATGAAGGATCAGGACATAGAATGAAGGATCAGGACATAGAATGAAGGATCAGGACATAGAATGAAGGATCAGGACACAGAATGAAGGATCAGGACACAGAATGAAGGATCAGGACATAGAATGAAGGATCAAGACCTACAATGGAGGATCAGGACATGGAATGAAGGATCAGGACATGGAATGAAGGATCAGGACCTACAATGAAGGATCAGGACATGGAATGAAGGATCAGGACATAGAATGAAGGATCAGGACATAGAATGAAGGATCAGGACATAGAATGAAGGATCAGGACATAGAATGAAGGATCAGGACACAGAATGAAGGATCAGGACACAGAATGAAGGATCAAGACCTACAATGAAGGATCAGGACATAGAATGAAGGATCAGGACCTACAATGAAGGATCAGGACATAGAATGAAGGATCAGGACATAGAATGAAGGATCAAGACCTACAACGAAGGATCAAGACCTAGAATGAAGGATCAAGACCTACAACGAAGGATCAGGACCTAGAATGAAGGATCAGGACCTACAATGAAGGATCAGGACATAGAATGAAGGATCAGGACATAGAATGAAGGATCAAGACCTACAATGAAGGATCAAGACCTACAATGAAGGATCAGGACCTACAATGAAGGATCAGGACATAGAATGAAGGATCAAGACCTACAATGAAGGATCAAGACCTACAATGAAGGATCAAGACTTAGAAAGAAGGATCATGACTTAGAAATAAGATAGAAGTTAACTTTGTGGAAGTCGAGGTTTCATTACAAGTCATAATAGTTCTTTCAATAATGATTATCCAATTTAATATGAGAGCAAATGAGACCGTCCTTTTGACCCTGAAATGATGAAATACTCTTATTCTATGCACTCTCTTGTTATGAGGAGAAATCCAAAAAGATTGTATCTTCTAGAAATGATAAGGAGTAAATGCTCAAGATTTCAGTCCATTAGCTCCATTGGTGCAGTCTATATGCATGATACACACATACATAGCCAGGCTGGCAGAACCACTTAAAAACTGAAGAAACCTTCAGTGGCCACAGAAAAGTTTTAGTTAACAGTTCTTGATTATTGTTTTGTCACCAATATGGAGGACAATTGAAGAGAATTTTGTAAAAGGCTAAAAAAAGCAAAATAAAACATTTCAACAAGTAGTCGAATTTTACCAATACATGCATGTCCGCACACACACACACACACACACACAAAATAAATAGACACATTTTTCATTTATTAAAGTTTATTAAAGAATTTACTATTATACACTGATTTTTTTTTTCTGGACTAGTATCCTCATCTAAGTTAATATAGTCACAGTGTTTCAGCTGTTGTACCCTCAAGCCTCAAGGTTTCTGTCATAGTGGTTAATCTCTGGGACATTTCAAACCAAAGCTTTCATCAAATCCAGAGATGGTGGGTAGATAATTTGGAATTCTATTGTCCATCCTATAAAATAGTTCATATCAGTTAATTTTGCCAAAGGTAATTCATCCTTACAGGTTACAAGATATGTTTATCTCATGATCTATCCTCTAGGCTACATGCCCTGTATGGAGTCTTGAAAATAATGTTGCTTGTCTGCCTCTACAGCTGAACCAGAGTTGATTACTTTTTGCACAACATGTAGTGTCACCAAGAGGTTGAATTTTAGTGTTGTAAGCTTTGTCATTAACATCATCAGCCTTTTAATGTCTGTCATTGAACAGACCAACTCCCAGGTTGGACAGATCTCTCTATTGCGGATATCATGGCACCAATTTTTGCCGGCTACGGTTCTGTATATGATCTCTGGGGATACATCAGACATTAGAGCAACATGACCAGCCCATTGCCATTAGAGTTTTCAAATGGATTCAATGATATCTCTGACTCCTGTTCTTATACAGTGCAGTCTTGTAATCTCTTCATGTGATGCCAAGCACAATTTTCCCCTGTACATGCAGCAAGGTTCTTAGTTTGAGAGCTTATCTTTTTTTTCCTTTTTTTTCAATTAAAGGCTCCAATATGGTGTTTATTTCAATGTTAGCCTTACTGAGGAGGTTATCAGAGCATAGCATATGTGCCGATTCTTCCAGTCCCCTTACTTTCCAGAGTGCATCTCTATCTAAAACTATAACATCATTCCACAAGGGTTGGTGATCCCTTTTCCCCTCCACACATGAATATGGCTTTCTGGATGTTTATCCAGCCTTACTTTTAGTAAACGTCTAGTTTCGTCTTTATATTCTCTGCCACAACTACATGGAATGGCAAATAAAGAGTTCTTCGTTATCTTCTTTTCAGAGGAAGATATGTCTCCAAAGAGTGTGACTACTTTTGAATACTGTCCTGATGTTGTATGAACCACAAGTCTGAATCTTTTCTGACAAACCTCAGAGGTAAAATGGAAAGACCATGGCAGTTTTCCAACTATTGTCCTTGACCTTTCAATCTTTCCTGATCATCTGTTGGTATGTATCTTGGGTTGCCACTCATGAAATTCAACAACTATGACTGACTCCTGACGAAGAATGGAGTGTATAACAACTGGAACGTGACTATAATAACCAAGATGAGGACACTGATATGGAAAAAATAAAAAAATCAATGTATAAAAATGATGAATTCTCATGTTTAAAATTCGCACAAAAACTAAGAATTTGTGTTAAACATGCCTACGGATACACTTCATCAGATGCCAAGACATATTTCAATGAAGTTGCATATGAATACCTTCCAAATTAGGTTTGAAAAGAACTGAGGTCTATGTTACTAAAAACCCAGAGGCCTTACCATAATCTTTTGTCTTTTGGTAATGTCAGATCTAATAGCATCAATCAATATTGAAAATCAAGTTTGTTTTTTTATTTCTTTTTCACTTTTCCAGTAGATCAGATCATTATTATACTGATGAAAAATATTTCTAGTTTTATGGAGAAATTATTTTAGAATCTAGGTTAGTGGTTCTCAAATGTGAAGGAGAGGGGCAGACACCAAGAGGGTAATTGAGGCAGTCCAAGGGGGATTAGAACCATTAGGTAAATAAAAGCTGCAGCGAATGTTTTGGGCTTGAGGGTAGAGGGGATGTGAGAAGCAAGATGGAGTTTAACAGGGCAACCTGAAATCTGAATTTTACATACCTGTGTGATTTACTAAAATCATTCAAAATTCAGATATTGTATTCGGTTTTTGTCATTGTGGTTTTATCAACTCATTTTAAATTTTCAATTTTCATAAACGACCAGAAGGAGGGGGAAACTAGTGAAACAATAATTCTTATAGCCGAATAATAAAATTATATCTAAAGTTTGATCTCAAAAGTACATTCAGCTATCTCAAAGGTACATCCACTGACACAATCATTTTTGTAGCTGAATGCAATTAAATAAAGTTGGATCTCAAAGGTATATATACTGACAAACTGATTATCTTTATAGTTCAATATCTAGAAGTTTATTTAAAATATGTGCAAAATCATCTTTTGAACTGTCGGGGAAACATCTGCTATTTGGGATTCATCTCTTCACTAAAGGAACCAAAATAACCTCAGATACTTAACGAGTCTCAGAAGTTTTTATCAAAACGATACCTAGACTTCTGATGTGCAAGATTCAGTAATCTCAGGAAACACTAGATTGTTTCCGACCTTAGATATAAAGCTCACTAGAAAAGATTTCTCCACCTTAGGCATTTTTCTTAAAAATAAAATGAAAATCTGGCTATAAAAACTCTTGTGTAACATTTCAACATTGAAATATGAGATTTTGATATTGTTACTTCTCTGATTTATTTAGTAGTTTTAGTTATCAATTTTAGTTGCAACATAATAGTAGTGTCCCCGTCTGATTTAGTCTCAATATAAAAATGGCTGTAAAGACAGCACTTTTTTTTTCTTTTTTACAAGGCCCAGGATGACAGTTGATTTTAATTTTTTTTTTCTTTACACTGCTAAGTGAACAAGGAAAAAGCAGAGACTGCATTATAATAGTCAGATGGTGTCAGACCTGCCAATTATGAGATGAAAGGGAAGAGATCCTACTCTTAGTGATAGTATTAGTATTAGTAGTAGTAGTAATGATACTATTATGCCCACTATTTTTCATTATTATTATTATTGCAACTTTCTCAAACTTTTCTCTGATTGAATACATGCTCATATCTAAAAAAAGATTTTTGGTGTCTATGGAGAAATATTTTTCGAAGGTGCTTATTATTGCAATGGGAAGACTTGTTTTTCAGTTCATTTGGGAGACGTGTATTTCAGGTTTACAAATCTATTTTTTGGCAAAAGGAGGTATCTCAAGAATCATAGACTGTACTGCTATAGTGAAAAAAGAAATAATCTTGCCTTACAGTATTTGGTGAATGATTTTATATGATAGTGAACAAAAATATTTAACCAACCAATTTTTTTTTTCTCCCCATAAAAAGATAGAAGATTGGAGTTGAGTGATGAAAGAAGGATTAGGAAAAAAAAATGAATAAATAAAAGATAAAAAGAATACAACCTCAAAGGTAGAGTGACGTTTTTTTTAATTGTTGATTCTGCATCGTTCAGTAGATGGGTTAGTTAGGGACATCATAAGAAGCAGTAAGATTATAGGAATGGAAAAGGTAAGAAAAATTGGTCAGGTTAATCACTCAATAGAAATTGTCATGTGACCAAGATCTTCTGGAGTGATTAATTGGAAAATTTGAAACGGAGGTGATCACATTACTTTTCTCGCTTTTTGCTGGGATGCAATCAATAAAAAGTCGGAATTTTCAAAAAAAACATGAGTGACTGCTGCTGAGCACAAACTATGGGATCAATTTAACATAAAGGGATATATTTGGAATACATCTTAGTAACAACAACCCTGTTACCAGCGTAAAAGCAGACTTATATAAAGGGTAAGTGAAAAAGGAAGTTATCGTAGGAGGTGCAGAGTGGCCAAACAGTTACCAGTATGGTGGATGGAATCAGTAAGCCAAGATCCAACTCCAGCTAGGTGAGTTCACCTGTCGAATTAATAATCATGGGAAAGATACAAATCCTTCTTTTCTCTCTCCCTCCAGCTATGACGACATAAAAAGCAGGACAGATTGGGATCTTCAACCTTGGTTGGAAACCAGTATAGGAGACAAACAACACTGAATTCAAACTGAGAAAGTCCAGTCTCTTGTTCTGCATCATGAGAGGCAGGCAATTGATAGAATAGGGAATCTGTTCCAGAAATGTACAGATAACAGGGTTCTGGTGGAGATTCAACTGGCCTGGTGAGCAGGAAGTAGATTATGATAAATTGCTCAAGAATGAAAATGGTGAAACAACACGACAGTTGTCACCACCTCCCCACAACAGCCAGTACAAGTAGAAGATATGAAAAGGTGAAGTACGTTCATCATCATTAGTAGCATCAGCCTTTCAGCATCCATCATTGGACATAGACTTTCCCCAATACTTCCTCATCTTGTCTAGTTAATCACGCCATATTTTTTGCAGACCATAGTTTTGCATATGATCTCTAGGGATTCATGTTATGAGTCCATTACATACAGCAATCATCTGCCATTCTTGTCACATGACCAGCCTCTAGCAATTCGAGTTTTCTAATGGATACTACGATATCTCTGAATCCTGCTTTTTTTTCTCTAAAATACTGTGCTGTCTTGTGATGGAGAATCAGTTTGAAATAAATCAAATGTGAACAGAAGTGGAATTGGAAGATCTTTGAAACAAGGATGAAACCTAAAAAATCAAAAAGAAAGGAAATCCAGGGAAGAATCATTTTTAGAGTTTACAATGAGTTAAAACAATAAAAGTCGGTGCATCTATGATAAACTGGTGATAAATTTGAGTTAAATGAAGGATTTAAAAAAAAATTCAAACAAATGATTTAAATTCATTATGTTAAACAAAAGTGATGTCCAACTAGAATATGACATCAGTCACAGGATAAAAATCTAATGGGGCAAATGTATTCCATCATGATTTTGGTTCTTCAAAGTACAGAAACTTCTTAATCTAAATGAATGAAGACATATCTTGAACAATTCAAAAGAAATCAACAGATTTTGGGGTGCTATCTTCTAAATATTTGGCATCTTAATAGATTAGCCTTAAAATAGTCGATTTGGATGTTATTCAAGTCTGATGACTGACAAGCTAACGAAGGAGAAACGTTGAAAGAGCATGTATATTAAATCATTCACTAAAGCAGCTTTACACAAAAACAAACAATAAAACTAGAATTTGTTTATTTCATCATACAAAGTTATTCAGGCCCAATCATAACTCTGAATTGCATTACATCAAACTTAATTCAGCTCTCTCATTATGAAATCACCATGGCCTCAAAAATGGCCAGACCAACCAGCCAAGTGTGCTACAGATTCTTCTCTCTTTGCTTGTCTGCATGTTAGTAAGTCTCTAGGTGTTCTTTGGGGCTACAACCTTGAAAATTAGCATGAGTACACCACTAGGTACCATATAAAAATTTTCTTGTTTCTTCAAAAAAGCGCTTCTTCATATCTGGTTTTCTTTTTAGATTTCAGATGAAAGATCTCTTTGTTTTAGATAATTAGTTCCGGTGTGTGCATGGTCTACAGTGATTTATTTGTATGAGTTACGGATATTCTAAACCAATATCAACCAACCATGGCACCTAATCAAAGTGGTTCATGTCTCCAGTAAACAAACACAAGGCGATCATGTAATTTGATTCACCTACGTAATTATAATCGCTCAAGTGCTTTGATAAAGAGTGAAAAGATTTCAAATAAGAAAAACAGGAGACTGCTACACAGTCTTACCTTAATACTTGGAATGAAAAAAATCATGAAGCACTCCAGTATTTTTGTAAACACATTAGAGCTAACAATGTAATTCATGATCATCTTACAAGAAATCATCTTAATATTGATTCCCCCCCCCCATTGGCTAGAATTAAATTAAGGAGTAGGTCTTTCTTTCCATTCTTATAAGCAATAAATTTAATGTATTTTCTGAAAAAATTGATACAAACAATATTTTAACTGAAAATGTAGAAATTATCTATCATTTTACCAGTAGACCAAGTTTTTCTACCCAATTCTGGTTGGAGCATTAATATAACCTAAATATTCCTGATGCTAGTTCTTTTTTTCTGAATTAGTAGGTGATTCATTAAGCTATTAATGAATTAATATTTTCATCGCATGACTTTGTACCAGGACTGAAGCTAATTGCCTTTCACTTAAAGGTAATAATTTCAGTTTTTCTTTTCATTTATTTTTTCTCATATTATGTGTATTGAAGTAAAAAAGTTTGTTTTTACTTGTGATATTGGTGGGGGGGGGTATACTTTTCAGGTAAGATCAAGCTATTTTCACAGTGCATATGCTTTTTAATTGCTAAAATTTAATATATACTATCTTTTCAAATAAAGATGGTTTTTTTTTTTCATTTTTAGTAGTCACAACCTGAACATACATCACAAGTTATCTGCTTATGGTGCCTTTTTATACTGACAAAAACTTTCTATTGACCCAAATTTGCTACTTTTGCCAACAAATATTATGTGCAACTAAAAATTGATAAACTTGTACTACCCTCAAAATGGGATCACCACTTTCCCTGTAAACATATTTCTGTATTTTATAATGTTTCGGACGTAACCAAGGACATCCTCCAACCAGTTCAGTTCTTGGCTACATTCTATTTTTATTATCCATTAGGTTAATTCATACATTACCCCCAATAAGTCTGAAATCATTTCTAAGATCATCTCATAAAAGTCATTCAAATCCAGTTTTGACAAGATTTTTTTCAGATAATTGATTCACTTTTGAATTGGATGCTTTACAGGTTTTGATCTTAAACTTTAAAAAAAAAAATTAAAGCTAGATGAAGACAACTTATTGATAATAAGTTATAACATTCCAAGGGAAATTATGAATCACCACCACCTACATGCACTGCTTTTTAGCTCATAAATTAAGTAGTGATGGTGGTGGTAAAATTGAGCTACCTTGATAGATACTAAGAGTATGGTTTGATACATAGATTTATGATTTTAAGATGAAAAAAGAAACAGTTCTGGTCAGTGCATACAATTGAAACCAGTGACTTCTAGAAGCATGCTGGATAATTTACTTCTCTTGCCTTTTTAGGCAGTTATCACAGGAAAATCCAGAATTAGAGAAGAAACTAACAAATAAGTATGAATGCTGCAAAGCACAAATTAATGGACTGATTTGGCATAAACTAACATTCAGAATTGAACCCCCCCCTCCAACTTAATATTCATTCAGGGAAGAATTTTGGAAAAAAACAAACGTTTTCTCAACTCATTGAGGAGAGAGAGAGAGTGTGTATAAAGGAGTCCAGATACATAGATGCATATAAGTATTAGTATACATGAATGACCTAAACCCAACAACAGTCTCTAAACTGGTCTGTTGTGGTCAGCGGTGATTAATGATAATATCATATTATCATATCAGAGTAGACACTAAAATTGAGGGGGTAGGACCATAGGAAAATCATTCCTGAAATTCTTTTTTTGTTCTAAACAATTACTTACAATCAATTATTTTATCGAGTAATTACGCTCAATTGATTATCTTATTAGGTAATTACTTACGACTGATTATTTGAACGGTTATTAACAATTTGTAAATTATTGCTCAAACCAAAATGCTCACCAAAACTGATGAAACTATATATATATATATATATATATATATGTATGTGTGTGTGTGTGTGGGTGTGTATAAACTTTGAATGAGGGATTTTCTTTCAAAAAATCCATTTATATCAATCCCCTAACAAGTAAGATTTGAGCCTGTGTGTATGGAGTTATGAGAATTTCAAATTTGCACAACAAAAAGCACTTCAAGGTTTCAGCATACAGGAATCAAGCTAGAAGAACTGACAACAAAAAATAAGAAGATATTCACAATGTTGAACTTTTCACTAAGGTTCTGTCATTTTTGGTAATGCTGCAGGATACAAACTATGTTTATCAGATCATTCTGTGAGAGAGTAAACAACGCTAACATAATAAACCTGGGGGTGGGGAGCATTGCCACCCCGAAAGGGCAATTTATGGGACAAAGCTTTTCTGACATAGTTCAGGGCGTAGGAGGAGAATTCAAATCTGGAAGGAGCATTTCTGAGATACTGGTGGGATGGGGGTTCCAAGGCAAATAATCCGTAATACACAGTATCAATGTTTTTGTAAGGGAAGTATCAGACATCAGTGTTCAAAGTACTTTATTTACAAACAAAATATTGTTGTGACAGGGCACAAAATGCACATTTTTGATTCTCTTTGTATGGAGGGGGGGTTGTATTACCTGTCAAAGTATTTGAGAGTCTTATTGTACAAGATTGCCCACCCCCCGTTTTCTATTTGATAATTTTTGCACAATTTAAAAGTTTCCCTAGTTTCATAATTTATTTTTCTTTGTATATATCATTTGGCCAGAAGTATGTCCAGAAATAAGGAACATTGTATTGTCCATTATGACCACATTTTGAGAGAGAAGCCAAATTTAACAGGGCTGTAGAGAGAAGCGTTCAAAAGACAGGTTCAAAGCAAAGACGCTTGTCTTCAACTTGGTGGTGCTCATGTCCAACAAAAACAGATTAATTCTGTTTCCAGTGAAATTATGGAGAGAGAACTTCATGTCCATCTCCAAAGTTATCAAAATTTTATAAAAGCAATGTCAGCTACAGCCAACCAAGATAAACCTGGAAGGTCTTACCGCTGAAACAAAGGAAAAGATTGTCCGATAATTCTGTAACCTTGTTTCCAAATAAATGCATGGAATGTGACAGTAATAGGCCCTTGAGAGTTAAAGGACAAAAACAGGGTATCAAAGTCTTATAAACCATCTTGGTTTGCCAATCACTGCAAGATGCTGCAAAACTTCACAAGAATTAAGTTATCTTTCTCAATATTTCTGGACCAAAAAGGCATAGCAAATAATTCAAAATGCACTCAAAATGCTACAGAGATTATACAAAGGTATGCTCTAACATTGGTCTTTCAAAGAGGTTTGTGCAAGAGTTGCTTAAGGAAGATGAGGAACAAGTTGTAAATGACCCAATGGACTTTGAAACTGCCTGATTCATGTCATAAGCAGTTAGTTTCCCCTCAAGATATTGACCAAAATTTATGATTTTGACAGTGATGACAACAGGCTTTAATCTAGCTCAAGAGGCCTCTTGAAAAATAGTTTGGAGTGAGCTTTGTCTCAGTAAGAGTGTCCTACCATAAGACAATGCTGATAGGTAGTCAAACAGCAGTCTTGATGATGACCAAAAGTAGAAAATATGAAAGGGAGTAGGCAGTTTATTCTGAGAGAGACTACTAGCATACTTGTATCTGATATCAAATCCATGATTCAGAATGCACTAAAGTTGCCATGGATAACAGGACACAGCACTGTATTAGAGTGTATAAAGCAGTCTCAATATCTTGCAAAAGTATCCAGCATGCAATATGCACACATATAGTGGTTGCTAGATCAGGAATAAAATTTTGCCATTTTTGGAATAACCCTGTCAAATTCAGTAACATCATCATACATCTTGTAAATGTCCATGCCTTAGAATTTTGGGAGAATATCAGGAGATTTGTCGGTACAATTGGTTTTGAGGGGATTGTGTATGATACAGGAATGCATGTCATGAAGATTGTCAGGGTCATTGTTGAAAGCATCACAATAGCAGCTGGTATGTACATGAGTGTTTTGGTGGAGCCATCTACAGGCTTTTTTGTGAAACTCACATTCAAGGTGTTCCGGACATGGTTAAACATTCAGTTGGTAATGAAGATGACAGGTTAAATGTAGTTGCTGTGACAGAAAAAAATCATTGATGGAATAAAAGAGTCAATATCAGAAAAGAACACTTTCTTCAAGGTGAATTTAGAAAGACATCTTAGTTTTTTCTAAAAGGAAAGAGAGCGTTTTCTGGAGATCGTGAAAGATAGACAAGAGTAGATTGCATCCTTCAGTTATCATAGTGCAGAAAGTAGCCCCAGCCTGGAGAAATTTGTAGGTTCCCTTTATGGAGAAATCAGGCTACAATCAATCGATTTTGCAATCAAAAAAAAAATCACGCATCTCTCTTCGTTACCACCGTGTAGGAGTAGCCTTGATAGGCACATAAGGCATGCAAATTTTGTTACGAGGATATGGATGCAAGCGTCATGTCCAATTATTGAATCAGAGGAGCCAAATTTGCATGGATGGAATAATGACTCACTTCACTGTTGATTGGATATCATATCCCTACCCCCAAGGATATTTCTGAGTTTTTTTGTGACCGAAGATGCAGAAGAGAATGATGGAGACCTTACTAACAATGAAGATCCATGAACAAAATTAGCAATTATAAACTAAGTAAATTTATAACCATGTAGTTAACATTAGCTCAAAATTTTATCATTTCATGTCCTGTCACAGCAATATTTTGTCCGAACTTGCAAATAAACTGCTTTAAACAAAGCTATCTGATACTTTCTCTACAAATCAATAGATATTGTGCATTATGAATTTTCAACCTTTCACCCTGACCCGATATCCCAGAAACACTCCCTCCTACATCTATTATAGAATTCTATGCCCAAAACTACCCATAAAAAAATTGTCCCATAAATTGCCCTCTCAGGTAGCAATTGCATCTCTTTCACCACTTGATCTACACAAAATTTTCAACACAGGGGCTTTGCAAAGCAAGATCCTCTTAAGAAGAGATATTTTAACCACTTGAAACCACCATTGTGCGGAACTCTTCAAGGAGTAGAATTTTCAAAAATGGAATTCTTTTGTTAAATTGAATTGAAGGAAATTTTTAAAAATCAAATAAAAAGTGCAAGGGAGATTGATGAAATGAATTTGAAGAATTAATGATATTTATGCAAGTTTGATAGATATACAAGGACTTTTAAAAAAAGATAATTTGGATTCTGCAGAATAGATGTAGGTAACAAATTATTATCCTTGACACAGAGATTCTTGGACACTACTCAACCAACCCATAACTTTCCATCTAACAGTAAGAAAGTATCAAATATTTCAATGAAAAACAGAATACAAAAAAAAAAAAAAAAATATAGCGGAAAACCAATTTTTCTAGCTGGTAAATTTTTCATATTTTCTAAATATTCAATCTGTATAAAATCCAAATAGGATTTGAACAAATAAACAGACATTCTTCAATATCTGTATTTGTTCCATCAAATAACACTACCAAAACAAAACTGCAATATATCACAAAGTACATCAAGTTTCAGAATTTAAAAACTACATATTTACAACATATTTTGGCCCCTGTTAATTCAGGTACCCCATATCTGAGATACTGAATAGAAGAACTCATATTAGTTTTTCAAAAAAGTCTCATTCATTGACCACTGAAATGTTTTGTCTAATTCATTTCATTCTTCCAGTTGATTTGCCAGCATAAGTCAAATATAATTCCTAGTGGAGGAATGGGTTAGGAGTTGTGATACCTCTATCCTCAAATGGGCATAGTGTATAGTAAAAAGCACTCGGCTTGAAATATTCGGCTTCAAAGGGAAATTCTGTTTTGTATTAGCAGTTTTCTAGACAAGTAGACAAGGATACAGGTAAAAACGTTAGGGGCCAATAACCCACCTGCCTTATATTATAGGGGGGTCTGATCAGTAAAAGTAAGAATAAAGACAAAAAAGAAAAAAAAAGAATCATATCACTAATATTAGAGAAAAAGAGCAATGATATGATCATCTTGTCTATAATTCTAAGAACAGTCATTAACATATCAAATTCTATTTCAGACAATTCAGTTGTTTTTTTTTCCATCTTCAATATAGTCACAACATTTCAGCCGAATCATTTCTACAGCCCTCCTCAGGTGTAAATTATAAAATCCATATGGAAAGAGAGCCCCCACCTCCCCACCAGTTGCTTCCAGTAGTTCAAAGCTTGTGACTAAATAGAAAAAATGAAAAGAAGTGGTCGAATTGTCTGCTATCATCTTATCTTGTGTGAATTTAATTTCCAAAGGTAAAATTAAAAAATTCAATAGCAAACGAAATGATAAAAAAACCTTATCAATTCTTCATTTTTGGAAAACTCTTTTTTGAATAAATAAATGGTAAACGATAGAAACTTGTTTGGAGTATTTGGGGTACAACTGTGGACCCAACTTTGACTCACTTCAATTGGTTGCTTATCGAATTAACACCACCTGTTATCAAGTGATATGTCTAGATGACAATATTTCTTATAGTAATAATGTAACAAAATTATTCTTTCTACAGATATTCCTTGCCTTTTTTTCGTGCTGTGTGGGCAAAATGGTCCAGATCTGGAAGTTAGACTTGCTTTTTCTTAGATGGAATAAATAAATGACGTGACTTTGGCATAGAAGTTGGTGATAAATTAATGTCCATTTGAACGAGTCAAATTTGGGTCCACTATCACAGTTGTGCCGAATTCCCCAACTGGAGTTGACTTCATTTCTCTACGAGAGCAATCCTCACCCACATTAGGGGTGCAAATACATGTTCAGCAGCAATGATGCCAACTAAACTTAAGACCAACTGATTACAAGGAAGCTGTCTTTCTGACAGAGCAAAATTGACAAGAATTGGATATCAATGAAAATCCATCATACAGATACACATGGGTTTATTTCATACTAAAAAATAAATATATCTATACAAAAGATATAAATAAAAAAAATTTTTAAATTTATTATATATACAATACAAAAGTTGCAGTAATCATCATCAGTCAGAATAGATGTTGAATGGAGTTTGACACTGCAGCAACCAGGTTTTCTTTCTAAAGGTTATAAAAAGTGTGTTTCTATATGTGTAGCAGATAATAATCCAACCCAAGGACAATATGAGAGCTTATACAATTAATACTCTTATAACCCTGAATTCCATTCTTTGGTTGAGGGCAAAAAGTTTAATTACATATGTGGATACAGAATTAAAAGAGAGCGTTTCATTAAATATCCCTTACTGCAGCTTGCCCCTAGGCTGAAAGAGATGCATCCTTCTAACTGGTGCCAGAAAGCTCAGTTAAAAAGCCTGAATTCCATAAATGGATTTTCAAGGCAACTTTCTTTCATTAGTAAGATCAGTGCTAAACAACCTTCTAAACCTTCATCCTTTATAATAATTTGAATCAGTGGGTGGATGTGTGTACTTGTGTGTGTGGATGCACCAAGATCATTCAACAATTGGCCACAGCACAAAGAAGATATTTTCCAAACCAGGCATAGTAATATTGAGTTTGAAGTTATTTAGATTAATGGTTCTTGAGAAATTTAATAAAAGCAAATAAAACTTGCAATCACATCAATAAAACAACCTTGGAGTCAAAATTTGAAGTAATATACATATAGTCAGAATACATTGTATTTAAGACATCGTTGGTGTTTTCCACAGGGAAACATCTAAAATAAAAAAATAAAATAAAATAAAAATAAAAATAAAAAAGAGTGAAGAAACATCTAGATTCTGGTGGATCTAGATGTAATTATTAAACCCTTTAGAATAGGACAAAAAAATAAAAAGGTCAAAAAAGCTTTTTCTTTAAAAATAATAACAAAAACGTTTTCAAAAAGGGTCTAGTGGAGTACTGATGCCAATTTTCAAATCTGTAGATGAAACAGTATAGCTATGAGCACAGGACCACAGAATCTAACACACACATACACACACAAAAAAAAGGGATAGAACCCTTTGCCATCTTTGATGGCTACGGTTGTTCAAATTTATAGATTTTAGATCTTTTATCAAAAAAGACTGATCAAAATTTAGATATAAATTATCTAAACTGACGACACGAGAAGAAGTAACTGGAAATAATTCAAAGCCATAGTTTGCTACAAACGGAAATTATTTTACATTTCAATTATGGCAGGCTGCTCCACATGCCATAAAATGTGGACCTTTCAAAACATGCACCTTTGGAGTTTCTTCTGATTTGACTCAGTGACAGATCAAGTCCATGAACATCTGAATATTATTGTCATTAGCAGAAAAGACCCAACCCACAAGTGTTTATCTCCAGCAATATGAAGTCTATGGTTGTAAAACCTTGAGTTGAGTAATTATCAATGTTTTACAGCCATTGGCTCTTTATAGCTGAAGATAACCGCCCCCAGGGTAGTTATTTCCAGCTAGTTTGATTAAAATCATTATCTTTTTTTTTTAACTTCAAGTTTTATTCACTGCAAATAAATTGAAAAGGATGTGACAAAATTTTTAAAAAAATCGTAGTTATTAGAAAGTAATTTTTGGCGTTTGTATTTGCAGTAGAAGTATTGTTTATAATTGCTTGGCAAATTAAATATTGCCTCATTTTTAGAAAAGTAACAATGAAGACTCAGTTGAAACTCATTGTTTTTTGTATTCATTCTTTAATGACAGGCATCCTTTTATTTAAAAAGCAAATAAGTAAATTATGTGCTTGAAGACAGTAAATATAATTAAAATTAATACAATGAGTTTTGGTTAAGAATTAGTTGAGTTCACATACATTGTAGTTTTTGAAAAAAAAGACTTTCTCATTTACCTTTCATGCAATATTATATGAATGCTAAAAACAACAAATGTAAAGAAAAAAAAAGAAAAGAATAATAATTTCCAATTAATTATGTAAATGAAAAAAACATGACAGTGAGGGTGAACAAATATCCATAATGTATATGATTTTAAAAGTGATATTCCCCATGTTATACACTTGATATTTAGTTGCTTCTCAGACCTAATAATCTGAGAATCTAGTCAATATTTGATAGCATATACCACCACCTCTAATTTCAACAAAGTATTATCAAAAAACAAATTTCCTTAAACTCTCTTTTATCATGTACTCTTTTTTCCAAACTATCTCAAATTCTTGCCTATGTGGGTTGGAACAACGAAGGTTATTACCTTTTAAAACATTTGGGGGGAAAGAAAGGAAGATGATTACATGCCAGTGAAATACAGTTATTAGTCATAATCTTTCAAAAAGTGGTACTTACGTGGCTACACCCAGGGGCCACTGATAGAAATTCCGATTGTCAATGTCTGGACTGTCGTAAACGAGAAACACAAATTTGATTGGTCCTCCATGGATCTGCATGTAAGATTTGATCCATTCATTGTTACACTGTTCATTGCCCAATAAAATCACAGCCACATTTTTCAAGTCTGTTAATGTTGGAACAAAATCCAACCAGAGTTTTGCAAAGTCTATTTTAGACGATTCTCTTCCATTTAAAACAAGTATAAGATTTTCTGTATTTTTTGGAACTTTCCTCGGTATCACCCAAGGACCAGTCCGGAATCTGCAACAGAAAGAAAAGAAAAATTAATCACGTGTATACTTCAACATCAACTTTCAAATCCATACTAAGGAATTGAACTGTTAAATCAAGGAGAGTAACTTCTGATTAACATTACTTCCTTTGCACTTTCTGTTAATTTTTTAAAAAATGTTCAAATCCTCAGAGTCAGTTTTTAAATTTTGTTCATTGGAGAGTTTCATGGCAGTTTCAAGCGGTTCATGAATGGAAGATTTAAAAGTCGGTTTACAACAAGTGAAAAAAAAATGTTCAGCAGTCTAAGAATAAAAATGAAAATTACAGATTATCTTTTGAGACAACAACCAATTATGTTGTAAGTGAGATGGTTCAACTTTTTCAATAGCCTTTGTTGAAATACTACTTCAGTACTACAAAACCATACATAATAATTAGCATAAATATATAACAAATGAAAGATATAGAAAAAAGTCAATTTAGTCACTCCATAAAAACTGTCGCATAAACAATGCGTCTTGGCAGCATGCAATGTTTGGACTGATCAATTTAAACATTGGAAGCAAGGTAATCAATGAATAAGTTTCTCCTCTTGCTTTCTATCAGGCAGTAATCACAAAAGTGTCAGAATCATAAAAAAATAAGCTGACACAATGTAAGGACCAATTTTGCATAAATTTCCATTGTAAATTGGAATCCCCACACCCATACACTAACATTACACTAACTTTCATTTATTTGTATGTAATTCTGCTTTCAACATGTAACGGACAATTTTCTGCACAACAACTTCTGATGAGGCCTTGTGATAAGGTGAAACGCATGAAGTTTTCATCTCAGTAATGAATTTTGAGATGTAACGTCTTTTACTATTACTACTTATATATACATTTCCCCTTGCCTGTAAGCTGCTAGCTTTTATAAACTGATATTGCAAGGATCCATTAAGGTAGAAAAATGCTAAAAGACTTTAAAGAGCAATCTCAAAATATTTCATCTGATGAAAGTGTACAAAGGTTATTGAAGTTAACTTTGATAACAAGCAGCAAAGTAAATTTTATGCATAGAAAAAAAGTAAAAGTACATTTAGTCTTGAAAAATACAAATAGAAATTAATATTTCTATACAGGGACACTTCACCTAACAATCATTGATATTATTGATGTACAATAAACCCTCGGGAACTTAAAGTCAATTGTGTTTGTATATCTAGTAATAAAATATCTCCAAGGGAGAAACAAAAGAAGTGAATCTAAAGCAAACCGATTCTTTTCTTTCTTTCGGCTAAGCGTTAAATTCTATCAATGCACTGCAAACAGGAAATTACAGGACATAAAGAAAAAGTAACAAGACTTGCATCTCCCAATTCTTTAGAAACCAAAGCATTTTTCTCTCCATTTTTATTTCTTATGGTTGCACATAAGAGGAAATAAAGTAGTTTTCTTCTGAAATACCTGATGCTGTGACATTGATGTATTTCTATGAATAAAGTTACTTCTGTAGGATATGTTTTGACTAGTTAATGACATGTGACATAAGTGACATAGATTTGGATATTTACTCAAGAGTATGTGCATGTAATATATATATATATATATATATATATATATATATATATATATATATATATATATATATACACACACCAAGAAGAGAATAAATACTGATAATGTTATGTTAAAATTGTTAGTTGTCAGAGAAAGTTCTATCTCAAGTGATGAATTGGTGACACGTAAGATCACACCACTTTTTAAGAAGAACAAGTTTGAAATCTAAGGAGAATCTAACTTGTCAAAACTGCAATCCCTACATGGCAGAAATATTTTTCAACAGATTAAACTATTGGTGTTTCCAAGATAATGTGTTTGATCATGGCTGGATTGGGAAACTCCATCATCATGATTGATATGAAGTCAAAATAGAGCAAAGACTATAATAAGATTTGACATTACCAACTGAAGGAGAAAATACCACCAAACTATTAGAAAGATTGTCACTTGTCTCATCTAAAATCAACTTGAGGTTATTTTGTTCATAAGCTCTTTAGTTCTAGTTACACAGGCCTAAAAAGAGTTCAAGAAAAACTAATATCAAAGGGAAATTATGAACCACCACCACTTGTATATATGCTGCTTTTTACCTCATAAATAAAGCAGTAGTTGTGCTAAAATCAAGTTGACTTGATGAAAATACTAGTTTGGTCTAAATCATGAATTATCGATTGAAAAATTTGAGAAAAGAAAAAAAAAAAAAGAAAAAAGTCTGGTTAGTCACTGAACAGGGTGATCCATCAAAATTAGGAAAAAAGGGTGATCAATGAATGAGTCACTTTTCTTACTTTTTCTGGGCTGTGATCATTGAGAAGAAATTTTCAAAAAAAAAAAAAGCACTTATACAGCTGGACACAAACTAACTGAACGATTCAGCATAAAACTTCTTTGTAAATAAAGGTCCCAAAAAAATCTACGGGGGGGGGGGGGTGAGGAATTAAAAAAAAAAATTAACAGCATTTATCCCACTCAATGAGGGGAACATATGAATAACCTAAACCCAGTAACAGTGATTAAAACAATCTGTAATGCATAACTGTGATTAGCTGATTTCCTCCATTATCTAAAAGTGGAGCACTTCCATAAAAACTTTTCATAAGCCAAAATGGGATGAAGCAGAGAAGAAATTACCATTAATTTACATGGGAAAGTTTTTGAGTATTCCCAGACCTAAAAAATGGTGATGATATGTTAAACTGAATTGTCTGAGGTTAGGGCGGCTGGAGTTAAATGGGACTATGGTGTAAGAAAGAGATGGAGAGGCAGTGCTCAATGCGAAACAAATGCAGAACACTATTTCCGCTCTTTGCCTTTCTCCAAAGAAGTGGCACAAAGTAAATTTCCAAGTACCAGGGAATACCAGTTCTAATCTAAGAATTCTGAAAAAATAGTTTTCCGCAGATGACAACCATCAGTATTAACAGGATGCCATTTAGAACCATTTCTTTGACAGAACATCAAGTAGACAGTTATGCAAGTGGAATGCACAAAAAAAAGAAAAGAAATTTTGTTCTATCAATGATAGCACACATCATAACATTTTTTGCAGTAGTTGCCAGCATAACCCTCACTTAACGATTGTTTACTACAAATAATCACAGGCTAAGAGTATCTTTTTTCAATGCAGCCAACAGGAAAAACCCATTTTCAAACACTTGCAAATAATTCATACTTCCAGCCAATATCGCTAGGACACTGTACACATGTCAATCCGTCAATAATATATAAAGTAAAGTAAAAGAGTCCATTTTCTTGTCAAATGTCATAGCAGTAACAAGTTAACAGAACATGCTGGGGAAAACATCATATGCAAATGGCTGTGAAAGTTAGTTTGTTTTTTTTCTTTTTATGCTGCGCCTTCTCCTCCCACCACTCTATTGGGCAAAATGGTTCTCTCAGAAGTATTTGCAGAGAACAGGAGATGATCCAAGCTTCATCTTGGAGACTTACCCCAAACAGGTATTGGGATAAGGTTGAATTTGGGAATCAAGCAAGGCCACACCAAGAGGCTGGTATACCAAAGAGCAGATAAAAAATAAAAAACCTTCCTCAGAGGTCCAAGTGTTTAAAGTTTAGAATCAGGCAAAGGAATAGAAAAAGAAGGGTGCCTGCAATAGACTAATGGGTAGATAACTTGTCGGCACAATAAATTTGATTTGTACAGTTCTGGAAAAGGATGAAGTTTAAAAAATGAAGTTTCGGCACTTTTTTGATCATTAAATCACAAAACAAAATTATGTTAAGAATGTTTTCAGATACATTACTATGGATCCAATGATACTAAGCACAATTGCACAGTCGAAATCTCATGCCAGCATAAATTCAAAAATAAAAATGATTGAAATAAAAAGTCTGGTTTGACACTCAATAGAAACCATCACATTTGGAGTGATCAATTGAAATCATTGAAGTGGGTGATCAACGAATAAGTATTTCTCTCACTTTTACTGGACAGTAATCACTGAAATATCAAAATTTCCAAAAAACAAGCAAGCACAAACTGGAGACCAATTTAGCATGAACTTGCATTGCAAACTGACCCCCCCCCCACACACACATTAAAAACCAATGCGGGGGAGGGGAGCGTAAAGAAACATCGCTTCAGCTTTTTAGCTTCGTCTAGACCAACTTAAACACTGAGAGAAACCTATATCCAAAATTTTGGTTGGCGGTTTATAACACAAGGTTTCAAACATTTCATTAGGAAAGAAAAAAGACTAGAACTGTTCCTTTTCTATGTTTCTGAAATTAGAATCAAGAGAAAAGCTTAATCATTCTTGCAACATCATGAAGGGCAGAAGTTGATTTTATGATAGAAATCATAAAAATATTTTTTGGTAATCAGTTCTCCAAGTACTAATTAGAAAGAAAGAAAGTGATAATGTCATTTTATGACATTTGAAGTCAAGATGACTTCAATTATTTTTCATTTTATATCTTTCGAAGCCTTTTCATGTTTGTTGTTTTTTTCATCAAGAAAACACAGTTTATCACCTGTCAGGTTTGTAAAAGCTGGAAACGGTTCAGTATTGGCAGCCAAGAACAGCTGAAAACACTCACTATCCAACCAATTGACACGGGTCATGTCAGATTGTTTTCATGCTGCTTGATCCTGTCTCGATGCCTCAAGAAAAGTGATCAAATAAATCAACAAAGGGTACATAAACAGAACAGAATGTAACACCGCTATACTAATTAGACAAACACTCTTAGTGCAAACAAATGGAAGAGTTCTTATCTTACAGCAGACAGTAGCAGAAAGCTTATGCAATGCTCTTCCATAGGAATAGAGCATACTGGTGGATGGGGAATATATGTTAAATAAATATATCGCTTATATTCAACCTTACTGACCGTCCAGTTCCGCAGCTCAGAGGTAAGATACCGGCCTCCGGGTCTGAAGCGAAGGTACTGGATGGGATAATGAATAGTCTATAGCCACACTGAAGAGTTGTAATACAACAAAACAGCTGTCTGTGGATGACACTATCATATATATGTATATATATATGTATATATACCCTCCTCCCCAACTCCATGTGGAGCACAGGGGTCACATTATGTTTTGGCAGCAAGTACATTTTACAAGGATGGAATTGCTACTCCCACACCTCAGATGGACTGACTTACAGAGCTGAAAGGCTCCAACTGTTCTGCTATTTACCCATAGCCGGGGGTGGGGGGGTGAATCCATACCTTCCCCAATTAGTGTGGAGTAGATATTAGCAGCCTCAGTCAAAATTTGAACTCAGACTGCCAATTTTATTTTCCATGATGGTCATAGCAACACCAATCCAAACTTTCAATAATGAAAAATGATAGCCAAAAGAAAGAAGAAAAAACAGAAGCACAAAATAGAAGCATATTTTTCTATTATTGAGACAGATGCATTAGAAACACTTTACAAGCTGATCAGTATTTCTGACAGTTCATAAAGTGCAAACTTTTTTGAATATATAAAATATCTGAACAGCTTAAACAGTTATTCCAGATGGATATTGCAGGCACAAACTAAGAAGTATCAAGAAAGTCAATACCGAACATGGATATTTTTCCAAGAACTTCGAAGAAGTTATATCAACCACATTTAAATTTGCATTGGCTAAGTTTATGCCACCATCGTACACTTTCAAATGCGAAATAATTCTTCGTGAATTATAAATACTTTCAATATATAATAAAGAAAGCAATGAATATGCTGTCAATAAGACTATTCGTTTGCAGTCTGTCTTACCTGGAGAACAGATAAAACACAGAGCTATACACTTGCTTGAACTACAACATATTTAACTGAATGAAAATTTCTCAAGCTCTCAAATTCCAAGTCATTAACTACGCTGAGACAGAAGAACCAATAAATCATTTATTTTGGAGGACTACAGAGTTGACTCAGATTCAAACGGTTATTCAAGGAGAGTAACTTCTGATTGAAATTATCACCTCAGCACTTTTTGGTGATTTTCTCCATTTTTCCTCCATTGATGAGAAGTGAAAAAAAGCATTAAAAAACTGTATTGTATCACAATATTAAATTTGATGCGCTAAACTGGTTTTATATATATATATATATATATATATATATATATATATATATATATATATATATATATACATAAAATTTAAAGAACCATTTCAGAGCTGCAGACATCAAGGGATGTTCTGACTTCTCGGAGCAAAATGGAAAGTTACTGTGCCAGAGCCACTCCAATGATGGTGCAATACACATTAAAAAGGTAGTGATAAGAAGAGAGATTTACTGAATCTCATTGACATCTTCATTACTGAACTTGGCATTTTCTCTTGACTGATACAGAACTGTCATTTAGTCATCTCTAATGTTTATAATCCATGTACAGCATCCCAATGAACTTGAATGGATAAAAAGCAACACAGCTGACCAGAGTTTGTGGTATCTTGAACCAGGTTTATCAAAATATACAGAAATGGCTTTCAATTTCAAACTGTACCTTAGTAGCAATGAGAAGGCAGATACACAGGAACCATTTAGCACCTGGTAGGAGTTTGTTTTGAGAAACACTCACACAGACACTTCCCATACACACATAAACAAACCCACACAAATATATACACTCTTGGCAAGCTTTGCACCTGTGTTCCTTGCGATAGGCGTATTATACAAATGAATGAATATTGCAATAAGTAAAATGAAAGGGACGCAGTTTTTTTATTTTTCTAGTTTCCCTTACAAGAGGAGAGGAAATATTAAGGAGAAACACATTGAAGTGCTTGACTTGTTGGCCTCTTAGCTAACAGTAAGTGAAGAATGTGGAGATTGGCAACCAAGATGCATTTGTTAATTTCAACTATGACCATGAAATACTTGAAAGAACAAATACAGAACAGCTTATAAATAACACTTGCTACCGTTTGGGGGATATTATATACACACACCCCCACACACGTCCAATACTACCCAGTAATTCAAGGAACTCAAGTTGCAAAATGGTTTCCTGAAAGAAAAAACCTGATAGCAAATGAGGTTCTTCATTTCCTGGTGGAATGATTTTCAAGATATATGTGAAATGTCCAACAAAGCACATGCGGGGAAACTTGACAGATGAACAGATTGGGCAATTTGAGCTCAAAACTTCCCAAAACTATGACAGCACAAAGGCAATTCCAAAAACAAGTCAGCAACAATGTTTACTCTTATTTTCTCATAGCTTGCGTGGGAACAAAAAATCTGTGAGCCACTGAAGAATTGGAGTTTATTATCATTATTTTCTGTCAAAAGATTATGAAAATATGCCCAGCTACATCATTATTGAGTTTTGAGGTGATTTTAATCAAAACTAGTTAGTTACTCAATAGAAACCATCATTTAAAAATGTCATTTGGCAGCATGCTGTGTTAGGGAAGATCAATTAAAACATTGCCAAAAGGGTGATCAATGAGTAAATTTCTTCTCGCCTATCACTGGGAAGTGATCACAAAAGAAAATCTGATTTTTTTAAAAGCAAGTGTGAATGCTCCCGGACACAAACTCAAGGAACAATTTAGCATTAACTTACATTACAAATTAAAATACTCACTAAAAACTCAATTGGGGGATAGTTTACAAAAAACAAAAAAGTTCTTTGTAGAACTCCATTAGTGCAGTCTGTATGCCTAGTGCATATGTAAATCGCCAGCAAAACCAACTTAAAAACTGATGAGATCCAAGTTTATAGTTTTGATTGACGGTTCTAAATAAGTGCAAAAAACAAACAGTATTTATATGTATAAAGGTTTTCAGATTATTGTTCATCTTGGTTCATCTTCTGAACACAATGTTTTGGCCATTGTATCCTACAACTTTCTTCAGGTGAGTGTCATTGGTGGTGACATTTCAGGAAACTGATTTGGGAGGGTTGTTGCAACTGCTGAATCATTGTGTTCAGGAGATAAAGGAGAAGGAGGAGGAGGACCACGACAACAACACAGACGACATGAAACCATTTGCAAAGAACAGGGAAAACCTCAATGCATTTCTCAACAAAGTGAAAAAATACAGCGACCACATTGGATGAAGTTCCGAATCGAAAAATGTGCACTAATAGTAATGCACAAAGGAAAGCTTGCCACAGCAGAAAGAATCAAATTACCTGACAACAAAAAGATCAGAGCACTGACCACACAAAACCAATATAAATACTTGCTAGTTTTCAAATGTGATGCGATAAAACGAGTAGAAATGAAAGAGAAAATAAGAGAATACCTTGGGAGGATGAGAAAAATATTAGAAACCAAGCTGAATAGCAGAAATTTGATAAAAGGAATGAACACATGGGTGGTATTGGTAGTAAAATACATACAGCCATTCCTTGGATGGACAAAAGGAGAGTTTCAATCAATGGACCAGCAAAGAAGAAAGGTTATGACAATGTACAAGGCCTCAAATCCTAGAAATGACACAGATAGATGGTACATGAAGAGGAAAGTAGGAGGTAGAGAACTCATCAGCATAGATGGCTGTGTCCAAAAGAGGATAAGAAAAGTATGAGAAAACAAATAGTGATGACATTGAAAGCAGTGCAATGAACCACAAAAAAAGTATCTAACGAAGGAGCAGCACAGCTAACGAGAAATGAAAAATAAGAACAGAAAAAAACTATAGGAAAAATTCAAAAGGCAGACAAAAAAACCATGGATATGGCTATGCAAAGGAAACCTGAAGAAAAAAACAGAATTGCTCATCATGGCAGCCAAAAACAAATCCATCAGGACAAACTATGTCAAGGTAAAAATCAACAGAACCCAAACAAACAGCAAACGGCATCTATGCAGTGAAAGGTATAAAAACAGACATGATAGGGTAGCAACAATTACACACTGGGAACTGAGCAAACAAATGCGATTCAACTATGTGGACAAACCAGAGATAACCCTGGAAAATGGAAGATATGACTTACTCAGGGACTTTCACATCTAAACTGACCAACTCATCCAAGCCAGAAAATCAGACCTGGTAATTGTGGACAAACAAAGGAGAACCTGCCAAAAAATAAATGCACAAGTAAATCCGAAAAGAAGTAGAAAACTAAAAAACACCAGGATCTGGCAATGAAAGTGGAGAAGGTATGGAATATGAAAGTCAGGATATCACCAGAAATAGTAGGTGCTCTCAGAACTGTACCAAAGATACTGAAAATGAGATTGGAGTAACTGGGGATAAGTGAAGGATTGAGACTATACAGACCACAGCACTAATGTGGGCCACGCGAATACTGAGGAGAGTAATGGAATTATGAGACCCACAACTCCCAGCTAGTAGCAATAACCTGACAGCCAAGAAAAAGCAAGGTGGGAACAGTATAAATGACAGAGCTGCTGCGATGACAATATGAGAGGAAGGCTGGAGACCTGCAGTGACTTATCGTCACTCAGCCTCCAGTGATAACCGCTAGGCAAGTGGTGTGAAACCATAATCCACAGCACTGCTGTGGTCTGTGAGAATATGAAGAGGAGGGCTGGACACTCGCAGTCACTCAATCTCAAGCAGTGACCACCAAGCAACTGGTGTGAAAATACAAAATAATAATAATCCCTCATTTAAAAAATTCTGAGAGAAGTTGGTCTATTTTTCTGAAAAAAAAGTAAAGAGAAAGAAAAGGAAGGAGTGACTAACAAAAATGTATTGTTTGAGTCAAGTGAGATCATTATACACTGTTTTGTCAAACAGAAAATAATGCATGAATCTACCACTAACTTCTATAGTGCAGACAGAAACTTGACATTTAAAATCTGCAGCCAATTGGATGTGCGGTAAGGTTCTGACCCTAACACACTGTTCTGCATGGCAAATGGATGGACTGTCTAAGATAGGAAAACCAAAGAGATGAGAGTAATAACTGTTTTCGTAGTTCTTGGGTTTGTTCTGTTTTTTTTAACGCAAATATATAAAAAGAGAAAAAAAATTTCAATTTCATACATCCCTGGTTCTCAGGTTCAAAAGATGAAATAAGAGACAAATAAAAATCTGTGTTCTTGTTTACCATAAGTTACAAGAAACCAACCACAATTGTCAGTTCTTATTTACAGTAATTAAATGCATGAATATATATATATATATATATATATATATATATATATATATATATATAAAAACATATATAAACAAAATTTCATTTCATGCTGGGTTTGGGGTTTTTTTTTTTTCAATTCATAGGAAAAAAGATAAGAATTCAAGAAATCAAAATATAAAGCAATAACTTTTCAAGAAGTTGAAATTATAAGCAAGAAACAAAAGAAGAAAAAAACGGAGTTATTTATAAAACCACGATATCTGAATACATAAAAATCAAGTTAACTTTCGTGAAACATTGATTGATGTGTTGGACTGGAAGAAACTTGAATAGACACTATCGTCCTGCATAAAGACAGAATCAACTAAGATATATTATCAAGAGAAAGGGTCAGTTGTTTTTGCTGAAAAAGGCAGACAGAACCAACCACTCCTGATGAAACCAGCCAATAATAACTAAAATAACTTTGTGAAAATAGAATTTTATCAGCTTGAATAAAAAAGACAGATAAGTGGTGTGGATTTTCTGTTAAAGTCATTAATGCTTTCCCCTGACATATTGCTGTCTAGCTGTGTGCAATCTTCAACAAGAAAATAGTGTTAAGGATAAAGATGAAAGCTCAAGAGGAAGACCAGACTCTGCCCAAGTGGTTACACAAGAGAAAGTATTCATCAACTTTTGGAGAGACTCATTATTGCTTGAAGTGAATATCACTTTTGTGATCAGGGTTATTTTTAAAGAAGATAAGAGAAAAGTTTTATATTACTTCTTCCTCGGTTCAATACAACATCCAGACGTGTAAAGAACTGTATTTTGCTGGGTTTTTCTGCATAGCAATAGTGCTTCCTGAAGACGCTGATGGAATTTTGGCAAAATGCATCAAGCGTATTTTCATGATAATAAATGTTCTGAGATATAACACACTTTTTCTAAAATCTTTTACTTCCATATAGTCAAATTACTACGGCCATTTGGTTGGATTACCTTACATCTGTATAACAAATAATATAGACTCAGGAACTTTTTCAAAACCATTATGCTAAAATAGTCTCTCTCTGCGTCTCTCTCCATAGAGGATATGTTGATACCTATATCTTATGTTTTCATGCAGCGACAAAGGATGTATAAAAGCATATGGATTTCACAACCAGATCGGTCTGTCATAAAATGGAAGTATTTTTTCATACATTTCATCTTTTATCCATGTCCACTATGAAGTGTGGATTGGTAACATCATAAAAAAACAAGGAGCGCCTACTGTAACAGATTATTAGCAAGCTAG
The DNA here is from genome assembly GCA_963457665.1 of Thysanoteuthis rhombus. NCBI lineage: Eukaryota > Metazoa > Mollusca > Cephalopoda > Oegopsida > Thysanoteuthidae > Thysanoteuthis > Thysanoteuthis major. Next base: position 42,969,018 of record OY735226.1, on the reverse strand, counting down.
TCTTGCTTATCAGTTCAGCTAGTTTGATCCTCACTGGGTGACCTATTACTAACAACTTAGTGTTTTACCAACCTTTCACTGAGTAATCTTATTTTGTTGGATAAAAAATACAACACACCAAAAAGAAGAAAAGGACAAGCAAAAGAATCTTGCAATGTTGTCTCTTCCTGCATAAATCTTCTGTAATATGTAGAGGAAAATGTTTAGGAAAATAAAAGGAACAAAATTCTTTACATTCTGGTTAATTTATGTTAGAGTTTGAAATTGTTTCCCTTCATTGTGGGCTTTGATAGTTGCTCCTTTTCACTTACTAAGGAAAAATAAGAAGCATCAAACAATTCAGAATCAAATGTTTCCATAAGTCCATATATACAACTTCATCAAGTGACTTAAAGTTCTCAGTTGGATCTTTGAAGATTAAAAACTGAAGACATTCATGTAATTGAAATTTTACTAAATATAGCGATGAAAGACAAAGTAGCTTTTCATTTAGATATTGAGAGTAAGTTTGGTTAGACATGCTCTGACCCAGGGTTGGGCTGAGTTCCAGATATTGGCCTATTTAAGAATTGAATAAACACAAAAAAGAAAAAAGAAACATTTGAAAATTCAGCATTTTTATATCAAAACCTTCCAAGCAGTTCTCAAAGGCCATCTTTGCTTTACCCCCTTCAGCTTTCCAGGAGCTACAAACATTTCAAATCATGATAGCAGGATCAGTATTTGCCTTTGTTTAGCAATGCACTTGATCGATAATTTACAAGATTTGCTTAGTATCTTACAGCCCCTTCTCAATGCATAGTGCAATGGACTTAGACTTTGAAAAATCGCAACCAAGGACATCAATTTCTGAAAACTCAAGCTAAGAATTCTGTCACTGTCTCTTGGAACAGTTGATTTGTCCAAGAAGTAACCTCATGGATCCTTGAGTCTTGAATTCTCAACTGACCAATTTTGTTACCAATAGAAACACCTTCACCAACAGACTAATTGATATAATTGTTAGAACATGGAAAAAGTACATGATATATTATCTTTTCTAACTCAAGATGAACAAAATTGTTAGAATATGTGGCAATGAGACTGATGTCTAGTAAATTGAATTTGCTCAGAATGTTGCTAACTTAATGAACAAAAATCAAAGAGAGGGAGCGGAAAAAACCAGCAGACAGATTTAATTGTTGAGAAAATCCAATTCTAACTCAATACTAAAATCAATATGTAAATCATTAGTGTTTTAATTGAATTTTCTTGTCACTTTTCAATTAATGTTCGTCCACATTATCATGCCCCAGTAACAAAAGCTTTGAAGATAAGTTGACAACTGATAACCGATAGAATTTTCAGAGGGGAAAAAAATCAAATAATTTCACTACCACGACCTTCATCATCATCCAGTAGTAGAATAGAGCAGGGTTAGGCACAGGGCCATTAACAATATTTAAAATAATATTACCAGTGGAATACTGATAAACATAAGAAAATGTCATGAGGAATAATTTTAGAAGGAGGAGATGTACTTTAGAGAGACCTGACCAGGGTTATAATTATTCAATGTTTTTTTTATGACTACAGGCCTGCCCTATTAATGTGCAGTTCCTGATGAGGTGGGTGGATGGTGGACACTAAAATAATCAACAATATTATCACCCATTTGTCCAGGAAATCACGAATTAAAAAATAATTTCATCAATAGACATACTTTATATGACTCATGATCAGAGAATTCCTAATGGTTGAAATAAAACCTAGAATGCCAAAAGGTCAAAATTCTGGAAATATCAATCTATTTAATAACATAACCATTTAATCAATTTTCATGAAATTTTAATGAAAAAAAAAAAAAAAAAAAAAATCAAAAAAATTAATAAAAACTATTTCTTTCCATTATAAAGAAATGGACCTATTGTTTTTTCTAAATTAGTTTTTACATTTGAAAGAAAAAGAAATACGAGTAAATTTAAATTAATAGATAATCAGAATTGAAATTTACCGTTATTATCCATTCAATTTCCAAAGCTTAAAAATGAGTTATGTTTTCATTAAATATACAAGTAGCCTCCACTAGAACAAGCTAATATGCTTGAAAAAACAAATGCTAGAAAAAAAACAAGTTTTTATAATTCTCATTATGTGCCATAGCTAGAAACCACAGCGTCTAAGAGGCTTCCATATAGAAAATACTGAGGATTGTATGAATTATTTAGTTGCATTAAATATATCGAACTACTATTTTTTGTTAATTCATATAGCTCACATACAGATTGAAGACATTGATGAGGAGAGCTTCCTTCTACTTTATAAATCTCTGATAAATCCCCATCTGCAGTTAGCTTCTTGCATAGAGGTTCCTCAAATGAAATGCAATTCAGATGTTATAGAGAGAGTAGAACCACCAAGATCATTCCAAAACTGAGAAATATATCTTGCACTGAGCAATCAAAACCACTGAATGTAGACACCCTGGAATACATAAGAAAATGTGCTGACCTTTTTGAAGTCTATAGAATATGGGACATTATAAATATACTGGATACTGACATTCATTGCTCAAAATGCCCTCAAAAGAAAATGCTAACTTCATATATCAACAGGAAAACTTGTAGACACAGCCATATATTACAAATAATGACCTGCCAATGTGGTGTTAGACAAAAGTTCTTCTTGGCAAGGCATGAAACAGCCTGAGAATATCAATATTTTTTAAAATAATCTTCATTCTTATATTGGTCATATGGAATTCAACAACTAATTTTCTTATTAACTTAACTCCAACCTTACTAAACTGAGACTGCCTTAATGATGCAATTAACAGCTGTCAAAAAAGCCTGATTCAAGTACATTAAAATAACACTGGGTAATGTGGCATTTTATGTACGTAAAATTAAGTTTTGCATTCCAAACACTGAATTATCTCTCCCATATTTTTTGCTGATGAATTACATTGTATTTCAGAGTCAATTTTAAATCCCCCCAGTCTGGACCCAAAAAACTAAATGAATAGTTCCATTTATATTTCCACTGTCATTAAACAATAACAAATTTCAATGAATGTTGGAGGGAGCTCCTCAGAGAGCCAAGTTCACTGGGCTAAAAAAAATTGCCAGCTATTCTTTTATAAGAATGGAAACAGATCAACTGAGGCTTCCTTAGTACTAAACCAATGGAAGAAGACATCAAAATCAAGTATAGATAGTCCTTTGCAGAATAGTTTATATTCAAGGGATAGAACCTCTATTTATTTTGAACAACAACCCGGATGTTTTAACACCAAGGCATCCTTTTTAAGAATTATAATTTGAAACCATAAAACAAAACTGTCATCAAGACTGTCAAAATAGGTTCCTCCAGTTCCTAAATTGGTTTGGCTGACTGGCTATACATGTATGTATTATGTGTACAAGCCATATCAAAGGAGCTACGTGGCTGAAATTTCCAATATTTACTCCTTATATCTACAAAAAAAATGTCATATTTTTCTAAAAATCACCCTAAATAGGGCTTTAGAGGGGGGGGGAATTTGAGGTCAAGTTAATGCTAAAGTGATCCCCAATTTGTACCAGCGTTCATGCTTGTTTTTTGTTTTGTTTTTAATCGAGACTTTTTTAGTGATCACAGCTTGAAAGAAAGTGAGAAATAACTAATTTATTGATCACTTCTTTTCATAAAATTCCAAGTGATCACCCTTAATACTGCATACTGCAAAAAGACATTGGTCATGTGACAGTTTCTTTTGAGTGACCAACCAGGCCCCTTATTTCAATGCAAATAGTTTACCAAGAACATTTTCACAGATCATATCCATAAGTGTGCAGCTGTATTAATGTATCGATCAATCTATACATCATCGAACAACAGTGGCAGTTAAGTGTTAACAGTTAAAAATCAAATAGGATATTGACTTTTCTATCGCAAAAATCTTCCAGTTTTGATACAATCAGCCAAGGTATAAGAAAGAATGATATTGAATGTTGATGGAAATAAAGATAACTTTTCAAAAGATATTTACAAAAAAATCTTGCTTTAGATTTGTTGAATGATAGTTTCCAATAAATTGTATACATATACATGTATATATATTAGAAACAGTCAACATAGGTTTCTTTCAGTTTTCAAGTCAGGCTGACTATGTATATATCTTGCATATAGACCACATTAATGCAGCTAGAGGGCTGAAAATTCATACATTCACTCTATGTCTGGAAAAAAGTGTTTTGATTTTCCAAAATTCACCACTAGGTACCTTTTTAGAGTAGATGTTTAGTTTGCAATGTAAGCTTATGCTAAAATTGATCCCTCAGTTTGTGTCTAATATTCAGAAATGGAACCTCTGGAAAGTCCCAAGATAGAAAATCAGAATAAGAAAGATAAAAAAATCTTCTTTCAAGATTGGAGATACCAGAGAATACTAATATTGTAGCTATTATCAATAATAATAAGTAAAAGAGTCAAGCAAGCATTACTGTCAAGTTATTTATTGCAATTTCCCGACATTGAATGACAAGTTGCAGTTCCCAGGTGTAATTACATAGCCGCTCAGATGTTATAACACTAAAGGGCACCCAACTTGGGGACATCAACCAAGTTCAGGTCAAGTGGACTTTTACACTGAAGGTCTTATTTGCAAAATGAGACTGTCATTATTTGCTTTGTACAGTAGAGAGGCGGGGAAAGTAACTGTGCTCTAACCATTTCCCCCAAAATGGGAGGAAAGGTATTTTAAATTACTATAATTCCTCAGGATTTAATCAGCTGGAGGTAAAGAGATACTTTGACCCTAGCACCTATTTTGGGAGTTAATGCTAAACTTATATATAAATAGAAATCAGCACTTTACACAGCTTTAACCACTTCGTAAATTATATAGTATTAAGTATTTTTATTTTCTGTTCTGCAATGTATACAGCGTAAATAGATTTTCCACAAGTGAAAAAATTCAAAGAGAAAGTTCCTGAGTCTCGGAGGAAAAAAATATGCAATAAAAATGTTGTATTTCTTATATTGATCAGATGAAAGAACTCCAGATCCAGTCATATTCTCGAAAATCTGATGAATTTAAATCAAGAAATCAAAGTTTTTTTTTACAGGTAATTTATACACTTATTATATTTTAATGTCCACTTCTATGACTAAATAAAAATAAGCAAAATCTTGCTTACAGTAGATTATTTTTCTCTCAAAATTCCAAGACTTTTGTAATGCTGATAAAAATCAATTAAAAAACCATTTTTAAAGATATCTTAATGATACAAAGAAACTAGACAGACATGTTTGATGGTGTCTGTAGTGACATTTTTGGTTCAGTTTTTTTTATTCCACAATAAGCACCATCTCTACTTGGTTTATTGATTATTCAAGATGAGTTTCATCTGTTCTACCAGAAAGATCTGTTATCTGTCGACCACCAAACAACAAAGGACATCTATTTGCATTGTTGGATATGGTATGGCCCATTAGGGCACTGAGTCAAGAACTTTTCCCTTACCGAATATGGTTTTTCTTTTCATAACACTTTCATGCTTTACAGACAGTGTGTTTGTATGTGTGTAATATGAAGACAAAGAAAGAGAACTTGAACAATACAGGTTTCAACAACATAAAGTACAACAAAACTCTGTACGTATACACAAAAAGACAAGAGAATAATACTATTAACATTTTTATCAATACTATTCACATAGGAACAATTATTCTCTAAATGAATATTTTGAAGCACTGGAGACCAAAGCTTCTTACTATCATTAAATCTGACAAGTACTTGTTCTAATCCTATTTCTGTTGCCTTTTATTATAACTCTAAGGACCAAAAGAAATTTGAATTCGTATTTCTCACAATCGAATTGAGATGAAAAGGAGTATGTCAGAATTTTTGATAGTAACAATACTTCAACTAGGAAAGTCAAAGACTATAATACTAAAGCTTTTTGTTCTTCAATAATAGAATGGGAATCGTTTATGGAAAATTTCTAGTTAAATTTCAAAACTCATTCTATTCTGGAATAACTAAAAGCCTTACAAAACATCAACCAAACGTGAAAAGTTTGCAAAGGCTATAATTAAAGATTCAAATGTTTTTCAAGATGGTATTTAACCTATCAAGTGTAAAACGAAACCTGAAACGATAATTTTATTGAGTTGGCCATAGAACTGCATTGTCTGTAAATTCCATCATTCACAGTAAATAGGTTAATAACAAATACCAGCACGAGGTGACTGATTTTGGTAGCAGAACAGCGAGGCTCTTTTTCAATTGATAAGTTTATGTAGAAATTGGAAATAAAATCAATACAATTTAGAGTTTGCGTTTAGTTGAAACAAAAAAATATGACCATTTCTTTAGTTAATAGATTACATAGATATGAATAAGCAAGATCGTTCGTGACATATTGAAAATAGACAAGATTTCCTTTTAAAATTCAGATAGAAGGAATGTAACAATTAGGTCATACAAACTGAGAAAAAAAATCTTTTTTTCTTTCTATTTAATAACTCATGTTCTTAGTTTCATTCAATTATTTAATTCCTTGCTAGAAAAATATCTAAAGTGATTTCCGAGGTAAAATGAAAATCTAACTAATGATTAATCGTGGAGAACTAAAATCAGTAAAACTAGAAAAATATCCACAAAAATCTGCTACAAAGAAAATTATGTACATCAATCATGCAAAACAAATATCTATGAAAATAAATTTGAAAAGAAGTGTTACCCTAAAGGATATCATTCTTTTTAATTGGGTATTTGTGGTTGGGATATTTGTCAACTTTGCACCAGCATCAGTGTTCAAGGCCAGTTGGAAAAAAAGGCCAGAATTTTAAATCCTGATTTTTAAGGCAAGCAAGAAGGCTCTACCTCACTTGAAAGATTGGCAAACACAATCTTCATATCGTATTTATTTACTTACAGGCCTTGTGCCAGACTAAGCTGTGTTTAAAAAATTTCTACCAAATACAGCATGACTAACACTTGGTTAAACATACAAAGGTGCCTTCATAAGTTAACCATAGCACATTTTATCATTGGTATTATCAGTTTTGGAGATTCCTATTCCAAGAAAAACCATTTACATCACTGAAAAGACAAAGGAAAAGGTCATTGTGAACAACTGATAACAATGCAAGCAAAAATGTGAAATAGAGCATAAGTTTAAATCAATGAAGAGGCAATTTAAACAAACTCCAGACTCTTGTTTTGCCTACTCTGCTTGTTGCATAAACTGAATGTTCCCTGAAGAAGCTTGCAGCCATTTCACAAAAAAGAAGCAATTCAAAGAACCCCAGAATATGTTTCCAACAAGAAACTTTTGAATGAACTTGTGTAAACAGAAGGATCAGTGAAAAGCCTGCAGCTACTACTTCTCTGTAGCAGACATTCCCCTGATAAAATCAACCATAATGGCTTTGATATGTCCACAATTTAAGCAGAGGATCCTCCTGAATTGCCAAAGCCATTCAGTTTCTCACCCTCTCCTTCAACCATACATTGGCAATGACACACATTTGGCAGCTAAGATTGCATTGGAAATCAACAAGGAAATACAACAGAAGAAAAAGAGCTTTAAAAGAGTTTCAAGCCAGAAGCACTTGACTGCTTCAGATAATTCATGGATTTGAGGAGATAACAGCTGAATGTTTTCTTAATCCCAAGTTTGCAGACAGTATCAATCCATTAATGTGTGAACTAATAGAGTTCCTGCCAACCTTGTCTAATTCTGTCCTTGTGGGGAGATAGTTAAATAACAACCGTTTCTACCTCATTACTTGCCAAAAGTACAAGTGACTTACAGGGTTTAATTGCAGGGATTGGCACTTACACATGCATTCTGGAAGTTTGAAGTTTAATGCACTTTGGATAATTAGACAAAATTGAGTACTTCACACAGATTACACAATTCATGTGAGAATCGTTAGCATGTAAGGAAACTCTAGTAGAGAGAAAAGAATGCATTGCCAGAAGCTATCCGGTGTATGGAATCATATCTCATTTAGAAAAATTATGGAATTAGAGATACATCAGCAATTTTTTGTTTCAACTAGGAGGATTAGTGGTTATGTTCCAAACCATTATAATTATCCAGTGTTTGAGGATGGAGCAATTACATAGACAATATATATGTAGATGTAGATCAACAATTTCTTTAAGGATGATTGATTCAGCAGTTTCTAAATGACAGCAACAATCCAGAATGTAATGTAAGAAGTGATGTTTGTGTTCACTCTATTAGCCAGAGCAATGAAGTGGACATACCTGACTATTTGAATAAATATTTGTTCTTTGTGTATACACACAAAAAGACTCTGTATGGCATTCAACCTTTCAGAATAGTAGTGCAGGTGCCGTTAAGTAGATATTTGTTGTTTAGTTAGTCACAAAAGTGAGGCACACAGTGAAGATCAGCCTCACTTGAAAATGATTTGCGATATTAACTAGCTAAGTAGGTCCTCATGGTAGGTGCTCTTGACTTATAAATCAATGAACTGATCGAAATTGGTCCTAAACATGGTGGAACGGATCACCCCTAATATGTGGCATGTTGCTTAGAGATTGATCATGTGATGGTTTTTTTTTGCGTGACTAACCAGACCTGTCTCATTTGAAGTCATTACCAATAGCTTTAATCTTCATTAAATGCTCAATTATTTAACTCCTAAATTCATGTACAGTTGAAATGTTAAATAAAGGGGAATAAGATCTGATTATAGTTTCCCACCTTGCATTTATAGATAATTTTTTTTTCATTCAATATGCAAAGGCGTTCCATTTTTCAAAATTTCTATTGATAGAATGTTTAGGAGCATTTTCAAGTGGTTCATAAATTTGTGAGACAAGAGCACTAACCATGAGGACATGCTTCACAAGTTAATCTTACATATCATTTCTAGCAAGGCTGATCTTCACAGTGTGCCTCACTCTTGTGACCATCTGTTTAACTTGACAATTGATCAGTTGAAACACTGGAAGAGGGAGGTGATCAATGAATGAAGTTACTTCTCTCACCATTTGTTTGGCTGTAACGACTAGAAAGTCTGAATTTCCAAAAAAAACAAGCGGGCACAAAAAAGGGATTCCTCATCATCAGTCTTCTAACGTCCATCGTTGGACAGAGACCTTCCCCAGGATCTGCCACATTTATCTATTATAGATGTTGCAGAGCCAGTATTTTCTGAACTTGTCTAGTTCATCTTGTATTTTGTCGGCCTCAGTTTTGCATGTAGTCACAGGGGATCCATATTGTGAATCATGATGTCCATCGGTTGACTTTCATTCTCGCAACATGACCAGCCCATTGCCATTTGAGCTTTTCAATAGTTTCTATGATGTCTTGGAGCCCAGTTTTCTTTCTGATATACAGTGTTGTTTTGTGATCTCTCCATGTGAGGTTGGGCATAATTCTCTCATGAGCACGCTGCATGCTTCTCAGTTTGCGGGTTTGTCTCTTGGTTAGGTTGCATGTTTCAGCTCCATAAGTGACCATCGGGAAGATGCCTTGGTTATATACTCTTTGTTTTAGAATTAATTTAGCATAAATTTTCATAGTAAACTTGAACCTCCACTAAAAACTATCAGGGGGAGGGGGGAAAAGTTCTTCGTAAACATAAAGAGTACATATTTGAATTTTCGCCTTCTTGCTCCATCGGTTAACCCTGTAAGTGTGATACATACAGATATATCCATCCAGACTGTCTTTGAAACTGAAAAAACCTACTTTAACATTTTTTTCAGTATCTGATTGGATTCATTTGTTTGCAGATTTTGAAAGAAAAGTTGAGGTTGAATTGCAGAATCATAGTTGCCAAAAAGACAGATGTGTAAGACTAAAAGCCCAATAGCCAAGTGAATGTAGAGAATTGCAATTCTCTAGTGATGGTCACTTGTATATAAGAATGAATGGAAGTTGAAAAAACATAAAATGATATAATCAATATTTGATTAAGGAATAGTTGAGCATTTTCTTCATATTTCACATCTCCCTGACCATCCTCATAATATTAGATCACACTTGTAGGTAATCAAATATTTATTACCAAGCAGTATGAATTTTGGAATAACATGCGAGTGTATCTGTGTAGGTATATCAATAAGTTCATTGCATAATGATGACAAGCACATTCATTTCACAAAACAAATATTTTTCAACATAATCTACTTTTTTGTCTTGGCATTTAACACATTGTTTTCAATCAAAAAAACAATTTCAGATTAAAATTCAGCTGATAGCTATGTCAGGCTATAGACTTATTGACATCACATATATACATATACATACATATATATATATATATATATATATATACATATATATATATATATATATATATATATATAGAGAGAGAGAGAGAGAGAGAGATAGTCTATAGCCACCCTGGACAGTTGTAATACAACAAAACAGCTATTTGTGGATGACACAATAATCATATATATATATATATATATATATATATATATTACACACATATAAGAAATGAATACAGAAGTTACAAAAGTGAAGTTCCAACTTGAAAATGGAACAGAAAAACTTACATCAAGTTTTTAGCTTGGAATTTTCATATTTTTTCCAAGATGTTTTCCCGGCTCAACTTTTCCCAAGATATTCTACACAAATTTAATACATTAGACTTTTCTAGTCCTGCTGAAGTGAAATTGGCAAGAATACTGTGAAAGCAAATTCAATAGATCCAAGAGAAAAACTATATTTGCCAACTGATGTCCTCACTGAAAATCAAAAATGAACAGAAGTGAGAAAAAAAGATCTGGATCCAACCTTTTTTACTCGGTACATCCTCTGTTGAAACAAACTGACCTGATTGAGAGTACAGGTAAAGGGGTGGGGGCATGGGAAGAATTTCACTAATCACAACCAAAACAAGAAACCATGACTGGAAAACGAAAGAAGAAAGAGGGTATCTATCTACCCCCCACGTATCCCAACCCCTTGAGGATGGAACATGACACAAGGTTGAGTTTAACACAAATCGATAAGATCAAAATCTATGGGTAAGATCAAAAATTACCCCGTCCCCACAGTGTCACAAAGGCATCTGGGAGAACCACAACCATCCCCTTTTAGTGCGATTGGGAGCTGCTGCATCCCAGCCAACTGAGTCACTGAAACTGGAAATTAAATGCCTTTTGACAAGGTTGAGTTCAGAAAGGGGACTGATATGCATACATGTGGGTAAGATCAAAAATTGTCAAGTTCCCACAGACAGTTTTACAAAGGCATCATGGAGACCCACAACCCTTCCTTCTCAACACAATTGGAGGGTGCTGCACCGCAGCAACTGAATCACCTAGAATGGGTATTGTATACTTTTTGCAGCCATAACAAAAATGATAAAGAATGACAACAGGAATGGTAGCAAGCAGCATCATGTTGAGGTCTTGAAGACCAACAACAGCAAAATCCATATCAAGTCTACCTTGTTAGCTGCTTATCGAATGCAACTGGGAAAAAAAGAAAAATGGTGATAAGCCATAAACATACTTTGTTGCGGAAACTGAAACACACATCAGGTTTTCTAGCTATCACTTGTCCAGTTGCATCGCAGCCTCTACGAGACTATGGCTTCACTTTAAGAAACTGAAAGGCCAATATGAATAACTTATAAGATAATGCTATTTTTTGTCATCGCATAATGTACATTTGAAAAGCAGCATCACCCCCCTCTTCCATCTCTAATGTTGTAGAAAGACACCGAGAGAGCTGATAGCGCTTCAATGGTTTCTGTAAGCAAATGGATTCACTACTTGTCAGTCTTTTAGAAGAGCAGAGAATAAAAATGATAAATAAAAACTCAAATGTGACAAGTTGAAGTGTTTTGTTTGTTGTATTCATCAAGTTTTTGTGCAGAACTTCAAGCTTCATGGGAACCAGTTATCTCAACAGCAAAATAGATGATAGATGGTTCCATATTTAAAATTCACATATAACAGGTGAAAAAAGATAATAATACTCAATAAATAAAGCAGGAGCTCCTGTCCTCTGTTATTTGAATTATACAAACACTGTACAGCAATCTAATTCTTGGTATCAATGAATTAACCGTTAAATTCACACAAATAAAATAGAATGTTCATTTCAAGAAAAATAACTTCCGATTGAAATTATCTCCCTTCCACCATATTGGGGAAAAAAATTCAGTTCACAGAAAAATTCCATTTTTTCTGCAGTTAATTGAAGTGTTCCACTGTCAATTCATGGATTTGAGGGTTGATGAAGAAAATTTCTCCTTTATCTAATAGGAAAGAATAATAATGTTACTCTAATTCATGTTGACTTTTGATCCAAGTGAATTCAAGGAAATTCTGATAAGTGTTGCATACTGCCAAACAATATGATATTTATATTGAAAATAGAAAAATATTAGACTGAGCAAATAACTCTGAAAACAAAGCTGTCCTTATCTTTTTTTCTAATGCAAGTTCAAATTCAAAGAGATTTGTTGGACTGGCAAGCCAAACTAGGCATTTATTTGAAATATTTTTCTCAGTTTGCAAATCAATGTTATAATTGTAATTCATATGTTTGCCTGAAATAGAAATTAATGTTTTCTGTAATACATTTGACATTTTTCAAGTCAATGAATGGCTCCGAATGAAAATGAAAAATATCTTATGTGACCCATTAGATCAAAAAGGTTGCCCATGAGTGGATTAAGCCAACTAACACCAACCATGACAAAAGGCTGAATTCTGAGAGGAATGAGTGTGAAACAGATCTAGAAAGTAAAAAGATACGTTCTCACCAAATGCCTTAAAAGCTCAAGTAAATAAAGGAACAGTGGGAATAAGGAATGATTTTAATTTCAATAAAACGATCTTGTGACCTATGAGATTCTAAATGTTCTCAAGAGGCTTTCATTAATTGATAATTCCTCAAGAGAATATGAAGTATTTTAGACTCATCTATGATTTTCTTCCAAACAATTTAATATCTGAAAAGCAATAACAAAGTCGACAAAAATTATCCTCATCTATAAATGGGAGGTGTGTCCATGACATAATATGGATAGGGTCAAACAGCTGATGAATCACATAATGAATAACAGAATAACTAATATAAAAAAAAGACATACATCTAAATAACATGTGCCAAGATCAAAAATTAAATTTAAAAAAATGAAATTAAGAAAATATGGAGTTATGGGACAACACGAAATAACAAGAAATTACAACAGGATGACTTGCATGACACGTAGTTGTGGACACTTGGGGATAGTATAAAATTTGATTCAGAGGTTAAAAAAAAATGATGAGAGTTTACACGACTATATATATATATATATATATATATATATATATATATATGTGTGTGTGTATGTGTGTGTGCGTGTGGATGTAATGCTTTTCAATGAGTGCACAGATACTACACTTTTATCCTGGGCAGAGGAGTAGGGAGTGACACTTTGATCCTAAGCAAAAGTGCCAAACCATACATGAATAAACCAGTCATTTTTTATGGGCACTATGCTAGAGTACAAAATATATTTCAATTTGGTCATTCAAAATTTTTAGTAAAACAAATTGGTAACAGAATACAAAATGACTGAAGATGAGTGATTGTTGCTGCAAAATATTGGTCCTCGTCATTCATTCATATTCTAAAGAAAAATAGGAAATTCTCTCACAAAAGGAATTCTGTTTGACATTACAGAACCCTCATCAACTCTGTTGTACCTAAAATGAAACCCTTTTTTTTGCACTTGTTAATTTGTAAAAAGAACAAATATTTTTGCATGATGATTTTTTTTCAAATTTGAAAACCTTATTTACTTCGAGTTAGCTGCTTGGGAGCAACTTGTTATCCATTTGAAACTTGATGAGAATCTTGTTATGTTCTGGGAAGAGAACTGAATTTGAAATGTTTACCATCACCAGAAGGTAGTACCACACAGATGATTTGAATTCAGATTCAAGTGCACTTCAAATTAAGGTATCTAAACTAAATCTATTCCTGAACATCTGCTTGTTGTATAGATATAACAAGCAACTGTTCAGGGATAGAGTAGATAGTCTTCTGATTGACTGTCTCTCTCTTTCTCTTTCAAATCAAAATATTTTTTATATCTATTCTTGCTTGTTTGCAGAGATCAGGTAATGATAGGGAAAAGAGTTGTCTTTTCATTCATACAAATAAGCCTGAATTATCCAGCTACCAAAGGAGTAGTTTGTTACATAAGGATTTTAAAAAATGATAAATCTTAATTAAAACCTTTTGATGTTATTTTCTTCTTTTTTAAAGGAAACTCATCGATATCAACATTTAAATGAATGGGTTAACAGAAACACTGACATTTTCATTTAGCTTTTCAAGACATGGATCCCATTAGAAACAGTCAACATTGGTTTCTCACAATCTTTAAGCTGGTCTGGCTGGCTATGAATGTATGTATCATATGTACAGGCAACACCAATACAGCTTGAGGGCTAAAAATTCGAACATTCACACCATATCATGTCTGAAAAACTTTTTATATCTTTCTAAATTCCTCTCCTAAAGAAGGTTCTTAAAGGGGGTTCAATTTGCAATCTAGGTTTATGCTAAATTGATCCTTTAGATTGTGTCCATCTGTTTTCTTTTTTTCAAAATTAAGACATTTTTCAGTGATCACTGCCCAAAAAAGGCAAGAGAAGTAACTTATTCATGTACTACCCCCTTTTCTAATCTTTTAATAGATCACCCCCAACATGGCATGCTTAAAAAGACATTGGTTGCATGACAATTCCTATTGTGTGTTTTATTCAACTTCCAAATAAATATAAAACATAGCTCCGAAAAAGATAAAACAATTAAAAAAGGATTGTATACGCATGTCAAGTGATTGATTCTATACAATTAATTTAAGGGAAATTTTCATCACAAAAGGATTCTGTTAATTAAAACACAAACTCCACAGTAGAAATCTTAGAAAACACACATCATAAAACACACAAAGAAAGAACTATAGAGCTGAAATAAATGATTTTTATCAACAATGAGTTTCATTTGGGTTTTCCTATTTGTTTAATTGGTACAAATCTTCTGAGCTTTCCATTAAGCAAACCTCATAAGAGAAGCTAATGTGGTAAAAAACCAACCTGGTTGAATTTTAAGTGGTGCAAATCATCTGCGATCTTTAGTGGCGGCTACTAAAGTGTTAATGCACACAAAGCCTTATACATAAAAGTTGACTTTTTTTCAATAAAACTTTACAACAGAAAAATCTTTCAACATTAACATTTCAGAGCAAACAGGATAAAATGAGATTCTGTTCTCTCTCTCTCTCTCTTGTATTTTCCTACCCTACCATCTCCATTTCTCATAATGCATCTTTCTGTCTCCGAACTGATACCTCACTATCCTTCGACATTGTCTTATTATCAATCATTTCTTTCTTCATTCATTATCATCATCAGTCTTTTAGCGTAGGTTGTTGAACATAGACCTTTGCCATGAATCACCAGACTTCTTTATCATGGGCGTCTTTCCACTTCTCTTCCAACAAACTCCAATTTTCATCTTCTGTTTCCTGATCCCTCAATGTTTTTGTCACCCCCCGCCCCATACACCATACACAACCCTCGTTTTGAAAAAATCTTTTTTTCACTCAATTTAAAAGCATCTCTTGACAATTACTCTGACCATTAACTTAATATTTGCTTGAAAGAAATTTGCACTGGACAAGTTTTGAAAAGTTGACAATATCAGAATTTGCTGGATGTTTGTGCCTAAATTAGAGGGGTGGGATGATATAACAGTTACCGTCACAGTAAATAAGATCTGCAGGCCAAGCTCAAGTTTCGTCAGAGCTGCTTACGCTCATTGATACCATTGGGAAAGGTATGAATCCACTTCATGGGTAAAATAGCATGGCAGTTGGTGCCTTTTAATCCTGTAAGGCAGTCCTACTTGAGCTGAATAAAAGGAGGCTACTGAAACCGCAGCAGCATCTCTGTAATGATTATCTGCTGACAATATATGGTTATGGCTCTATGCTCCACAATAAGTCTAGAGAAATAAATTTTTTTGAAAAATATTTCAAATTAAAAATGTGCCTGGTTATTAAGATGTGAAATGTCCTGCTTCCAAGTAAAAAGATGACAAAATTGGAAATGATTGATACTGTACATTCCATGATCCAGGCAATTCGGTCGAAATTCTTTCACACTTATCATCATTCTATTTGATGACCCCTTTTCAATTGTTTTTCTCTCAATGAATGGGGGCGGGAAGTGAAAACAGAGAAATGCAGATGCTCACTAGAGGACCTTCACATTATATTTCTGAAAGATATCCAAAAAACGAAAACTAGATTCCAATAACATTTTGAAGAACCAATTTATTCCATTTCAAATGTGAAATGTTGATTCTGTACAAATGAAAATGCAAAAAAAGTTGTCTATAAATAATTTTACAAGTCCAACATTTTACTTTGTAGTCATAACAGCAGTGCTTAACGGGGGACTTGGCATGTAATGAGAAGACAGGAAATAACTCAGCTTCTACCTTGTAATGTTCCTAATCACCTTTTCAGAAAAAGGTTAGCATTGGAGAATAGTAATTCATACTTGGAAATGTCTACTATATTAGTCTCCAGCTACACATGAAAAATGATAAATAGTTAACTGAAATATGACTTTACTGACATTTTCATGAGTCATCAAACAAAATATCATTTTGGGGGGGGCTTTTATATACTGTGCAAAATCATTCATATTTTTTTTACTGTAATGAATCAAAAAGGAAAAGAAAAAATATTCCTGTTAACATCACATGAATGTTTTGAAATAAAACATCTTTTTGAGAGAACTTGGAGAATTAAGAAAAAACTTGAAATATGCCTTGTGTTTAATGTCCTGAAAAATCTCCAAATTGGTATGTACTAAACATTTGTAAAAGTCAATTTTACCAAAACTGTAGTGAGTCAAAAGTGAGGTCATGGGGAGACCTTACGTAGAATGGTTACAGAGATGGTTGAGAATATAAATTCAAGTTTCCTCACAGCATTGGAGTGATTTCTATTTAAGTATCTTAAAGCAATAGACAGGCAGTCACTTTTTCCTCCACTAATGATGCTGATAGTGCATTTAGTGCCGAGAGAAAGTAAGAGATTGGACTTTAAGTTGTCCTCCCAGTAGTCAACCATAGCCATCTCCAGCAGATAAATTTGCAGGATTCATTATTTAATTATATGTTCCTTTCAATGGTTTCTTGGGGACAAATGTGTTTCTTTGGCAGTAAACAACCTTAATGTCTTCTTTCAAACATTAAGGAAGACATGTCTGGTTAGTCAATCAATAGAAACTGTCACATGGCAGCATGCAGTACGGAGCTGATCAATTAAAACATTGGAAGGGGTGATAAATGAATGTAACTTCTGTCACCTATTGTTGGGTAGTAATCACCAAAAGGTCTGGAATTTAAAAAAAAACAAAAACAAGAGACCAATTTAGTATAAAATTTACTTTGCAGATGGAAAACTTGACCAAAAACCTTGGGAGGGGAGGATTTTGAAAAAATTAAAATGATATCTTGTAGACATATGTTCATATTTTCAGCTCTCTTGCTCCAGTGGTATACACACATGCATCCATCCATCCATCCATCCATCCATCCAATGCCAGTTGGATCAATTTGAAAACTGAAGAAACCTATTTTGTCAGTTTTTACAAGAGTTTTGGTTTACTGTTCCTAATTCATTTTCATTGTTGTTAGGTTCAGTATGGCTCATTGGAATGCCAGCTAAGAAGACTTACTTTACAGGGATTACAGACTATCAATGAGAAGGACCAACCACCATCAGATTTCAGATCATATTGTATAAGATTTGTCTGGAATGTATAACTAATTCTAATATCTAGAGAACCGGATGTGTGTCCTTGATATAATTTGGCAACCAATCACAGGGGACCTTACTGCACATGCCTGAACAGACACTTTTCTGTGGAATCACTCAGATGGTTTTAAGATGCCATTGAGGTAGCTTATGTACTGTATGACCATTGTATTCACCATAACTGAGCCTTCCCATCTTCCATGTTTCATGCAGGGGCTTTATGGCAAAACATAGTATCATCTACGTCTGTCCATCATCGTACAGTCAAGATTTTGCTCAGAGATTTTTGGCTTTTTGTCATTGAAAGGGAGATTTCAGATTGTAGATGAGATTAAGGAAAACGACTATAGGTGAGAAACTCAAAGGTATTTCTAAGTCTTCTACTCTTAATAACAAATCTTATTTCTGAGTATTTCGGTATCAGCATGACTGGCTACAATTTCAAACTTCCAGAATGTCTTTGCTGCCACATTGGTGACATTAAAAGTGAATATATGACCAATTTCATCTTGATTAGCAATAACCAAAAAAACACTTGAAAACATTTTTTGCTTTCTCATAAAGGCAATGGTAAATTTGATTTTAATGAAGAGAAATAGCATATTGATTAAGATGGCTGAAAATAGAAATTAAAAAGTGTAACAAAATTTAAATAAATTTGCATGTTCTCACCGCCACAAATATTGTTCTGCAGCTTGTAGCCAGTGAATTCTGAACAAGCATATAAAATTGTAGAGTAGTATAACAGCTGCCAGCACGGAAATCGGATTTGGCTAACAGACTTCAAGTTTCATCCCGGGTTCTTTATGTTCACTTTGCACTGATACACTTGGAAGGGCATGAATCCACTTCTTCCCATAGCTAAGGAAAAATAGCAGGGGCAGTTGGAACCCATGAGCTCTGTAAGGCAGTCCATCTAAGGGAAAGTAACTCCCACAGGAAAACTGTTTAGTGTAGGGTGAGCAATTGCACCCTGTAGAACCAAGTAAAACCAGAAGTAGCCCCCAGGGACAATAAAACTAAACAAGTCAAATTCCTTTTGTTACAACTCATTTAACCTCAGAACTATTCCTTGAAGGATATTATATCTTTTTAATGTATAGCTTGTATTTGCCAACACCTGGAATTAACATTTTGAAAACCTGTAATGATAGTGATACGCTCTTTTTGAGGACTAAAACTAAATAAGATTTATATTTCAATCTGCATTCAAAAAAATCTTGCATTGCAGGATGAGGTACAGGTTCTAATCATAAGGCACTTATTGTTCCAAAAGTTACAAGAACCATTTAAATTACCAATTCTAAAACAAAAAAGATAATAGCTTGAATAAGAGCAAAGATTCTCAAGAGTTCTGAAGTTGATTCTATAAACAAAAGCATAAAAATGAAAAGAGCAAAATGTCTGTTTGCAAGTCTATTGAAAGAAAAATGTCAAAAACAGACTTCACAGCAATGTATGAGCCAGAGATGAAGAAGATAAGTAGCTTTAATATGCACAGAATGATAAAATGTGCAAAAATTGTGTACATATACGTGTGTGTGCATATGTATGTATATATATATATATATATATATATATACACACATATACACACACACACACACATATATATGTATGTATATATATACACATACGTTTACTGTTTTCAAGTGTTGCTTTTATCGATGATGATATAGCTCAGTATCTTAAAACAGAGCGTAAATAGACTGGTATATATTTACAATTTTATTGTTTCCGATGAATTCCATGTAGCCACTGTGATCGACAGACATTGTTATCCATTGATCACAATGACTGTGTAAAACTGAGCAGTAAAAACAAAATTGCCAACATACACACATACAGATGTTGATATTGTCAAAGTCTGAAATACAGAACGATATGCTATTTTTCGGTCATTTATATTCACGATGCGTATTTGGTACATTTTTAACAAAATTGTGAATTTCTTCTTTTTGAATATTTTCATGTATTGACATCAGGATTAGATGTTGCTTAATTTAAATTAACAAATAACAATGAACACCTCTTTGGCAAAAATTGCAAGGAAAGGAAAAGTACTACTTTGAAATAAGTAGGTCTACTTCTATAACAGTGTTCTTTTATATTCTCGCTAACCTTCAAAGTTGATGTTAATGAATAATAATGGAAAAATATCACTACATAAGCAATATAGAATGACTTAGCAGATAAATTCGGTCTTTCTAGTCTTGAGTGCATAACACTTTTCAATAAGTGCACAAATACTACACTGATACAAGGCAGAAGTGCTAGGGAGCAACACTTTGATCCTAGACACAGCACACCATATATCACAATTTGATCCTAGGCAGAGGTGCCAGGAAGTGATACTATGAGCTTAAGCAAAGTGCACAGATATTACTCTCTGATCCTAGGCCAATCCAAGCAATATTTGCCATTTTTAAAGGGTAGTATGCGAGTATATATATATATATATATATATATATATATGTATAACAAAAGAAAGGGTATGGGTATACACGCTTTAGCATTTATCAATTATGGAAGTTATTCTCTTAATTAAAAAAGCATTTTTAATGGATAAAAAGTGTTAGTACTGAAAAAATTCAAACACATCCTTGATACAGTCTTAATGCAAAGAGAGACATTCTGAAAAATGGCAAATCCATGCTTTCATCAACTAGATATAGACTACTAATTGTTGAGAACTTAAATATCATTGAATTTTTTTTTCCCACAAAATGAAAGAAAAGAAAAAGTGTACTGTTCTGTTGGCAACTCCGCATAAAAATCTTATTAGAAAATCAAAAAACAGTGCATCACATCATGTTCATACACGGTTTGCACTGTCCCTTAAGATCAGACAGTTGGCTGAATGCAATAAAGAAGAAGGTTTGCAATTATTCGGGGAATAAAGTGTGAAACAAAATAAGTGGGAAAGAAGAGGAAGAAAAAGCATCACAGAAAGAAAATAGAAAAGAAGAAAAAAAAAGATCCATTCAAAATCAGATTTACAGAATAATGACCATTAATTTCTAATTTATACCTTTTGGGAAAGACAGCATCAAGTCTGGAGTCGTTGATAGATATGGCTCCGTTTGGACAGATTAGAAAGAAGTAAGACAAATACAAATGCTGTATTCGAATACATAACCAGTAATTTAGAATCCGGAGCCAATAATAAAATATTGTGGCAAAATAAAAAGGATAGAAAAGAAGGAAAAAAATCTATAATCAACTGGTGGATTTCCTCCTTTGAAAATAAAAATTCTCTCTTTTTTTTTTTTCCTTGTCAATACCAAAGACATGAACAACAATTTTCTTCATCCTGATACGGTGATGGGGTAAGGGAAGGGGGTCAATCGACCTAAGGTTCACTTGCAATATCTCTATAACAACCTAACAGAAAAGTCTGCAACTGACATAGGCACAATGAAAATCTTGGAAAAAAAAGAAAGAAAAAAAAAAGGTACACAATATTCATTTTTTCAGTTTTGTTTTAGATCATGCAGATTAGCTTGATGGTAGGATGCATTGATTTCTTCAGAATAAAGTTCCCTTGTATAATTGTTTATTATAAAAAGAATATCAGATGCAGAGATTATACCAGCATGATAAAATAACCAAGTGACTATACATGCCAGATTATAAAACTAACTTATCTTTGATGATTGTTCTGTGAGTGTGGAATCTCAACAAGGAATTTAGGACCGTTCTCTTATTTTATACCCAACCCTTTAGAGAATCCTCCTACACAAAGATTGTACATCGGGGAATAAAAAAAGAGGAAAAGCTGTCAATCACAACATTATTCTCTACTTAAATCTTCAAATTAACAGGTGTGTCTAGTTATCCAATAGAAACCATCATAAGTCCAACATCTTCTACCAGCATGCCATGTTGGGGATGATCAATTAAAAAATGGGGAAAAGAAGTGATCACTGTTACTTCTCTTGCCTTTTGTCTGGCAGTGATCACTAAAAAAGTCAGAATTAAAAAAACTAAAAAACAAGCATGAGTGCTGCCCGACACACAGACAAAAGGATCAATTGATCATAAACTTACATTGCAAATTGAACCCCCACAATTGAATTCTATTTTGTGGAGGAATTTTCAAAAACAAATAAATTGTTCCGAACCCTCTAGCTCCATTGGGGAAGCTTGTTGTGCAATACATACATAGGTAGCCAGTGAGCTAGACAAGTTTAAAAACTGCAGAAACTAACGTTGAAAGTTTTAGTTGACAGTTTCTCATAAAAAGACTGAACATCTGATAAGGGAGAGATGAACATCTTTTGCACTGAACCTTTTTTGTTGGTTGACTCCCCGTACCACGGTGTCTGTGGCTGCAGAGAGAATTTTTGCATAGCAACCTGAACGTGAACGATTTTTGCCCACAGACGATTCCACTCACTCGGGCTCCAAGGATTTTTTTCCAGTAATACAATGAGACGTCACAACTGATGGTCTTTTTGGCAGCAGGAGTTTCCAGAAAGGAGGCAAAGTTTTACCACCTATCTGCCTTAGGGGCTGCATTCTGGGTTTGTTTTTCTGAATGAGTTACAGTCTCAACATACACCCAAGATTTACTGATTCGCTTAGGACAAATCCTGTGTTTCTATTGAAGTAGAATATCCTGCCATTCATAGAAAAGCAATGAATATATAACTGTAATTTTCAACTAGTTCAATGCGTGAACAAGCTTTTTCTTGTTCAACAAGAGCAAGAACAGAAATTTTCTTATAGTTGAAGATGAAATATGTGTCTTTATGTAAAGTTTGATCTAAAAATCAAGTATTTATGCAGCAGAAAACAAGTTGAAGTTTCCCATAAGTATAATTCATACGTGAATTTGCGTTGAAAATTTTTGTCTTGACTCGTATGTTTGTTTCTATTGCAGATAAATTTCCAAACTTCATTTTCATTAGTTGATACTATCTTTAGAAAACTGTATTTTTCTTCGTTGTAAACCATTTATTTAATAATTAATCAGCACTGCTTACAATGGACAAGTTTAAACACAATTGTGGGTTTAGGTTAATCATGTTTTCCGACATTAATATGTATATATCTATCTGGACTTTACCCAGCCTTAACTATTCACAGTAGAAATTTGATTATTTTACACACACACCCTCAATTAGAAAGGAAAAATGATAATTTTGTTTACAGAAAATTCCCCCTCTGAATAAGTATTTAGTTGGGAGGGGGTAATTTAGGATATAAGTTTATCCTAAATTTAACCCTTAGTTTGTATCCACCACTGCTTGAATTCACAAGGTAAAAAGAAGCATACATTGATGGCGGTGATTCATAATTTCCTTTGATAGTTTTGTAATATGTTTACCTTCCGAGTTCTAATATTTTTCATGTGAGTATTAGAATCAATATTTTTCAAGGAAACTGACTTGCATTTCATATTTTTTATAACAATTTCCTTAGGGTGAGAGGAAAATGAAGAGTATTGAGTATTTTAAAATGTCTACTGAAATAAACAAATAGGTAGAAAGTATTTTCCTGTACACTGTAAAATAGTGATAATGACTTTTAGATAATGATAGATATAAATTTCTAACTCACTGATGCATTGCTGGCAGCACAGATGATGTTTTTGTACAGAGGTTCCTGGAGATATGAAAGCTATTTCAAAGGTTCCTCCAGTCTAAAAAGGTTGTGAATGGCTGACCTAGACAGATGGGCACCACCAGGTAACCTCCTTGCCCCAAAGATGTCAAGAAAGACCAAGCATGGCACTCTAGTGATGATCAAGAGTTCATAAGAAACAATTAATCTTATTACTGAGTGAATAGTCTTGAAAGAACAAGGCTTTTCTATCTCTCATTATGATAAATGTATTGGTACGGACTGCATTTAATCTGACAGTACGAGCGTAAAATGATGATCTCAGAAGGCTTTTCAAGATGAACGATTATTTTGAAGTTTCATGCTTACCAAATTTTGTCAAGAGAATAAGACATTACAAGAAAACAGGTGTTTTATATAATTGGTCAGTGAATTATAGTAGGTCAGAGTGTACTGATAGTGGGAAGGGATATGTCATGACTCTGGGGAGAGGAATACCTTGAATAGTGCCATTTTAATAAATGCAGATTTCAATGTAGTGAAGTTAAAGTTACATTTAGTTGTACAGCAAAACTAAGTACAAGCTAAAATAAAAATACATCAAATTATAATAAGACCTCGAATAGTGTGTTTTTTTCAACAACACAAGGAACTTTGAAACAAATTAACTGCACTATTCAAGATATGTACATACACACACACACACATAACAGACATACATTCGGCACTTGCTTGAAAACTTTTTCAGTTTAGAACTTTAGTCTGTTTAGTTGAACTTTATATAAAGCAGATATTCACCATTAATACTATTAAAGAAAGAGATCAGTCGCCTCACATCCATCCAGTTTATAATGCTATTAAAGTATCTATAATAAAGAATGAAACACGTGCTTTCATAGTGAACTTTGAAATACATTTCCCTTGCAAACATAACAAATTACAAGCTTCAACGAACATTATGTCTTCAGAAAAATAAAGGAGAGGACTGGAGAATAAAGGAAGGAGAAGGTAGACAGAAAACTAATTTTAAATCAATTCAATAAAATGATTTATGTCTTATATAGTTACTTCATTCTGACAAATTGTTCCAGTACTGCCTGATGAGAGGGAAGGAGGCAAAGAAGAGGATGATATTGAAGACTTGTAATCGAATTATGATCACAGGAATATAAATGGTATAGAGAATAAAAGTCACACTAATCACAACGGTAGCACTTCCGAAGACAAAGAGGAATATGCCAAGTAGAAGTTGGTCGTCAGAAAAGGTATTATTACATTGACAGATAATAAAAGCGCTTTCTTCTTTCCTTCTTTAAGAACTAAAACTTAGAAAATCTTCTAATTTAAAGAAATTTAATTCAATAGAAAAAAAATTGATTTAAAAAGAAAAATGATTTGTCCTCATTTACAAAAATAACAATAAATGTCAGGGGTTGTAAACGAAATCAGTTAGGAAGCATTTTTCCCCTCCCCTTTTCGTGTATTAATGTTTGTAACACTTCAAGAACTGGTTAGTCACTCAATAAAAATGGTCTCGTGACTATTGTCTTTTGGCAGCAGGCCATGTTGAGGGTGAACAATTTAAAAATAGGAAAAGTTGATAATTCTTTTGCCTTTTGTTGAACTGTGATCACTAAAAGTGTCAGAATTTTCAAGAAACAGGTAGACACAAACTTTAAAATCAACATTAAGCATTAACCTACGTTGAAGATTGGACCACCCCTCCACTAAAAACCCATTATGGGGGGGGGGTTCAACAAAAAAGAAAAAACATTTTCCCTAGACATAATAGAGAGGGATTGGTGGAAAGTATCAGCTATCTTGCTTCATTGGTACAGCTTGTACACATGATACATGTGTGGCCAGCCAGACCACCTTAAAAACTAAAAAAAACTTTGGTGACTGTTTGATTATCGGTTTCTAACAACAATTCCATTTTATCCATCATTTTTTATTCCATCAGTAATGAGAAAACAAGGAAAGTGTATCAATTTGCCATTACCTCTCAGCCACAGAAACTGATTTTAATCATCCAACATTTTATAACCTATAACTGGTCTGTTTATATACATTGATTTGATAACATATTCCAGTGTTTTGACTCAGTTGGACAAAATGTTTTAAGTCTACTGGCAATTCATTTATTAATTAGATTCTGTTTTGTATTTTCATTATTCCAGATATATCATTTTATCATCTCCATTATTGTTGCTATTCAATAAGCATTTTAGTAGATACATTCTTTGGCCTTCCTCAGGTCTACATTCTATCAAGTCATCAAAATTAATTAAATTTTTTTTTCTTTTTCATCATTGCAATTAGAACATACCAATCCAGTCAGAACACAGGTCTGGTGATAGATGTGAGAACTGGTGAAATTGAAATCTGATTGACCCTGGCTGAGAGGGGTGTTGATAGGTTCCAATACTATGGATCGAAAGACTGGCTGTTAAAGTGAAGAAATGGATTAACTGTTAAGATATCCATACATGGCATAAATGAATCACAATAACCGAGGCATGTACCAAAACTAATTATCTAAAGATTCATCTTGAAAAAATAGATCTTTTATCTAAATTATCTAAAAATACCAAAATAAAATTTGGGCATCGTTGGTCAAAAATGACCATAGAAACCACAAAAAGTAATTTTAGGAGGTAAAAAAATTGTCTAGTGGTGTGCTCATGTGAATTTCCATGGTGGTAGCCAAAAAATATAACCAGGAGCACCCAGCAACGGACACACATACACACACACATATAGATAGATAGATAGACAGACACTGACAAGCGAAGAGATGAGAATCTGTAGCCCGCTTGGCAGGTTGATCAGATGATTTGTGGGGCTGCAGTGATCTGATTGTCTTATAATTGACACCTAGTGAAGGAATGCTAAGGGTTCCAAACACCTTTAATCAAGAGTGCTACAATTGAGGATCCTCAATTGACCTTGCTCTGAAATTTTGAATGCTGGCTTCAATATGGTGATAAGATCTACACTTTGATTATGTGTTAATTTTGACAAATTCATGGGGCTTCTTTCACCCTAATAACTTTCCTTGTCTCATTTTTGTTATTTTGACTCAATTCCAAAAGGAATGAATGGTTCATCTTTTCTTTCTGTATATACTCAGTTAAGCCTAATGTAATTGCTTTGTTCTGGTTTTTAGAAGGCAGCTGGTTTCAACATTATATATCCTCTGGCGCAGCTTCATTTCATTTATTATTTATCGCAAGTGAGCATTTTTAGCTGGTGGTCAATACCCTATTGAATTAATATCTGGTTGATGTATAGTTAATTACAAAAATAAATAAGGCTTCACCACTTAGCTAATTGCAAGACTCAAGTCATCAACATAACCAAACTATCTTATTTTGGTAATTACCTTACCAGAATAAGTTGTTATCCCATTTGAAATGATATGGTTAACAATGTAGGTAAGTGGTTATCTTGAAGTATATAAATTGGTGCTTCTTAGAATTATTGGGGGGGGGGTGAATGAAACTAAAGGGGATGATGGAGGGTGAATGATTTAATTTTCTCAGATATTTATATTTTTCTCCGCTACAAAAAGCAAGTTTATGTGATAAACATAAATAGGAAAACATTTTAGAGAAACTCAATGATTGAGGTTTACTCATTTTACTTTGTAAACTGAAAAGGTTTTTTGAAAATTTTTCCATGATTTTTCTTTATTACCCCAAGTTTTCTTTCCATATTAGAAAGTATCAACTAGAACTGTCAACATAAGTTTCTTCAGTTTTCAAGTTGGTCCCACTTACTGGCTATTCATGTATGTATATATGTATGTATGTATCCCACATATAGTTCATACCAATGAAGCAAGAGGACAGAAATTTTCAACATTTATTCACCGTTTTACCTTTAGATGTTAAAAAACCTGAATATAATAAAGACCAAAGAGTCACCTTTTTTGATCATGATACAAAATGAATTCTACATAAAATGATAGACAAGAGAGAATAAGACAAAAATGATAAAATAAGAAAATTTTGTTAAGGGTGAATTATATTTTGTGAGTAAGACTTGAGGGTGAATGACACGGAAATAGTTCAAGAAGTACTAGTATATAAACACAGAATGAGAAACAAATCTAATACACAAATAAAATGTTTTTGATCCGACCAGAAACAAAATTGGAAAAAATAAAAACTATATAAGTGGTCTTTAACTGAATATTTTCAAATGCTTAAACAAAAGAAACACTATTACAAAAATAACAAGCAACTGGAGAAAATTTGTTTTTGGATTTCTGAAAAGCATAAAAAAATATTTGATGTTTACATGGAGCAAAACATTAAAAAAAAAGAAATCCTTCATGTACTTGATAATGAATAGATGCATTATTTGTAATTTTATATTTTTCAAATGTAAACATCACGAACACTACAAAATTATACAGGTCTGGTTAGTCACAGAATAGAAACCGTCATGTGATGAATGTGTTATGGCAGCAGGCTGTGTAAAGGATGATCAATTTAAAAAGTTGGAAAAGAGGATGATCAATGAATAAGTAATTTCTCTCGCATTTTGTTGGGCAGTGATCACTAAATAAGTTTGAATTTTCAAAAAAAAAAACAGGTTCATATAAACTAAGTGATCAATTTAGCATAAACTTATGAAAACCTATCAAGGTGGAATTTTCAGAAAACAAAAAAATACATTTTTTGTTGACATAAAGAGTAGAGTATATGTTTGGATTTTCTCTAGCTCGAGCAGTGGTGCAGTCTGTATATGTGATACATAGCTAGTTGGACCAACTTCAAAAATAACAAAACTCATGTTGACAGTTTTGATGAACGGTTTCTAATTAGGGAGTGTCTAATTCAATTTTGCAACTAAAACTGGGTAAGTGACTAACTACTGTTATTCAGCCTCTTTGAAGAAATCAACCAAAATAAACCTAGTCAAAGCAATTTAGTCTTTTCCTGGATAGGCTAAAAACTAGTGTTATGCTTTTCTCCTTTGAAGAAATTAGAAAAAAAAAATAGTGGAAAGAGAAAAATGTCTACTAAATCTGTCATCCAGGTTTCAAACACTGACTGAAACAGTTTGAGCTCACTTCATTCATATCAACTAAAATCTATATGTGTACACACTAAAGATTAAAGGGCATCCATTTCATATGACCAGAATTAATTCAACTTTTTCAACTTGAATAAAACTCAATGTATAGAAACCTATGAAAATGATTTATTATCTCAAGAAAAGACATTGAAATATAAATATTTCAGGATGAGTCTATGAAATGCTTCCCAAAGGGAAATCAAGTAGAACAGTTGATTTACAAGTTTCAGCACCAATAAAATTAAGCAGTAAAACTATAAATCATTCTCTTTTTCTTACCTCAATTCTAACTAAATATTCCCTTCCCCAACATCAGAGAGAAAGAGAAAATTAATTCTATTCAGGGGGGGGGTCTTGCAGAAAAGAACAAAAATATAAACAAAACAAGAAAAACAAAGATAGAAAAACTAACTAATCAGAGAAGAGTGGTCCATCTCCTCTTAAGAACTAAGTTCCCAAGTGTGCTTTCATTTCATTATCTTAAAAATACCTATTCCAAAGCCAATCCATAGGCAGTCATGGCACAAAAGAATATAGGTGGGAAATTAGCAGATCAAAAGATCAGTTTTTTTTTCTCTATATTGAAGGTAAATGTATTAATTGGAGAGAAAGTGGAGTGAAGGACACCTTTTTTTTTTTATCCTTCCCTCAGCACTTCATCAGGGATCAATATTGGCTTACACCATCATTTCTGCTAACAAAACTCAAGAACATAAAAAGATCACAATAGCACAAGGACTCAAAAACTCAGCAGCTGAGATGAGGAAAACAAGCTAGAAAGTCAGACGATAGATGTGAGAGTTCTCTCCCTTGCACTTTCAGACATACATAGAAGGATTAGAAGGAGAATGAGAGGTGGTCAGAGTTTTCCTGTATATCAGCATATCAGTCAGTCAGTGACGACAATCGATACGAGATATCCTGCATATCTAAAAATACTGGAAAAGGTGACAATATCAAGTGTGAAAATTGCTCAAAGTTGAGCAGAATGCTTGTCTTTCATGCAATCAGTCCGGACTATCAGCAAAACACCTGCATGAGCAATGGTTAGCAAGATAGTAACGCAGGTTTATTGCAGAGGACCTCAATCTTCATTGGTTAAAACACAATTGTGGCCTCATGCCTGACTATGCTAAGCTTAGTATATATCTACTACATAACTTGCTACAATGCACACAAGGCACATATCTTTGCCAAAAACTGAATGAAAATCAGTTCATATGTTGCTACAATGCAGGGAAGACAATTTGGTAGCTTTGATTTCCATATTTCAGACTACTGTTTTAATACATGAAAAAATACCTCACAATCAAGAAATTCATGGATCAGTCCCCAGGGGAGGAATTTTGGGGATATTGTATGGACAGACAGTCAAACATGAGTAAGTACGTATACCCCTTCCAACTTCATTGGCATGGTAATAAAGGGCTGTACATAGTGACCAGCAGAAAAGAGAAAAATATCTGAGTTACACATTTTTTATTGGTTTATATGAATGGGAAAGAAATATTTTCAGCATTTAGTGGTAAGGATGGCAAATGGACATATAGAGCAATTCAAGATATGACGATCACATGACCACACAACATTATAAACCATGAAACAAGTCATGCGGAAAAATTACAACTTCGACTCTTTCTGTTGTCAGCAAGGGAGTTGAGGAGGGGTTACGTGGACCGGGGGGGGGGGGAGTTCTATTATACATGACAGCATATTTTGATAAAAGAGAAATATTTGAATGGCTTGATAACATAGCAGGAAAACATTCTTCTCACTGGAAATGAACATGGAGGTTGAAAGAAAACAAAAGATGAAAAACATGGAAATAAAAGAGAGATGATCCCAGAAGAATTGAAATCAAAAAGTCAACTTTAACCACTGATCTGAGAAAATAATGGGCAAGCTCAGTTGACCTCTTTGTCCAAAGTGATGGTCAAAAGTTTTGTTGTCTCTTTCAATTTCACAATTAAACTCAAGGTTTGAAGTCTGACAAGTGAATCCAGAGGCCAGCATCTCTTTATAATCCTTTATTAGTTTTCCAAGCTGCTGCATAAAGAGACCAAGTTACATTGAAGCCTTTTCTATGGCAGAATTATATGGTCATAAATTAACTTCAATCTCCAGTATACCATGATTTATGGGATAATACAGTGGACTGCTCCAGGTTACAGCTAACCTTAGTTTAATTTCTAAAAGACTTTAACTTGGCAAAAATAAGACAGAGATTTATGATTTGAACTGAACAGGATTTTTTTTTTTTGCAAGAATTCATCAACGTGTTGAAAGATTAATTTCTTTAGGAAGTATCTTTTATCAAGAAAATTTCAGCTTTTTGTTTGATCCTCTTAACGTACGATTTTAAATCATTTGATTTTTCAAGTTGACCTCAGTATAAACATGTCATTGTTATTACCCGTAACGCACCAGAGAAATGGATTTCTTATTCTCAATGAATAGACTCTTCATCTCTTTTAAACTGGATGATCTCACAGAATACATCACACTTGTCAGCCACTAAAAGGGATGTCGAAGCCACACTTGTTTTTAGAAAAACATTTTTGGAGAAAATCTTCCATTTCAAAATATATTCATTGAAAATGATATTGAGGTCTCTTTTCAAGGAAAAATATTCATTTGTTGCATGCAAAAATGACACTACATAGGATATAAATCATTCCAAAAGCCTAAAAATCTATAAACACGCCTAATTTCTATATTTATCTCTTCCCTACTTCTCTTGAATGATTCTATTAGAAACTGTCAACATGGGATCAGTCAGTTTTTATGCTAGTCTGGCTGGTTATGTACGTATCACAGACAAGCCACACTGATGTAGCTAGAGCTGAAAATTCAGGCATCTACTCCACATTATATCCGTTTTTTTTGTTTTGTTTTCCGGAGGTGGAGGTCAATTTGCAATGTAGGTTCTTGTTAAACTGATCCCTAAGTTAGTGTCTGCCTATTTTTTTTTGTTGAAATGAAGACTTTTTCAGTGATCACTGGCCATAGGAGTATTATTAATATTATGTCCAGCCTCCCAGACATATTACTAGAATATAAGTTTCAGTTTAAAACTTGGATATATTTGAGAGGAAAGAAGTGTGTCATGAGGGACAACAAACACAATAGGGAAAACTGGGGCAAAGTGAATCACTATGATTTTGTACAAATGCATATACACAGCAGAAGGGCTGCTACTTCCTTTTCCCAAGTCGACACATGTGCGATCTGTGAAAGACTTGTCTGCTTGAGCACTGCTTAACAGGATGAAACCTAAGGAATCGAATTCCAAGTCAAAAGTAATATTCAGAGGTATTCTTTCATTATAGAGCCATAATCATCCAGAATTTTCCAAATGTGGGAAATGAGATGAAAGCAAGATTATATCATAATTATTTCCTGTTCAAACTGTAATCATTGAGCTTGCTCTTCACAGAGATATAAGGTTATCTTTCTCTATGGTATGTGTGGAGCACAATCAATCACTCTTTTTAATTAAAAATGATCATGTCACTTCACTTCATGTACTTTACTAAGAAACCTAAAGATCATTTTTATTTTACAAAGTGTATCATTCTCTTTTCTCTTCTTAAATTGCTTTTGAGACTATTTGAATGTGATTTTGTATTAAATGTTCCCTTTAGTATGCCCAAGTTTTGCCAGTGAATATTTGAGAGATTTTTATGAGCACTATTTGCAACATAATCTACAATTCAACAATACTACAATAAAATGTTTAACTGGTTTCACTTCTCGTTCAATCTTGTGTTGATTCACTGTTCCCAAAGGGGATGATTCACTGTATACAAGGGCCAGGGCACAGTGGATAAGAAATTTCAAAAAGACAAAAAACATGCGTCTGTCAGTGGCTAACTTACAGGGATATTTCTTCATCATTATGTAACATTTTTTTAGCACCAACAGGGTTGATCTCTCTTTTTTTACCCAAATATATTATTAAAATCAGCTTCAACCTACAATTAACTTTTCTGATCCAATGTCCCCTGCTTTACCCCACATATGCAACTGCCCCATAATATCTATACCAATGCACTAGAAGAATAAAATTGTTTTCTGCTCAAAATAATCAACTGCCTGCTAAATTACCCAAGTAGAAAAAAATTTTCAGCTTCACCACTGGATAATTTTTTGTTTGTCACATTCACTTCTAAGATTGCTAATTGATATGTAATGCGCAAAAAACAAAATCAGTGAAGACTGAGAATGAGGAAACTTGTTATTAGTGTCTCGATAACATAACACAAACAGTACCCATCAACCCTGAAGCACAGGCCTCAGGCCCCTGGACTCCTAGAAGGTCCCAAAGCAGATTCAGTGCACCATCTAGTGCACCATAGTAGGCCATGGCCAGGAAAAAAAAAATTTTTTTCTTGTTCAAATATCTTGGGAGTAAGGGGATGCCCCAAGGTGATCTGTGCCTCAGGTCCTCATTAAACTTAAACACAAAGTTTCTAGGCTTATGGCCCAGCATCAAAGTATAGCATCACGTCGATTTGATCAAAGCTTTCAAATACCATTCAAGCATCAGTTGAAGACTTGAAGAATATATTTTTGACTTTGATAAGAAAATAATCCAATATAACAAACAAATTCTTAGAGAAAAATGGATTTTTTTTTCAAAATTTATAATGGTGCACTCCACGGGTAATGAAACCCTGATTTGATGCCAGCATGTATTTCATGAGGTTAAATTGAAAACCGTTTCTTCTTCAACCTCTTCGATAACAAATCATCACAAAAGCTAAGAAAAAATAATCTTATAGACAATCCTCTGAGTTTAAAAAAAAAAGAAACAGTAAAACAACCAACAATAGAAAAAAAATTCTCATCTGTGGCCCAGCGGTAGGATATTGGCCTCCAGGTCTGAAGCCAAGGTTTCAATCCTGCCTCGTGGTACTGAATAGGATAATGGATTGTCTATAGCCACACTGGAGAGTTGTAATACAACGAAACAGCTGTCTGTGGCTGACACAATAATATATATATATATATACATACATGCACATACACACACACACACATATATATATATATATATATATATATATATATATATATATATATATATATATATATATATATATATATATATGGTGGTACAAGTATTTTGGTAGTGTGGAAGTGAAACACTCATGAGGGTGTGTCACATCTATTAAATTAATTACCATAAAGATATGGCTTATAAGGCTTGATGTATCTCAGTTTTTTATCTTTCAAAAGCACTTTTGCAATGCAGAAAAACTGTAACAAATGCAGCTCCTCATATGTTAAGATACTACACCCAAGTGGAGAAAACACAACTAATCAGAGTTGGTTGTTGGTCAAAGTTGGAGGGGGAGGAGTATTAGAGAGCCAGAGTGAGGAGCTCAACTTGATGTACCCCTTCTACACAGTTGGGGGTCTGATGGAGTAGTGACATGTCTGTGCTATGGAAATGTGGGATGGGGGTATAGTGACTGGATTGATATATGATATCTTTGTGTTTTGGAATCAAAACACAAATGTGGATTGATATATGATCTCTTTGTGTTTTGGAACCATTTCCACATCAAAAATTACTGCCACCATTCAGTCAGATAACCTTACATATACAACAACTACATATATATATATATATATATATATATATATATATATATATACACGCACAAAAGAAAGAAAGAGAAGAAAAGCCAACTCAATTTGTAATAGTTGGTTTCTACACAAGCACCAAATAAGTTCCGTTTTGGAAGATATTAATTTCCAACTACATCCCCAGGAATGAAAGCTAACATTTCCAATAATATCATAAACACTTCCTCTGTTGCATTGTAGAATGCGTGACCAATTAGGGGTTTCAGTTAGCCATAATCTTCCATGTTGACCAGACATCTTAGAAGATAGATAAAGGCATACTCGCTTTTTTGTCCTGGGGAGGATGTGACTGTTGATACAGGCCTTCCACCACTATCACCACAATCACAGAGCTTGAAGTGTACTCAATTAGTTGCTGAGTGCACAGGGAAATTTGTCGAAAGAAGAGTTTTCCACGCTCTTCACTTGTACCGGGGAATCAAACCTGTGATCTTCTGGGGGGGGGGGGCAATCATGCTAACCATTTCACCATACGGGTGGATGCTCACATTTCCGAAAATGAGAGAATATATAATGTTTTATTTAGAGCATAAGACAGTTTTTTCAGAAGAAATTGAAGAGACAACAAAAAAAACTAAACTTGTAAGTGGAATGGCAAGTTGTCTCCAAGACAGCAAGAGGGATGGAAATACTCTTCTCATAACAATCCAGATACTTATCCGTATCAAAAGATCTGGCTAATATCAGACAACCCAGTGGCAACATTTCCACTAATATTCACCTTTGAGAGCCACTGAGATAATTAATGTTATCATTATCTGGTTCTTCTCAAAAAGAGCCACATGTTCCTCATTTTATTTCATGCATTTGAAAAATGAAAGCAAATAACAGATATTTGATGTTTAAATATATACTTTGTGGATTTTCACTTCAATGATAATAAAATCTGACTTGAAGTGGGCATTTGATACTGCAATAGTTACATGTTAGTGAATATAGCGATTCCAACACAAGCCTCGCTGCCGCAGGGTCACACACCACTTCTAGTTCTATTCTGACTGAAGTTGATTACTGTAACTTTCATCTTATATATATATATATATATATATATATATATATATATATATATAGATATATATATATATATATATATATATATATATATATATATATATATATATATATGTAATAGATATATTTGTAGGTATATAAGAATTGTAAGTTTAGCTCAGTTGATAAAAGAGCCATCTTCCAAACACATGGTTGTGATTTCTAACAACGTTATGTTAATTTTATAAACAGTTTTGATTCGACAAGAAGGTATAGGCAAGTAGTGAAAAGTTTACCTGATATAATTTGGTGAAGATGGTTCTTGTTGTTCTTGGTTTTGGGGAAAAACAAAGTAGATTCCAATTTGGAATAGAGTTTGACAATAAAAGTTCTTTATCCAAAGCCTTTCCTCCTTTTAATATGGTTTGTACAAGTTATAAACATCCCAATTTGAAAGAAGAATTAAAATCTATGAACCTATAATCCAATATTCAAGCCAGAGATGCAAGCACCTAATTGAAAATATTGCACATTAATCAAGCTATTACTTTGAACTAAATGAGTCACTATCTGTAGTCCAGAAAACTTCACAGCTTTAAATACAAAACATTAAAAATACATTTTCAAATTTTTTTGGTGTCACTTCAGTCACTTATTTCAATACATACATACACACACACATATATATATATACATATATATATATATATATATATATATATATATATATATATATATATATATATATATACATACATGTGTGTGTGTGTGTGTGTGTAACACTTTTCAATCAATGATTGTACAGATACTACACTCTTATTCCAAGCAGAAGTGCCAAGGAGCAACACTTTGATCCTGAGCAATGCATACAGATACTCTGATCCTAGGCTGAAATGCCAATCCATCAGAAAACTAGAATTTTGAGGGACATTAAGAATCACTGTTTATGCTGCAGAAGAAGGCTGATTTTCCAAAAACAAGCAGGCTCAAAGTAAAGACCAATTCAGCATAAATTTACATTACAAATTGAACCCTATACGAACAACCTAAATTAGAGGGTAATTTTCAAAAGAAAAAAAAAAATTTCCTAATCATTGAGGGCATTGTGAATGCAAAATTCTAAGTTTCTACTATGACCGGTTAGAGCTGGGCATAGTCCAGATAGTAACATAAAAATATCAGGTCTGCAGTGATTAATAAATCCATTATTTTTGACAGGCACTATGTTAATTATTTCATAAATCATTTGGTGTTAAATTTAGTCTGATAACATTTAACCAACTTACTTCGTTACTTTTAGCTAGAACCTATCTAATATATACCTTATAAGACAATATATCTCCCAATTAATAAAAGCCAATATTTAGACATTTCCAGTATTAGTTAAAAGTGGCAAGAAAATGTCAACTGAGCACACGTACAATTAGCTCCCAAGTTTTATGACGTATCATTCTTTCAAAGAAATACTGATTAACATTTAAAATAATCTGGTAAATAACAAAGAGGTTGGTATTTTGCATAACATTTTTCAAAGCATTTGAATCACAAAATCATGTAAACATGGAATAAAAAAGAAAATAAGAACAAGGGTGTGCATGTGCCTGCACGGAAATCCAGGAAACAAAGAGATTGGAAATTGAAGATAAAAACACTTGTGATATTTCCTGTTAGAATTCAAGTTGACATTCGAAACATTTCAAAAGGTGGTAAAAAAATACTGACATGGTAGAGGCAGCACGAAATGAGAGACGGAAACTGAGGGAGAAAGACAGTGAGAGATTTTCATACAGCAAAAATTGCAGGTTTGAAAAGTCAATGATTGTATTTATTTAATAGAAAGAAATAAAGTGACTCTTCTAGACATTTGAGATTTTACAAGTATAAAAATATCCAGGGAGGAAAAGCACTAGTTTGATTTGAAATCAATTTTACAATTACTGCATTTTTTTCCTAATCAAATGTTCACCAATTTTGAACAGATCAGGCAAGGGCATTGAATTAGGTTCATAAAATGGATAATATATTGAACCAGCAGACTAAGTCCAGGAATTGATTTTAATAGTTCAGAGAATAGTTCTCCAAATCTGCCAACAAATATTTCATTGATCCCCACAGTAATCCATAATGGAAAATAGTAAACATTCAAACAATAATCAATAATACACCAGTATTATAGATTTTACAAAACTAGTATGAGTAGAAATAGGGGGGGGGTCTTTAACTCTTGAATTCATGAAAAATTGAACTTCATTATCAAGAGAAATAATTCCTGATTGATATTATCACCCTCTGACCGCAAGGTGAATTTTTCTTCAATTCATTTCACAGAAGAGTTCTATTATTTTTAATTCCATTTATTAAGATTATTCATTTTTAGAGAGTAAGAAAAGTTTACGTTATGTATATGAAACCTCACACCAATTATGATAAACATTTTTACTTAATATTTAAGTCATTAGACATAAACATTAAGGGTGGTGTGATTAACATCATAATTATTTTGAAGCTCATTTACATTTGTAGATAGCACTACATATTCCAGTAATATATTCCATGGTCCTACTACTCAATTGCTAAAGTAGACAGTCTCACTGTCAATTAAAAGCAGTTACAAGTGATCCATGAATTTAAGAGTTAATTTGCGAGGCATTCAACCTGAATACTTCTGGCCCTCACACAGAACACCACCCTGGAGATCGCAAAAGAGATCATATAGTCTGTGTGATTTTTATGTTCACTAGTAATTACCAAAAAGTATAATACACAAATTGGAGATTACAGAATTTACTATCACACCATTGACTTTTGAGGGAAAGAATCCTCCATCATTGTTTCAAATCAGACTTTTCTTTCATTTGAAGGAAACTAATCCTCAGCCAACCTCGTAGTTACTTGAAATGAAACATCAAATTTGGCAAATTGCTCTAGTTTATAGCTACAGGAGTAATTTGAATAAAATAATACTTTGTGGCTGTCAAAGATATTACAAGCATCTGACTGGCTGCACTGAACATGTGGTTTCAGTCCAAATCAGCAACATTAAGTTTGGGGCATTGGCAAGGAAGGATATTATGTTGAAAAAAAAATTTGTTGGGTAAAACCATTAGGCGAGGGATTTATTGATTCATTCAGACAAAAAGTATCACTGACCTAAGATGAGGATCTTTGGAATAGGAATCTCTGCATGATGAATGGGGTTGAACAACAAAATCAGTACATATTTATGAGAGTTTTTGGAGCGCATGATTGGGGCAGTATAAGACTTTTGCAGATTCAAAATCAGGTTTCCCCGTATGAAACTCTACAGTAAGGTGCTTCACTAACCTAGCAATTAAGATGAAACCTTAGATCTCATGACTGTCAATTCTATGATCTACTGAGCGATATCCTTAAGTAAGGAATGGCTAGATATAAAAGAGAGAAAAGACAAAATGGTTGAGAGGCAGAGTAGGTGAGCAGAAAACCACTTGATGTCAGGACTTTGAATAGAATCTCAAAAGGAATGGACAAAAGAGCCTTTCTCAGTATTAAGTGCTTCAGATGAGATGGCAGGAGGCATCAAGTTGGGGAGGGGTGATCAACCACAAGAAAAGGAAAGAAACTGGAAAAAAAAAATTGCAAATTCCAAACTTGTTATCGGTTGAAGTATGTTGGACACTATAGCAAGTTGAATTAAATAAGTAGCCATGACTGTTGCTCATGGTTTATTCTCAAACAAGTCAGCTTGAAAGTAAATCATGTTTTATGGAGAACTTGAGCTGTTTGGCATTGATCCAACTTTGGCTGTACCAGGCTTGATTCTTTGGAATCCTGAATGTGATGGCTCTTTCTATTTCAAACATTTTGGTCAGCTACAGACTTCATCTGCATATACATAAGTAACATGTTGTATGCAAAGAGAAACAGTGGCCTTCAAAGCAATCTATCTTTGACCACCAACAGTTATTGTCAGTAGCAGTGGTCCTCAGTCCCAGCTCACGTTCCTCCCCATGTGATCCTAGGTTTCCTCAATTCCTCCCAAATTTTGACTTGTCATCTAGTAATTTTTTTCAACATCATACTTTCCATTATATGTTCCTCCCCAGTTCATTTAACTGGGAAGCATGTGCTTCCCACTTGAGAATCATTGGTTTATACTTTCAAAGTAAGTGAAAGCAGGTTGGATAAATAAGCTGTGTACAGGAAGAAATAGGCCTTGAATATACAAAAAAATTATTGTAAGAAATTAATAAAAACAGGTCTGGTTATTCATTCAATAGGAACTATCACATGAGCAGGGTCTTCTGGTAACATGCTGTGTTAGGGGTGATTAATGAAAAAAGATAGAGAATAGGGTGTTCAATGAATAAGTTCCTGCTCCTGGCTTTTTTTTGGCCAGTAATCACTAAAAAAAGTTTGAATTTTCTCAAGTCAAATGGACACAAAATAATCGAAAATTGAAATCCCACTAAAAACATTGGCCTAGGAATTTTGAAAAAAATAGAAAAATATTTTCAGTCCTCTAGCCCCATTGGTGGGGCCTGTACATTTGATGCATACATATATACTCAGCTAAGCAGGCTAGTTTGAAAATTGAAGAAATCAACGTTGACAGTTTTGGTAGCATTATGATTGAAGATTTCTAATGAAAAATAAAAGGTCATTTGATTTCCTGGGTGTTTTATTGATAGAGCTTAATTGAAAATGTTGAGCTTCAGAAACTCAGGAGCATAAGAAACAATGAATGATTATGAAATTCTGCGAAAGTTTTCATTTATAGATAAGTAAAATACCATCCTCTCTGAATAACAATGTTTCAGAAACATGTAAGTAACATGGACATTATTAATTGAATGAAAATTTTTCAAAAGCCATTAAAAAAATTTTTCAGCAGATATTTTTTATGTAAAATAAAAATGGTTGGTAACTGGAAAGGGTACAAAGATATTTTATGGAGATTTCTTTAATTGAGAAAGTTAATATTAAGGCACTCTTAATTCTCACTATTCACCCAACTTTGTGGTCCACCCAAAAGTAGGCCTAGCTTATGCTGCACCAAAATCGAGGAATTTCAGAAACCCAAGACACCTCCAGAGGTTTTCATGTTTGTGATGCTCAACTGCACTATTCTTGAGGCAGTTACAGAAACCAAATATAAAAAAAATGACAAACAAAACAAGGTGAAAATCAGAATACAAATTTAGATGTATACCAAATAATGTACTTATTCACAAAATCCCTTGACAACAAAGATATACAAGAAACCAAGAACACCCAAGTAACTTTTCACTTGTATGGCTTCAACCTTATAAATCTTCTATTTTGCAAGAAGTTCCCCTGTTAAGCTTCAGACAAGATATATTCATAACACTCTGTAGCATTGAGAAGACAGGTTTAAAATGATATTTGCCAAATATATAAGAGAATGATTTGAAAGAGCTGAAAACAGCAGAGCGTAGCAATTCAAGGCAGGAATCAAATAAAGATATATACCAGAAACTTTGCAACAAAAAAGATGAGAAATTCAATAAACCTAGCTACTTCCAATTCAAAGACAAGTTCACAGATAATTCAGTACTCCTTACTCATACAGGTTGACCCTGCAAATTATTTTGGAATTTACAAGACTAAATTAGGGTTTTAAGCTATTACATATTACAGATAAAAGTTTTTGACAAAAATAAGTGTTCAAGATTGGGTTAAAAAAAAAAACGCTAACATTTTAAAATCCTTTCAAGAGCATCTACGTCACTAAAATGAAAAATAACTGCAAATACCTATTTTTTAAGGCTTTTGATAGGAAAAAGGTTGGGCTTATCACAAATTCTTTAATGAAAATAAGCCAAGATGCATCAAATGACTAAATTTTCATCAAAGGAAATCTATCAAAGTTGCTTGGCATTTACGAAAACTGATTGGCCAGTTGAAAAGACTGTATTGATAGAAATCTCATCAGAATTTTCATAACACTAATGGTCGAGTGAAGAAACCACAATCAAACATGAGTAAACAGTCAAATGAGAGGCAACCAAAAGACAGTAAGTGAGAGAAAAAATGCAAGAAAAATTACAAGAGTAAAATAGCCAGAGGCACATGAGCCATACAACCTATCACCCACTTCTAGAAAAAAAAAGCATCAAATTATCGGCAACTCAGTGTAGTTCAGCAAAAACATTAAAGTTTTTTTGGCAAATTGAACCCTTTGCCCATCTTCGCCGAAGAGTTCCCACACATACATGATGATAGCAGTCATAGACAACATAAATATTTGATCCCAAGGAGACAAGTTCATTTAATTTATTCATGGCGCTTGCTAAGGTTCCATAGTAGAGACAAAATGCTGAGAGATTTTCTGTTTCCTGCCTGATTCCTGGCTTGGTAGACTGGCATGTTGATATAACCCAGGTCCTGGGTAATGGTGTTCAGCCAGTATTCTCTTATTTAGCCTTTTGGACATTTCCGCTCATGCTTCTTCAGGTCCACATCAAAGACGTCCTTTGCAGGATAACCAGGCTTCTTCCTTATTAAATGTCCTAACCATTCGAGCCTTCACGGGGCAATCAATGCTAAAGCAGAGATCAGTTTGCTTTGTTTTGCATAAGATAAAAGTCAGTGTGATTCCCAGAAACAAATCAAACAGGAGGAGCAGAAGCCAACAACAAAATAAACAAGAGGGCAAAAATTAGATGACATTCTGCCATTGTATTTATCAAACAGTTTCTCATTAATTTTCACATTGAAAAAATATCTTCTTCCAATTTTCATTAGTTCAACAGAAACATAAATACAACATGATGAAAATGACTTTCTTTGGAAAAGATTTCAGTTATTGAACATTTTTCAGTCTGAAGATTGTTCAATAACAATATCCATAAGTTCAATGATGCATCCACCCTCCTTACATCCATATCTGTGAATTGTGATTTTAAAGGGATACCAAACTAAGTAATAATAGCATAACTAGTTGTAGAAGTAGTGGCAGGACAAGGAGCAAGAGGGAAGAGAGGATGGTTCATTTGAAAATCTGACTTTAAAAAAAATAAAAATAATTAGTCAGTTCAAATAAAGTATGAGTTCAATTTTTATCACTAGTTTGTTTTGAAGTCTAAGTGGATGATTATCATAGTGGGCTTCAAATGAGTATACATAACATTTATAGCCATAAAGTTGACCCGATGAAGGGAGGTTTAACCAATTTTTAACATTTTTAATGACAGATTCAACCATGGATAACAAACCATACTAGGCAACACTGTAAAAACCAAACACTTCATGTGTCATACATCAACATAAGTGGAACCTACCGACTGACCGACAGATAAGTGGCTTATAGAGATACGTGAGCACATCTAAAAAAATGAGCAGGTTAAACACAATAGATAAGAGACTGAAAAAGTCCTGATTATTATTACAAAATAACTATGAATATTATTTAACACCACAAATTTCATTCAATCCTGTTTGTATGAAGTGTTAACAATAGAGATAAATTCACTTGAATATGGCTCAACAGAGATAGTCTTCTCAGATTACAGTTCAATACAGTACAATTCTGATACAACCAAGCCATCTTGAATTCAAAAAAAATTTACCATTCAGAAGCCAAAGTTAATCCAGACAGAGAACATTTTCATGGAACCAAAAATGCTATTCCACAAACAAAACAAAAAGAGTTGAACTGAAATAGTAAAGAGGAAGAAGCTTCAGAATTCGATAAGGATTTGTATCGCTTACACTGTGTGCAGCTTTAATTCGGTTGGACAATATTTTATCTGTGTCCCTCTCTTCTGTTCCCAATATGAGTGATGTAAATTTTTTTGATGGTTAGTGGGCACCCACCCAACTCAGCCTCGTGCAATATTTGCCAAACAGAAAAAATACGACAAAAGAAAGCAAATAGATTTATTAGATGAAAATATTTTGTTTGAAAAGAAAGATGTTTTTATTGGTCTGTTTTCACCAACATTAATTCCAGCTGACCAATCAAGAACTTGACAGAAATAGTTTGTTCATTCTACATCCACACACAAATTCTGTATTATGAACCCTAAATAAATAAATGAACATTCTATAATTCAGATAGGAGTTAAATCATGTGCATATGTACAGTTGCATACAAGATCATATACAGAATAACAACAAAATTATGCTATCATCTATTTGCACAGAAATACAACACATGCTGTGCACACAAAAATTCTATAAATATATACATAATCCTTCTGCAAATACTGCACAACTCAGTGTACATACGCACACTTGGAAATTCTGCAGTATATGAAGCAGGTGTACTTTGTATTCAATACACTGATCTTTATTGGTGCAGACTGATCAATAAATATTAGCTTTTTACCATTTTTCTTCCAAAAGGAAAGGAAACATAAGGACAAAAAAGGTGAGCAAAAAAAATAATAAAATGACTATTTACAATATGGATAATAGTAGGAGAAAAGAAAAAAAATGACTAATAAAAAAATTGCATTATTGTTGTACATATCAGATAGACCACAGTAATGTGATTGTGTTGAAATACAAATGTTTGAGAAATATGGCTAATCCAAATAAGTTCTTTACTGCCCACCTCCAGCGAATTGTTCTTGGAAACCGTAAAACAAAACTGTCTCCAATACTGTCAACATATATTTCTTCAATTTTCAAGTAGATCCAGCTGGCTACCTACGAATATATGTATGTATCCCACATATGGGTTGCATCAATGAAGCTAGAAGGCTGAAAATTCAAACATTTACTCTTTATCACGTATGGAAAAAAAAGGGTTTTGTTTTTTGAAATTCCCCCATGAGGATTTTTTTGGGTGGGGAAGTCAATTTGCTATTTAAGTAGATGCTGAATTAATCTCTCAGTTTGTGTCACACTTGGTTTTTTTTGGGTTTTTTTTTAAAATTGCAATTGATCAGCCCCTACACAGCACGCTGCCAAAAGACAGTCACATGATGGTTTCTATTGAGTCATCAATCAGATCGGTTCGGGTTTTTTTCACACCATCTCATTCAACTCTGATCATTGACAATCACTATGTTAGCAGACATTGTTTAGTCCTAGTTTTGTCCAGAACTGCACATTTGGTAGCAACTTGCAACAGAGCAGAGTTCAAATTTAAATTGGGGATGATATTGTCTAATAGCCTTAAAAACTAGAAATCACTCAAAGAACATATACCTCTGAAAATATTGCTGAAAACATTACTTTTTTTGTACACAGTCCCATCATC
Organism: Thysanoteuthis rhombus; assembly: GCA_963457665.1. Taxonomy (NCBI): domain Eukaryota; kingdom Metazoa; phylum Mollusca; class Cephalopoda; order Oegopsida; family Thysanoteuthidae; genus Thysanoteuthis; species Thysanoteuthis major. Next base: position 42,924,692 of record OY735226.1, on the reverse strand, counting down.
AGTCATCGCTATCAAACAATGGTTTGACAGGAATATCGCCAATTTAGCGCTTTTTGCACAGAATTAAGCACATTCTTGTTTTGACAGTAAAAAAATTCAATATTCAGTGCTATTTTTAACCATTTTTCTATTGATTTTAGCCAATAAAAGTGGCAATATAAAAGCTAACCTTGTTTAGTAGAGCATTTCAACATTTTTTGATGCTCTTTTGAAGTCTATTAAATGCAAAAAAAAATTTAAGTTGGCAACAATGTTTGACATCCAAAAATAAAAGACAAGGAACAGAAAAAATAGATTTATTGTCTCTTTAGAATGTCTGGTGTACCAACTAAACCAAATCCATGTATACAAGCATCTGACTTTAAATCATGTCTTATTCTACAAGTAGAACAAGAAGAACAGACTGTTCAAAATTTGCAACATTGTATACATACAATTTTCTACAGCATCTGGTAACTATTGTCATTTTTGCTTCTATAATAAAACTATTCATTTCCAATTGATTTTTCAAATTGATTCACTGTGAAACGTCCTAAACAAAAATGAATAACCAGTGCATCAAAAATAAAAATGCAATTCAATATAATTCATAGGGCTTATAAATATATATATGAAGTGTATACATTAGTTATAAACACTGTACACTTTGCTTTTTCTCACTTTTTATTTCTTTTATCTCAAGCATTGATTTTTAACAAAAGAATGATACGACAGTGTGACGAATAGAAGAAAAAATATTCCCCATTTTTGCCCGCTCTCTACATTGTATATTTCACTCTTCATCAACACTTTCTCTCTGTTACTATTCTACTCATATAAAGATAACAACTTGCAATCTCTCTTCAACTAATTTCTCCTCAGGTCACTCAATTCCTTACAAACGCTTTTAACATACTTGAATCTAGTGTTGACATGAATTTCCTGCCGTTCTTGGAACTGTCGACTTACATCGCAGGTAAAAATTCAAGTTATTTTCAAGATAATACTTCGAATAGAATGTTCAGCGAATACAATTTTCGAACACTGAAAAGAAAGAAATTCGCCTTTTCTTCTTTTCTGGCACCAGAACAAAAATTATACGTTACCTTTCTTTCATCTCTTTTTCTTGAAAAACTATATTTGTAATTTCACGCGATATGTTTACAGACACACACTGTACTATTATCTCCAACAGCTTGAAAATGATGTGTGTGTGTGTGTGTATTTGTATGTGGTTTATTAGAAAGGATAAGCTCATATCAAGTTGTCATGGTTACATGTACAGCCACTTGTGCCCTGGAAGCAGAACACCACATAAGGCAAACTGTTGATAAGCAATGCTATCATTGCAGATTGTAGAAAACCCACTTCATCCAAGTGATGACAAAAGATAAGAGCCATGTGACTTATGACATATGCACAAGTCATAAATTGGGCCTCACCACCACCCAATTATCCTCCCAGAGATCAAATAAGTTGTATTTCTCCTCAGCTATAATGAGAAGTAGGAAGTAGACATTCAAGAAATTAATATATCACGGATATTATAAGAAACAAAATTGTAGTCTGTACACATCTGCAATTACAATAATCATAGTAATTATGAAGACAGAAAAATCCAATAAACACCTTGACACCATGCTACCATAGTACAATGATATCTGCCTATATAGTTCTGATAACACAAAAAAAGACATACATCTTTGCACTGATGTTCTATGCTATATTTGGGACTAAGCATGTATTCAAAGAACACATCAAACTTAGATTTACCAAGAAAATACAAGGGTATTTCATCACTGACTTCAATGCAGGGAAACATTACAATATTATCAAGTGATCTGATAATTTGAGTGTATGTATGTGTGTGTGGTTTTATGCATCAACACACAAAATGTTAAAAAATCTTGTGAGTCTAATTTATTTTATGCATTGTCTTTTAAAGATATTCAAGAGTAAAAGAATAAAAAAATATTTAGAAAAATCTGATCTACAAGTTCAACCTATTAACTGCAGCAGGTGGCGAAGAGTAAGTTGTCCATTTCAGGATAAAAGTATGGAGCGATGTTCTCCATAAAATAAGATTTGGTTAAGAATCAAAATTATAAAAAGTTAACTCCATTATAGATGGATAAAAAAGATAACACACCCAAGGAAAAAATTAATTATTTCATTCATCCAACGGGGAAAAATGCAGGTTTAATCAATGTCTTTGTGTGTAATATGAAAAGTGTGTGAAATTAAATGTATGATAAAATATAAAAGTGCTGTAATATCTTTGAGTGTTCATTAAGTGGAATTGTATTATAGCATTGTCTCTTGTCCACGTCAACACGTATTACCATGTGCCATGGTTAGAGAGAGAGCCCTTTTTCATGTCTCGTCAGCCCTGGGGGATGAAAGAAAGAGAGTTATTTCAAAATTAGCCCTGTCACATGACTGCTTCCAGGTTTCTTATTTACTGGTCTAGCCATTATGTCGATGTAAGAGGTTACCACTTGAAGACATCTAGCATGGGGAGATGTTGAGTAAAGGGGAGAGAACTGTGACCTTACTTTTTTTTTCCCTTTTATTTTGTATGATTTGTATCACAACAAAAGCTCTGACTAACAGACAGAACCGAGTTGCCATCAATCAAAATAAAAGTTATCTATGGAACCACAATAACTGAACTTCTTGTCATCTGCATTTAATGGTTTAAAGAGCATCAAACATTATTTCCCTAGTTACTGACCGAATTTCTTTGCTTTAGCAGCAGTTATTACAAAACCTAGTTTAGTAAAACAGACGGCCATAAGTATGATGTACACAACGATGATCAAACTTCCTCTAGTATTAAAAGGCTGTAAGACAATAAGGTGAGTTCTAGGTTTCCTTAGAAGGGTGTGTCCATTGAACAAAGTTTGGATACAGTAAAAAGGGAACAGAGAGAGAATAAGAAAAAGAAAATCACCAGTATGCCACAATTCAATATAATCCAATTCCACTTTGGAGTGAAAAGTAAAAAAAAATACAAACACAGAGAAAAATTCTAGTAAAATTAACCAGGTAAACAAATAAATGAATATATATATACATATTTGTTGTTTTTTTTCAGAGTGTGTGCACATGTGTACATGTAGAGGGATCGGTTGTCTGAGCAGCTTGTAACACAAGACAATAATATCAATAAATTAGTTGCTTGTGGAAGGTAGACTTGGAGTTGGAACTCAGCAAAATTTCCAAGCAAGCTTTGAGTTGACCTTCAAGTAAAATCATACAAAATCACGTTGATTACCATCACAATGTTGCATAATCCACTTTATATATAACATCAGTACAACGCATAAACGAATCACTGTAGGCTGCACATGTACTTGAAAAATTGATCTTGATACCAGCACAAGATCTGAACATCGTTGGTCCAAAATGACCACAGAGACCGAGGAAAGCATTGTTTTTGAGAAAATAATAATAAAATGTTTTTAGATGGTGCCTGATGGTGTGCTCATGCATATTTTCAAAGTTGTAGCCAAAAAAATATGACCAGGAGCACATGGATACACACACAAACAGAAACGGAGACAAGCAAAGAGAAAAGAATTTGAAGCAAACTTGGCTGGTGGATCGAGCGGGCCATTTATGGGGCTCCAGAGATCCAACTATTTGCAGAATAATTTGAGCCAATTAACCAGTCACCTTGAACCAAACACCAGACGTGTATTGGACAAATATGTATACATATGTTCATCACTCATTCGGAGAAAAAGGATAGGTAGGTTGGCAAGAACTGAAATAAATAAATAAATAAACCTATTATTCTGCATCAAATAGTCTAAAAATGAAAAGAGCTGGTTGATGAAAATGTTGATCAACAAGAGGACATTAGTGTAAAACATATCCTGAATGTTTGGTAGAATGTATTATGAGGAACTAATGTATGCACAGGAAATGTTCAGGTATGCATAAGCTTAATTATTTCCTTCACAGCAGGTATCATATGTTTATACACCATGAGTCACTAAGAGTAGTATTTGAGCAACTAATGTTCATAAATACATAAAATTGTACTGAAGGACAAAAAAAAAATGTGTAGGGTGCAGAGAACAACTTCTAGAATGGGCAAGTTTTCCTTGTCGATAATATTACCAAGGTTATGGCACAAGCCAATTCATTTATTTGGAGAAATATGCATTATATTCAAGACTATAGACTTTAGAATGGTACTTAGAGCTATGGCTCACTAGTGAAGAATAGGACTAGAGGCAACAAAATGATGATATAATGAAAAAATATAATTAATTCTGATGAAAACAGATCTGGTTAGTCACTCAACAGAAACTGTCATGTAACCAATGTCTTTTGGCATAAATAAAGCCGGAATTTTCAACAAAAAAAAAAAAAAAAAAAATCAATAAGTTCCTGCTCCTGCCTTCAGCTGGCCTGTGATTGATGGCAAAAAGTCTGAATTTTCAAAAAAAACAAACAAGGGGACACAAATTGAGAGACTTATTCAACATAATCTTAGATTGTGATTTGTACACCGCTCCCCCCCAAAAAACTTATTTAGTTGGGAAGGATTTGAGAAAAAAAAAGACATAAGGAATAGATTTTCAAACTTTCAGCCCTCTAGCTCTATTGATACAGCCTATACACATGATACATACAATTGGAGGAGGTAGAAACTTGATGATTTTGATGACTCAAGTACAATACACATATTATATAAGACACTTTGGATCCAAACTCGAAATAACTGTATTTATTTTTTCAACATTATTTTACAAAATGAGGTTAACGATCATCAAGATTGTCTTTGGGTTACCTTTAATATACCAATGGACAGAATTGAAGAATGTGTTCTTTTGCTCACATTACCAAAGACTAATATCTGAGAGAAAGTAAAATTGCAGGTGGCATAAAGAAAGGCAGCCAGTTCTGGTAGAGAGAGACGGAGGAAAAAAAATCCAATTGGCCAGAAGACTGGTGAGTGTGGGGCTGGATGATATGGGTGGCAATGTGAAACAGGAAATTAAACCAGTAATCCAGAGATCACAATAAGAAGAATAGGGAAAAAAAAAAAGAAATTGATGATTGAATCTGATGTGGGAAGCCAGAGAAGTGAGAAACAATGCCATGTTTAAAGAAGGTATCTATAAGAAAATATCTCAACATAGAAATGTTCCAGCTGATAACAATCTAAAAACATTTAAATTATCATAAAGACAGTCGCTACAAGCAGATCCAATCTAATTTGAGGAGGTTGATCAAAGACAGGTTCTCTTTGCAACAGTATATACCGAGATACAGTTATGTTGGGTAGATATTGTTTAATAGAAGAATTTAAGAACAATCTTAGAGAATAAATGTAATATTCTCAGCACCAAATAACACATCAGTATTCAAGAAAAGATTTGTCTATCATATGGGCTTATAGAAATACGATTGTACACAAATCTGATTGACAAGTATACATACAGCTACTAGGATTTTACAAGGATATCATAGCAGATTTGAGCAAGTGGTGCCCTTAAGCTGGCTACAGCTTAGGCCATCCATGTTTAGGCTCCACATTTCACGTGGTCAATTACTCAGCTTGTTTGCAACAAAAAATAGACTCAAACGTGACAATCACTTCACTCTGCACTAGAGGAAAAGATGGATTCACGCTTTTCCCAAGAGAATTGATGCAAAGTGAATACAAACTGTCACAGCCAGAGTTTGAACTTGGCACGCCAAGTCCATTCTCCAAGACGTTACATGCTTGGCCATTCCACAACTACACAGAAAATATGATAAAGAATAATATAATACAAGATATTTTTCAGTTCCTGCTAATTCTCTAAAAAATTCCTATCAACAGGAAAAAAAACACAACACTAGTTTTTAGCCTATCCAAAAAAGTTGCCTGGACTATGCAAATTATTTTGGTTGATTTTTACAAAAAGGCAGAATAACAACAGTTAGTCATTTACACTTAGACTTGGTTCAAATTTCAGGATTGAATTTAAGCACTCCCCAAAATTCAAATCAAAATTAACACAATTAATAAAGGAATAAACTGATTGGAAAAAAAAACAGTTTTGATTATTAAAATTTTAAATAAGAATCAAAAAATGAAAATTTATCCATGGATATTCTTTTGAAGAAAAAAAAAATCAAGCAGAAAACAAAATACATATTCCAAGATTCCAAAGATAGAAAGAGGAATGGTTATCAGAAAATGGCTAGACAAATGGTTTAAGAAAAATCACAAGTATGAAAATCTGGCAATCCCACAAGGAAAATTCTTTAAATCTAGAGGAATAGAACAGAATAACTTGATAAATGAGCTAACCGAATACAAAGAAAACCTTTCTATTCAGAAATACTGCACAAAGGATAAATATAATCTTCATAAACACAGAACTCTAGGAACGGCTGCTGAGCAGTGATAACTTGGGCTAAATGAGTAAGAGTTTGAGCTTAACTAGAAAACATTAACCAACCTCCTTATAAACCAAAAAGGCAGACATCTAGTTTTATTAGAAAATCCCTACATAAACATGAGAAATATGAGATAAGTAATATTTTCTTTTTAAGGTTCAAACAGGCCAAATAGTTAATGGATTCATTGCCACATGACACACACACACATGTACATTTCGTGGTATGTTGCATGTTGCCACTACACGTGCTTCCAATTCCAGGGCTTTATTTAAGGCAATGTAAATAGCTGAGGCGATGCATTAGACTCAGTTCCTGCCTTAGGGCACTGAGCAGAAGATGTTCTCATTTCATTGTGCTCTACTGTATGTTGAGCTATCCAAGGTAGCAGAGAACATGTCGAATAGGAGTCAAAAATTCCACAAGACAATAATCCCACAGGAGTTGATTAATACTTCATTTTTTTTTTTTTCCCAAAAAATTGGATATATATTTACATAAAGTTTGAATGAAACCAGACCAGGCATCTTGAGTATTTGAAAAAAAAACACAGATTAACGAGTCTAACATAGAATTACAGATATTAAAATGGCTTCAAATGATTTTGTTATAAAAAGTGGACCCTTCATTCACAATGAAAGTGAATTTTAAAAGGATCAGAACATGACAAGTGTGATCTGCTGATCCTAGATTCATTGAATAAATTTACGGACAAGGAAATAAAAAGGTCAAAGCTACATACAGCAAAAGGGTTAACAATTAAAAAAAAAAAGAAAGAAAAGGAACACTTAAATAAACATAAGATACTGTTGCCGAATATAGACATCTATTATTATCAGAGCAAATTTTTATGAAAGATTATTTGTAGGTAAAAACATGAAAGAAAAAGAAAAATGTATCTATCCTGGCAATGTGAATACCTTGAAAAACGGACATTGATATCTCTCATGAACAATAGACTTTAATAAAAGAATTAAAATTAGAAAGATACAAGAGAAACAATTTGATAAAGTGAGGATATGAAATTACACACACTTTAGAGAGAAAAAACTCATTTTCAGCTTCTTTTAAGGATATAACCAGATTGATAGAGATGATACAACCATCAAAAGATGTTCTAATTTTGGAATAACGACTTGCGACACAACAAAGGAGAAATATCTTCAAATCAAGTTAAGAGCTGACCAGTTGGAGGAGAGTTTCCATAATCAAATTTGGATGTCTTTCAAAATTGAAAAGTGGATCAATAATCTTATAGTCATTCTGTAAATTACAATACACTGAATTCACCTATCACAGCATTCCACAGACAATGGCTGATTTCTGCCAAACTTAATTGAAATTTTATAATTATAGATTACACTTTTGCCTTTCTTTGAGCCTCTAAGCAAATCTGCTTATTACAGGCTACTTTGGATTCTTACATAATTAGAAATTCTTCTCAGCATCTTTTCTCTCCCCTCCCCTTTACTTTCTAACTAACGAATCACAAAACTTGAAGAAATTTCAGAAGCATAATGTTTCAGGTCTTTTACTGATTGGATATTCACTAATATTAATTAATAGTTATCATGACATAGTATATAAATATTCAAAAAGGTCCTATTTGCTTATTATAGAACATTAAAACTGTTGTGAACAACAAGCATAGAGCTTGAAGAAAATAGTTTTCATTAGTGGAATATTGATAATCAATGTTGTACCAGTTAAAATAACTAAAGGATCATTTAGAAGATCAAATAAAGATATCCTTACCTCACATAAACTAATCATCTATGCACATACCATAACAAATTATCTGAAACTATCTTGAAGGAAAAAAGATTTTCAATGAAAAACATTCAAAGAATTATCTAAAAAAAAAAAAAAAAGTTGGGTGGGGGTCCAAAATGACCTTCAAGACCCCAAAAAGCACTTTTATGAAATTAAAAAAAAAATCCATTCCAGAAGGTGCCTAGTGGTGTATTGATGCCTATTTTCTAGTCAGTAACTCCAAAAATGTGACCGGGAGGGCACAAAGACATATACAAGGGCAAGCAAGGAAGAATCTGTAGCTCACTTAGCTGGTTGGTCAGCCATTGGTGGGGCAACAGTGATTCAATATAATTTTAATTTGATCCTTCTTAGTGGATGATAGAGAGCACTTTGTTTATTCAGTATTGTATATCTGGGGGATATCACACAAAAACCTTTCTTAAAACCATTAAATTGTTCATTCTGAAAATAATCATTATGCAGAGAATGAAAAATTAGAGTTAGTAAGAATTGTTAATGAATATGATAAGACTTGACTGACTGATGTATATTCAAATGAATTAGAATTTTTAAAAGACAGGGGAGAATCTCTGTCTCCTTGTTTATCCAAGGGGGTTGAATCACCAAACAGAACACAACTATTGAATTCTTGGACCGATTTTAATTACTTTTATTGACAGTAGAACTCTTGAATGAATAGAATTTTAAAAAATAATGGAACTCTTCTGTGAATTGAAGACGATTTTTTTTTTTGACTCACTCATTAGTCAAAGGGGGATAGTTTCAATCAGAAGTTATTTTACTTGTTAAATCAAATCAAGTAGGCATAAATAATAAAATCCCAACATATCCTTAGTATCTGCCATCTTTGAACTCTCATAATTTCAATTGGCTTGAAAAAAATCTCAAGAGCCGAACTAATCTTGCTTTTCATTATACCAAAATTCTTAGAGTTAGAGGGATGAAGTCAAAATTCTTAGGGTACCAGGGATGAAGTGTAAAGGCAAGTATAAAAAGATATTTTCAAATCATTTCATCTGTCAACACTATTCTGTCTCAAATCTGGTAACTTAAGCTCTTTAATTATAGTGTTGAATCTTTAAGCCCACGTGAAGCCAGTCTTGTTTTTTAAGCTGGCAAGAATACTGCACAGAATCCTATTAAGTCTGATACATGGATACTTGCATAAAATGTACAGTAAAAAAGAGAGGCAGTAAGAAAAAGAGAAAACAACAACACATTATCCTCTCACTTCCATAACTATCCACTTCCCATTATTAGAGGATTCCATTCGGTCTAGAGTCACATCTACCATCAGCATAACTTTGGAATGGTGAAATCAACATGGATTCAAAATGGTTCCTCAAAATTATGTATTCTAATTTATGGGTTTCATGTGGCTAATGAATCTACATCTAATTCAGTAAACACATTTACGAACATCCGATCTTTCCTTATTGCATGATCACCTCATCAGCATAGAAGCTTCTGCTAACAAAATGTCATATCAACAATTCACTTTCTTCCCACAGACAAATGGTGAGAGGCAAAAAAGTCCTAAAAAGCACTTTCCTAACTGGCCCTTCAGAGTTAAACTTAAAAAGAAATTAATCAAACAAAACACTGATGCTATAGAAAATGAAAGATAATAGCCAATACATTTCTAAATTTGAAAGAAAAGGAAGGAAAAACAAAGGATAGTAAAAAGGGTAATTTGTTTCTGAAAGCAAATATGGTAACGGCACTTGAATGTAATAATGGATGATTTGTTAGACACATTCACATAAACACAAGGAAGTGTTTATAACAAAAAGGTCCTCCAATGCCATTAGTATGCATTGTTTGCTAGAAACAACCTTTCAACCACTCATCATGAGCATCTATTAGATTAGATTCTAAATGGGATACCATTTTGGTATCGAAATTAAGGTACTTGTCTGTAATAAAAGGAATAAAATTCCTCACATTATAAACTGCGGTCATCCACTACCCATTTGACTCTCGGGGAGGATTAGGTTGGTCTTTGGGAAAATATGTTGGCTTTTTCAACAAGCCATTTGACCTACACCATTGCTCATACAATACACAAGGTAACGTCATCAGCTTTAAAGACACAACATGAAATTTCATTCAAAGTTGAACATAAAAATACCCAAGAGAGAAATAAGAAAATCAATTGAATATTTCAAAGTACAGAAATCTATATGGGTCATGCAAAACTAAATATCATTCTACAGCAGTGGTTTTGAAACTTTGAAAACTCAAAGGACTCTTCTATTAGGGAAATATTCGAACAGACTAATTTTAGCTTGTGGGGGGAAAAAAAAAAGATTGGGAATATTTTCGCAATATCAATTTTCTATGATTCTACATAATCTGGTTGTTAACAAGTATGGAAAAGGGTGTCCAAATGGTGTTAATATTAGATCCAACAATAGTATAACATTCTGAGATAAATTGTAGCAGAAATGCAACAAGTTACAACTGATAATATTCTTGACAGAAAGTATTTTCAAAAGAGTATATTAACATTTACAAAAGATAAATATCAACAGCCGTGCAAGTCAAGCGTAATTTCTATAAGTTTTAATGAAAAAAAAAAAATTTTTCTGGTTGTTTCATATGAACTGGCAGATATGAAAAGCCATTGTATATTGCCTGCATCACAATGGGAATCAAGATTCTCACATGAAAATAACATTAAGACATGAGAAAAAAAAACTAACAAAATTACCAAGAAAGGGTATATCATAATGCTAAGGGCAGTTAGATGCCACATGAGATTATTTTAACATTTGAGAGAGGATGTCATCTTCAATTTGAGATTTTTATGAGGATTATTACATTTGAGAATTTAAAAATACTCTGCTACTTAAACCAATCTTGATACGCATTTGAAAAAAAAAACATGCATTTCAAATAAGCACAAAAAAGATAGAATTAAAAAGTAACAATGAAAGAATGATGACAGGTTTGTCATTTGGAATAAGTAGTATAGATCTGACAATCCTGAAAAGACTTATAAGAATTACCTCAATTCTTATTTGTAGGCAGCAGTAATGATAGCCTTTTAAATCATGTGCAGAGGCACATACAGTTATTTCAAGCCAAGAAACAGAAGAGAAGAGTTTGAGCATTGAAAATCAACTTCAAACCTAATATAAACCAGATAATTTTCACACGCACAACATATATATATATATATATATATATATATATATACATATATACATATATATATATATTTCATATATTGAGCAACATTAATCACCTAAGATGACAAAAGATTATATCCTTTTTCATATTCAATACGAACAAGTACTTGTTAGTTTGTGTGTTTCAGCACTTTTGGCTATACCATTTTGTCTACAGACTTGAAAATGGCATCAGTATTCAACTAAACCCCTTCTAAAACCTTCTGTTAGGAGGGGGGGACTCTTTTGACCTTTTGGGTACCTTATTCTGATGGGTTTATCAAGGACATCTAGATTTGGGAGATGTATTTTCACTCTATTTTAGTTGTTTTCAGGTAAAAAATGACAGGGATATCATAAATAGAATTCACTTTGACCATTATTCTTCGATGCAATTCTTTTTACATGACTTCATATTTTGACATTACAGTTGTTCAGTTAATAACTGTGATGTCTGATTTTTCAAAGCATAGAAAAAAAAAATGGAGAGGTGGCAACTTATACAATACAGCAAAAAAGAATGCATGTAAATCTTACTGTTCTTAGAGGGAAATAGAATGATTAACATATTACTAATAGTACTGTACAGTAAAGATAATTCTAAAAAAATATCAAAAATATGAAATTTTAACCACAACTTGAATGTAATATTTCTTAATTCAAAATTTATGGTTTTGAAAATGATAAAGGGGTCACTGCAGTGTCCCTTTAAAATATAACATGGTAGATCTTGATGCAGAAACATATCATCCTCCATTTCAAAGCTACTGAAAAACATAATTAACACAAATCTGTAGTATATTTGAGAATTCAAATGAATATGATTTACAAAGGTCAAAAGTCATATATTATTATAGTTCATTGATAGCAGAGTAAAAACTAAATGGTAAAAATAGAGCTTCACCAGAATATTTCCTTTATAGAAAGGGTTTGTGAGTTTTCAAAGTTTTGAAACCATTGTATTGAAAGAAATCAGTTGGGAGAGAGATTGTACTCATCCTACAATAGAACCTCATAAATCTCTGTGATAATTCTATGTTGGTGCCACACCAACACTTGCTCAAGGGTACCATTATCAGTTTATTTCATCTTTTGGCATTGGCTTCAATCTGACTTTTCACAGCCATCAGGGCTACAAGATTATACAAACAAACAATAACAGATGAGAATAGGCCGGGGTGAGAATGGGGGGGGGGGTCTATGAGGCGTGGCTACAACTCTGAGATTCTGTCTAAGTGGCCATTAGTATGGTAACTATGGGTTCAGAACGGTTCTGTTCTTTGAAGTAATAATACCAGGACCAAAGCTGATAACACTATTGTTAATGGTGTCAGATACAAAGAACCCCATATAGTTTATCTGCGGTTCTGTTAAAATAGACTTGGAATGGGATAAATTGGTTCAAAGCTAATTGGCCACAAAGAGAAACAAGCTTGGCTGTACTAGGGTCAAACTGTCTTGCTTCATTAAAATCCAAAAGGTAAACAAAACAGAATTCATTTCTCCTCACAATATTTATAATTCCAAAACTACAAATACCATTTCAACTCCATTACTAGTAGTTCAAGTAAATTAGATTAGTAAACTTTACCAAAATGAGTCGATATAAGTTGAGCTTTAGAAGTAAGAGTATATTCGTTATCAGCTTTTGCATGTATAACTTTGTTACTGTTATTTTTGCATGCTGGTCATTGTCATCCAATATAGTTGTTACATATGAAAATAAAGTCAAAACTAGATAGGAGTTAGACAATAAATCTCATCTACAAGTATTGGAAAATTCAAGTTTTGTACTATTCAAGAAAGATCAAGAAAGACAATTAAATTGAAGTGCAGATGAACTGAGATGACACAGTATCGATGTTTGCAATAATAATTATTCCCTATGGATATTTTCAGAGCGGAATGTTTCAGCTGACTAATAAAGATGGGAAATTAAAAATTACAATAATAGAACAAGGGGTGGTAACATGCATAATGTCAATTTAGATTTAGTGATACTAACACAATTAACTTGGCGTATCATGACACCGAAATTTCAAAATAAATTCAATTCCTTTCGATGTCAGTGTGTGTTAAATCCATTTTAGTTTGGTCAGAACAAAAAAAGTATCACGTTAAAAAAAACATTATCAGAGGAATCTTCATTCAAAAACTGCAATAATTATGTAAATACAGATGTGGAGATTTCATTGGTATATCTTGAAATATTAATTTTGATACATTTTATTTAGAAGCTGTCATGTTACCCATGGTGACACACCCAAGATTTATCAAATATATAAATCTAAACTTTTATCCTCTCTAATGATTACATCTATAATGGCACAACAAATTCTGGTTGTAGTGATGAAGAAGGATGAAGCAATAATCACATTTGTATTTAGGAAGCAGTTGCATTTGAACCCATGATATACAGACAAGGTTTCGGCTCCTCTTATCACTGCACAGAAAAATGGAATGTCAGTGGTCAGGGATGAATGCCAATTTTACTGTAAGAATATGGCTATAATATCTATAATGGTTCATATACAGAACAGAAAATTGGGTAGAGATATCTTTTTTTTAATGTCTCTTAAATATCCTACTTGAAATAATCATTTCGTTTGTTTGTTTGTTTATCCATGCAACATCTCCAAAAGTTTTCAATGAATTTCAATTAAATTTGGTGTAAGGGTGGGCAATCAGCTGAGGAAGAATTGATTGGTTTTAGGAGCAGATCTAGGAATTTTTCAATTGGGAGATATCCTTTTTATACATCAGGATAATAGTTAAACAGATGGAAATTTGAAACGGTCACATTCCCAGCATCTTTTCTAAATACGAACAGATTTTGATACAATTTTCAGTGACAGCAGCATTTGTCGAGATTTGCTCCATGAGCACTTCCTACAAGGCGAAAATGAATCAACTCCCTATCAGAAATTATAAATAACTTTTGTATAACTGCGAATTTTTCACTGGGATTAACAAAGGAATCAAGAAAATGTTCAATAAGGGGTTTCTTCTCACCCACCTTGAAGTTGCTATGTGAATTTCTCAAATGACATGATTAATGAATTCAGTTATTATAAAAAGGGCATAAGTTTTACAGCTGTAAGATTTATTGATGTACTATCAACTTACCACTGTTTGAAATGACAAAGACCTTGGTGATATTTTAAATGGTCTAATATTTATTATATTTAGTCAGCCATAACAGAAAACACTTAATTTCTGCTCTACTTCCACCTATTCTAGACAGAAAAGATCTGGCAATTCACAATACAAATGTTTGAAACAAAAAATGTAAAAAGAACATGTCTGGTTAGTCACTCAGTAGAAACCATCAAGAGGCCAACGTCTTTTAGTAGCATGTCAGGTCAGGGGTGATCAATCAAAAAATTGGCAAGAGGGGTGATCAATGAATAAGTTACTTTTCTTGACTTGTGATCACTAAAAATTGTGAATTTGAAAAAAAAATAAACAAGTGGATACAAGCAAGAATCAATTTAGCATAAACCTACATTGTAAATTGAAGCACCCACTCAAAACCTGGGGGGGATGCAGAAAAAAAAACAAAAAAAAATGTTTTCCCAAGGAGTAAATGTTCAAACTTTCAAACCCTCTAGTTCCATTGGTGTGGCCTGTATATATGGTACATGGGTAGCCGGCCTACCAGCCAGCCAGCTGGAACAAGTTAAAAACTGAAGAAACCTATGCTGATAGTATTAGTTGATGGTTTCCAAAAGAGAATAAGAGTGAATGCATGTATTTTCTGTTTCATGGAAGTCCCAGATATAAGAGTAGTTTTGTGCAGAGCAACTGAGTATCAGTTTCTCCGCTTTCTTCTCCATATATATATATTTATGGTTGTCTTATGACACAGATAAGTGTTAAGCCTTATCATTGGGTGGAAATATAATATAAAAACTCTTCCTAATGTGATTTTTACCATGTCTCATATTGCAAGAATTTTACAAAATAGTATTATCTCACAAGTTACAGAAGAGAAGGAAATCATTACAAATGAAGCAATCATCTATCACAACTCAGATCAAAGATTTTCCAATACAACCCGGGGAACAATTATCAAAATCTGTTTCCTTATAGTTTTCAGGCACAGAGATTTGTCATGAAAATTTCAAAATAAAATAACAACTAATTACCAATAGGTTTCAAAGAATTGCTCCGTCAAATTATGTCAAAGACATTAGAAGAACTTGTTACTGAAAAGTTGACAGCTGTTTTCACCATTACACAAGGATATATTACAGGAAAAAGGCAGCCTGCCGTTTACTAATACAGCCTTTAGGCAAGTCTGTCATATTAGATATGATAGATTGTTTTGTTTTGTTTTTTTTAGCGGGGGCTGGGGGACACACGCTAAAAACATAAGCAAGTAGGCAAACAGTTATAAGATGTTTAGCTAGGAAGAGATGTTATGGAGAGGAATTAACAAAAATATAAGCTCTGTGTGTATGTGTGTGTGTGTATATATATATATATATATATAAGCGTTGTTCCATGCGTAATAATTTGTTGCAGTCAAATAATTTTATTCTAAATGTACAATTATTTCATTTCCAGTTGAGAGGCCACTCTGATTTGTCTATATATTGTTCATAGCAATTGCCAAGTATATGTGTTAAGGAATACAACAAATTCTAATAGAAAATGGAAAAGAGATGAAATGATAAGCATTTTAGCATTGACTACACTTGAACCTGCTTCATGTAAGCATAAAGTCTATTTTATCACAGCCCACTAGCATTACTACTACTCCACACTCAGCTACAGTTCTTTTGTCCATCAATTAAGTATTTCTGGCAGTGGGGCAAACAGATTTGGTGATTGAACATCGAGTTTGGCAATGTAGGGCCTAAAATTTGTTTCAGAAAGTTTTGACACTCAATCTACGTAATAAACATTGAAAAAACAGAAAAAAAGTGATTGCTAGGGATCAGTGATAAGAGTATGTGTTATAAACAATTGAGTTTTAATTGTCCATCCTCCACATTTGGATTGCAATCTATATATAGATGATTATAGGAGTTGAATATGTAGTGCTGTTAATAGACATATTATAACAAATTTTAATCTGTTGGCATAGTAAATAGATGGACCTGATAATATGTAAGCTTCCACTTTTAGACAACTTGAATAGATGTAAGATGTTAGATTAGATAGAGGCGTATCCAAAAAAAAAAAAACTAACTTGTTCCGATGCTTGTAGTGAGAATTCAACTCGCTCGACAATATACAAAACACTTGATAGAAAATGGATCCAGAAGAAATATTCATAAAGCATGTATATAAACTTTTCTTTCTCTTTTAAATATCACATAAGTACAAGGGGGTGCAAAATGGGCCGACCATTTTGAAATGTGTTTGGACAACTGTTTGAACTTTCAGACAATACAGTCACAAAAAAAATCAAAATATGTTACTTCAGTTTTCAAGTTGGTCCGGCTGGCAATGTAAGCATGTATTGTATCATATATACTGGCCACACCAATGGAGAAAGATGGCTGAAAATTTCCACATTTACTCCTAATTACATCTAGAAAAATAGATTTTTAGTGGGGGGTTACTAAGTAAGTTTATGCAAATCCCTTAGTTTGTGACAATTTGCATTTTTTTTTTTTTTTCCGAAATTCAACTTTTTTAGTGATCACTGCCTAACAAAAGGGAAGAGGAGTAACTTATGAATTGATCAACACTTTTAACAATTTTCAAAAAATGTTCAATCCCTCAATGCTGCCAAAAGACATTGGTCATGTGACAGTTTCTATTGAATAACCAACCAGTTTTTTTGTTTGGTGTGTGCGTGTGCGTATATATATGTGTGTCTTTTTAATATGACAGTAGTTTTAAAAGTCATGGAGACAATTCATATAGTAACCAATCATTCATTGCTAGTTGAGTTGATGTTGATCAAGACTGTGGCTGTAATCTTGTTGCTTTTTAGAATGTTGGTTATAACGTTTAAAAAAAACAAAAAAACAGTGCACCGAAAGAATCAGCATGGTTAGGTTAATTTACGCCAGCTTGTATAAAAAGATATCTTTTTTTTTTATGTAACACAGGTAGGAGTAATAAATAGGCAGCAGACCTGATGGCTAAATCGACTGTAAGCCCACTTGTGCATGCATAAAGAAGCCCATATTGCACTCTGTAAATGGCCCTATGTCTAAGAGCAATGTAGACAATCATGGGCATGTGGTCTGTGTGTCTACCTCAGCCCATTATATATTTACAGTGATAAAGCTGCTTGTATTACAGTGACAAATACCCACAAGCCATGGCCAGATAATTGGCCACCTCTGCAATATTTTAAGAAAAAGAGGGAAGAAAAGATATTTTAGACAATTTGCTACTTTTATAACTTTCTCGGATAACAAGAACTTGAGAAATATACTCGCCTTTTAGGTACTTTCACATCTGAGAGCTGTCTCTCTTGAAGAATTATTTTGGTCAATTCTTGGTTTATACCATACAGCCAGTACAACTTCTTGAAACATGTTCATTTTATCTTTTAAAATCAATGATGCAAATACAGTGTTACCTCTCACGGCAAAGGACTCTTATAACGAAATTTCAATTAGTGAGAAGCCCTGATTGAAAAATGAATCTCTTAACAAAATAATTTTAGTAAGAGTGAGGAAAAAAAACAGAGTTTAATAAAATTATCTAGGAGCTGCTAGATTTCCTTGATGTCTATCTAGGTTTATATCTAGTATCTAGGGACTTATTTTCAGACAAAGAGAAGGACAGACAGACAATTTCCAAATTATGATAAGATTATTTACCTATTGCCTCAAACATTTATTTGTATTTATACATTATTCAAGAGGTAATCAGTATATCACACGTTATTTACAAAGTTATTTTTGACGCTTTGGGGGTTCCATATTTTCAGCTGGTATGAATTATGGGAATACCATCAGTCTAATTATTCACCTGAAGTAATTTGATCTAAGGATATATTTTGTGGAATGGATTGTTCGTGTTAAGTCAAGTACCACTCTACATTTAATTCTTATCAGAGAAAAATCCCTTGTTAGATATCATTGACAGAAAATTCTAGTCTAAGACAATAAAAAACAAGTTTCACAAGATAGAGATTCTATTCCAAGCATAAATCATACAAATCAACATTATTGTATTATAGATGATAAAAATTGACTTTGTTACCTCATGTAAATTTACTTTGCTGACGATGTAGCAGTGCACTACTTTGGACAAAATATTTTGCAATCATTATTCCCAGGTCAGCCTACATATACTTCTTCTAAATAACCTGTCAACATACAAAAAGCTGCACACATTTATATATATATATATATATATATATATATATATATATATATACACACACACACATACATACATATCCATTTCTCTGTGGAAATTCCCATGGTCATGAACGCTATCACTCTACTAAGTGCAGACCCTGTGTACATCAGAGTACTACAACATATATACAATCATAGCAACTCCTTCATCAGGCTATATGAAGACTCAGAACCCTTCCAGCTCTAAAAAGGAGTAAGACAAGGTGATACTAGCTTACCAAAATTCTTCACAGCCTGCCTCAAGATGATCTTCCGAAACCCGGACTAGGAGAATAGAGGAATCAAAATAGACAGCGAATATCTGAGCAACCACAGATTTCCTGACGACATCATCCTTTTTGCAGAGAACCCAAACGACCTCTATCAAATGAAGAAAGTAAGCCTACACATGATCTTCAGTAAAACAAAGGTCATGTGCAACAATCACATCAAGAACAAAACTGTCAAAATCGAAGATGCAAAACTGGAGAAAGAAGACCACTACATCTACCTAAGACAACATATCTCTATGAAACCCACAAAAGAAGAAGAAATTGAACAAAGAATCACCGTAGGATCCTGGGGAAAAGTCTATATCCAATGATGAGCAATGAAAAACTGATGATGATGATATATACACACAGTTCTCAATTATAAATATATATCCATATCTTATTAAATATATTCATATATATATATATATATATACACATGCATACATATATATTCATATATAGATAATTTCATAATATATATCCATTCTTTAATTATATTAATACCCATTTCTTGATGATATATATTCATATATATTTATATTTCTTTATACATACATATATTTGACGCAATTGAAAATCATCTTGATATATATATATATATATATATATATATATATATATATATATATATATATCCAATCCTCAATTATGAATACACATCCGTTTCTTAATAATGAATAGAGATCCTTTCATAAAAATATATTCATTTCTTATATATATATATATATATATATATATATATATATATATATATATATATATATATATGATAGATTGAGAGAGAGAGATCCTTTCATAATATATATATATATATATATATATATATATGATAGATTGAGAGAGAGAGAGAGAGATCCTTTCATAATATATATATATATATATATATATATATATATATATATATATATATATATATATATATATATATACATATATATATGATTTCAGAGATCATTTCATGAGATTTATAACTATGTATATATATGTATATATGGAAAAAAAATTATAATAAATACTATATAGGAACTTACCTGAAATGATCACCTGTCATTATCCGGTTGATACATCACTCAATTTAGACTATATAAATAGTGTTAACAATTGAACAGAATGGGGCTGCTGCCACCGATAGGGTACCCACTCCAAAGTAACAGTGCTTTTACCATTGATCTACACCATTGACAGTAATGTGAAGTTCAAATGAATGCTTTCAATTCAAATTCTCATCATGTTTATTCTCAGTCTTTTTCATCTCTTTCAATGCAAAAATATGTATTCAAGAAATCAACATTTTTGGTCGGACAGAATGAGCAAGAAATTGCGTTATATCGAAAACATTTAAAAATGACATCCCATAAATACATGGTTGATATATCACTCAATACAGACTACATTAAATTCTTTATATATCTTTTAATTTTATTTATATAAATATATCTTAATTCCATTCATATATATATATATATATCTTAATTCTATTCATATATATATATATCTTAATTCTATTCATATATATATATATCTTAATTCTATTCATATATATATATCTTAATTCTATTCATATATATATATATATATCTTAATTCTATTCATATATATATATATATATATCTTAATTCTATTCATATATATATATATATATCTTAATTCTATTCATATATATATATATATATATATATATCTTAATTCTATTCATATATATATATATCTTAATTCTATTCATATATATATATCTTAATTCTATTCATATATATATATATCTTAATTCTATTCATATATATATATATCTTAATTCTATTCATATATAAATATATCTTAATTCTATTCATATATATATGTATCTTAATTCTATTCATATATATATGTATCTTAATTCTATTCATATATATATATATCTTAATTCTATTCATATATATATATATATATCTTAATTCTATTCATATATATATATATATCTTAATTCTATTCATATATATATATATATATATCTTAATTCTATTCATATATATATATATATATCTTAATTCTATTCATATATATATATATATCTTAATTCTATTCATATATATATATATATCTTAATTCTATTCATATATATATATATATCTTAATTCTATTCATATATATATATCCTAATTCTATTCATATATATATATATCCTAATTCTATTCATATATATATATCCTAATTCTATTCATATATATATATCCTAATTCTATTCATATATATATATCCTAATTCTATTCATATATATATATATATCCTAATTCTATTCATATATATATATATATATCCTAAATCTATTCATATATATATATATCCTAATTCTATTCATACATATATATATATATATATATCTTAATTCTATTCATTTATATATATATATATCTTAATTCTATTCATTTTTATATATATATATCTTGATTCTATTCATTTTTATATATATATATATCTTGATTCTATTCATTTTTATATATATATATCTTGATTCTATTCATTTATATATATATATATCTTGATTCTATTCATTTATATATATATATATATATCTTAATTCTATTCATTTATAAATATATATATCTTAATTCTATTCATTTATAAATATATATATCTTAATTCTATTCAGATATATATATATATGTATATATATCTTAATTCTATTCAGATATATATATATCTTAATTCTATTCAGATATATATATATATGTATATATATCTTAATTCTATTCAGATATATATATATATATGTATATCTTAATTCTATTCATATATATATATATATATGTATATCTTAATTCTATTCATATATATATATATCTTAATTCTATTCATATATATATCTTAATTCTATTCATATTTTTATAAATATATCTCAATTCTATTCATATATATATATATCTTTTTAATTTTATTCATATAGGTATATATAGAGATCTCAATTTTATTCATATATGTATATATATATATATATATATATATATATATATATATATATATATATATATATATATATATATATACACACACACATATATAGGTACATATATAGATCTTAGTTTTATATATATATATATATATATATATATATATTTATCTCCATCCATCCATCTCTTAATTCTATATATGTATCTATACACATCTCTTAATTTTATTTTTATATATATTCACACATGCAGTTATAGAGAAGTAAGCAATAGAGAATTGAATTAATATTACAGGGATGAATAAAAAATGTATTTTGTTTATTGGGTAGAACAGAATGAAAAAAGCACAGAGCATCAACTAATTTTGGATTAAGAGAATAAGCGTCAGATAAAAACCTATAAAACTAAAAATGTTCTAATAACATATTTATCTGAAGAGCCAATTTTCCACAAAGGAAGCACACACATATTTTTAAAATCGCAGGTATGATTATAACAAATGCTAGCACGATTCAGAAAGCAGAATGTTTCAAATCCATTTCAATTAGACCCCAACTTAAACAATTTATTTTATAAGGCAAGCTAAGATGCAAGAAAGATAATTTACTTTGCTTTTGTTATTAACTTACCTTTTGTGAAAACATTTATATTAAATGGCAACCGTAAGGAAATGGACTACAATGGTTTCATGATATTCTGTCATGACTCCCATCAGAAAATACAATTGCAGAAAGAATTATGCCAAGACAAAACTTACTGTGCATCTATAGACAAAATTTGAGCAAGGTTCAAAAGTAAAAAGAACAATAAGGGACATATACATTAAACAATAGTCGAAGTGTAAGATTATAAACCATTATTCCTGGCTGTCACTATGTCAGTTTCAATTGTAAACATGATTTCCTCTAAAGAGCAAGTCACAGCCTTACTTCTACCACCTACTCTACCTGACTGGTAGTGAATATCTGTGTTTTTTCTATGAGCACCAACATGCAGGTGTTTCTTTAGAAAATTAATTAGATGGGTCACAAGACATAGGGCCACCTGACAGGATAAATCCATCCATACTAATGAACACTAATATCAACAAAATTTCTCAGAACTTATTTATTCATCTTTATGTGGCAGTTAAAATGGCTTACACGCAGAGTTGCCAGATAAGGCCAAAAAGGAAAAAATCTAAGCTTCATCTCAGAGATTTAACCAAGACAGGTTTTGGAATGAAATCAAACTTGGAAATCGAGCAAGTCTGGAGTCAGAAGTTGATATTGAAGCTGATATTGAGCTATTTATCTCCACTTCTGCCCCAAACTGGCAACCCTGCTCACAGGTGTAACATGAGACAGCATCCCAAATGGTGAGGGGTCATGTCCTGTTAGTTGAAATAAAATAATGAAAAGTCAACAATTGAAATTGTACACATGATATGTACAGAGAAGTGTTGCTGAGGTGAACAGAGCAAGCAATTGACAGCTTGGATGGTAGCCTCTGTGACGGACAACCATCAATCCAACATCTGCAAGTACATCCTCCTGCTGGACAGCTGAATTTTAAACATTGTAGGCTCTCAAAGCTGATTGGTCAGATGACATTCTTATCAAGTGTCAAAACCCTGAAATTCTCTGTGGCTGAAAGAAGCTGTGAACATGCATTCTCTGCTCATTTTTCTTTGTTTTGTAATGTTCATCAAGTCCTTCCTAGGTTCATCTGCTGCACAAGAGGCACCTCATCTGACACTTGGTGATTTCCCTCCCGAAGGGTTTCATTAGGGTCCAGAACTAACATTGATAGGACACCTCAGGGTAGTAATATGGTGATGCTACAAGTGGTGGGGGGAGGGGGGTTTAAATGACTTTCATGAGAATGCTGGGTTGTAAGAGGAGGTGGAACTGCCAACTATGGCTCTTATATCTGTCTCAGATGATATCTACATATTTGAATGACATGAACGTGTCCGAAGGCTCTGATTTCTAGCTAAAACTCATTGTAATTCTACGATATGATCTTATATATACACACACAAAGACTTATATATATACAACACACACTCAAATATATATACTCATACACACACACACACACATATATATATATACATATATATATATATACACACACACACTCATACGTACATATATATATATATATATATATATATATATATACACACACACATTCATGCATATATGTATATAAACACACACTCATAGATACATACATATATATATATATAAACATATATATACACACACACACACACTCATGCATATATGTATATACACACACACTCGTACATACATACATACATATATATATATATACACACACACAAACTCATGCATACATGTATGTACACACACTCGTACATACATACATATATATATATATACACACACTCATACATATATATATATACATACGCTCATACGTATATATATATATATATATACACACACACACTCATACATATATATACATATACGCAAACACTCATACGTATACGTACACACACGCACTCATACGTACATACAAAAGCACATTCATACATATATACAAGCACACATACAAATATATATACACACACACACACTCACAAACACATAAATATATACACACACGCACAAACACACTCATACATATACATATATATATATATATACATATATACACACACACACACACACACTCATACGAATATGTGTACACATACACACAATCATGAATAAATATATATGTACACTCATACATGTATAAATACACACGCTCATACATATATATATACACACGCTCATACAGATACATATATATATACACACACGCTCATATATATACATACACACACGCTCATAGATATACATATGTATATACACACGCTCATACATATACATATGTATATACACACTCATATATGTACATATACACTCTCATACATACACATATACACACTCATACATACACATATACACACTCATACATATACATATACACACTCATACATATACATACTCATACGTATATATATATACACACTCATACATATATATATATACACACTCATACATACATATATATATATACACACTCATACATATATATATATACACACTCATACATATATATATATACACACTCATACATATATATATATACACACTCATACATATATATATATACACACTCATACATATATATATATACACACTCATACATATATATATATATACATACTCATACATATATATATATATACACACTCATACATATATATATATATACATACTCATACATATATATATATATACATACTCATACATATATATATATATACACACTCATACATATATATATATATACACACTCATACATATATATATATATATACACACTCATACATATATATTTATATATACACACTCATACATATATATATATACACACTCATACATATATATACATATATACACACTCATACATATATATATATATATACACACTCATACATATATATATATACACACTCATACATATATATATATATACACACTCATACATATATATATATACACACTCATACATATATATACATATATACACACTCATACATATATATACATATATACACACTCATACATATATATATATATATACACACTCATACATATATATATATATACACACTCATACATATATATATATATACACACTCATACATATATATATATATACACACTCATACATATATATATATATACACTCATACATATATATATATATACACTCATACATATATATATATACACACTCATACATATATATATACACACTCATACATATATATATATACACACTCATACATATATATATATATATACACACTCATACATATATATATATATACACACACACTCATACATATATATATATACACACACTCATACATATATATATATACACACTCATACATATATATATATACACACACACTCATATATATATATACACACACACTCATACATATATATATATACACACTCATACATATATATATATATATACACACTCATACATATATATATATATACACACTCATACATATATATATATATACACACTCATACATATATATATATATACACACTCATACATATATATATATATACACACTCATACATATATATATATATACACACTCATACATATATATATATATATACACACTCATACATATATATATATATACACACTCATACATATATATATATATATATACACACTCATACATATATATATATACACACTCATACATATATATATATATATATACACACTCATACATATATATATATATATATACACACTCATACATATATATATATATATATATATACACACTCATACATATATATATATATATATATACACACTCATACATATATATATATATATACACACTCATACATATATATATATATATACACACTCATACATATATATATATATATACACACTCATACATATATATATATATACACACTCATACATATATATATATATACACACTCATACATATATATATATATACACACTCATACATATATATATATACACACTCATACATATATATATATATATATATACACACTCATACATATATATATATATATATACATACACACTCATACATATATATATATATATACACACTCATACATATATATATATATACACACTCATACATATATATATATATACACACTCATACATATATATATATATACACACTCATACATATATATATATATACACACTCATACATATATATATATATATATACACACTCATACATATATATATATATATATACACACTCATACATATATATATATATACACACTCATACATATATATATATATATATACACACTCATACATATATATATATATATATACACACTCATACATATATATATATATACACACTCATACATATATATATATATATCACACTCATACATATATATATATATATACACACTCATACATATATATATATATATACACACTCATACATATATATATATATATATATACACACTCATACATATATATATATATATATACACACTCATACATATATATATATATATACACACTCATACATATATATATATATATACACACTCATACATATATATATATATATACACACTCATACATATATATATATATATATACACACTCATACATATATATATATATATATACACACTCATACATATATATATATACACACTCATACATATATATATATACACACTCATACATATATATATATACACACTCATACATATATATATATACACACTCATACATATATATATATATATACACACTCATACATATATATATATATATACACACTCATACATATATATATATATATATACACACTCATACATATATATATATATATATACACACTCATACATATATATATATATATACACACTCATACATATATATATATATATACACACTCATACATATATATATATATATACACACTCATACATATATATATATATATACACACTCATACATATATATATATATATACACAGTCATACATATATATATATATATATATACACAGTCATACATATATATATATATATATATACACACTCATACATATATATATATATATATATACACACTCATACATATATATATATATATATACACACACTCATACATATATATATATACATATACACATACATAAATCTATATACATATACACACTCATACATATACATCCATTCATATATCTATGCACATACATTCATACATATATACATACACATATCGCACATAACTAAATATAAATTATTATATTCGAATAAGATTTACAGAGAAAGTTCATTTATCTCAATGTAAAAACTTGAGACATTTTCAATAATAAACATTTGCAGCTCTACTACCAACTATAAAAGTTATGAGAAAAAAGAAATCCCATCAGTGATAGAGAGGGAAGATTGATGTACGTTAGAATCTGATCTTTTCTATAGCAAATACATTATGCATTGACCTTTTGTCTGTGGATATTTGACAGACGAGAAAAAAAGACTGCAGGGAGTTATCGGCAGATTGGAATAATTTGTCAGACCATTCACTCGTAAATTTGATCTATCATTGCCGCACATTTCTTTCCAGTCAATTTGGATCTCACAGGTAGAAAAGACAGAAGAGTAGAAAAGATCAGAATTCATCTGAACAGCATTTACACTCGGTTGCAAGATCCTGATCCTGACGAATCAAGGTGAAATATTCCAAGACAGTGACAATGATGGAAACAACTTGACTCTCCAGATGAATCCAGAAATGAATTGCTTGTCCGGGGGTGGAAGAGAGGAAGACAGAGGGAACAACAGGCAGAAGATGTTCCGGGTTTTCTTCAGCTTCAATAAATACAAAGCTATACGTTAAGATGAGACAGCTTGTGTTCGGATCTGAGTTATGAGGATGAAGGCATGTGAAAGATCAAGAGAGTGAAAGCTTCTAGTTTGGTAAGTTTCAGGTCATTTTGGGGCAAAGTGAAATATCTATCAGCCTCTCAGAAAAAATGCACTTACAGCACTTGTTTTCAGCTCTACACAAGAAAAAAAAAAAAAAGTTCAATCTAGGCATACCAAAAACAATGATACTGAGTGCAAATGGCATGGAGAAAGAAAAAGAGAAAGAAAAAGAGAAAGAAACATTCAACACTGTACTAAAAGTTATTGTTTCCAGGCTTATTACTGCATTTACAAGTACAACAGGAAGAGTAGTAAAAAAAGCAATTTGTGTCAGCAATTACCACCTGAATAAATCACAAACCATTTTCATTTTGCACTGAAAATTATAAAACAAATGTCTTTTTGTCAATGTCTCAATAAATAAAGACAGTGGAGGTACATAACAGCACCCTATTGCAGCACACTCATTACATCCCTAATATCCTCCACCGTAAATTCATTCAGCCCAATCACAGCATTGATTGAAACCAAGTCACTTTCCCCTCATTGTATATTTAACTGCCAAGCTGCATGGCTCGAAAACATTTAGAAGCATCGAGAAAAAAATTGGATTGGAATGAAAGGATCGAAGTGAATTTCGGCCAATATTTAACATTTTGCTTTCTCTGACTGCAACATCTAATCTGATCTCTTAACCTTTTCATAATGGTTAGACAATGCTTAACGAGGACATGTTCGGATTAATCTTCTTTACAAATAGTTATTCTGCTCTTTTATCTATAACCTTTTCTTATACGTACAAAGAGAAGCAGAATTATCAGAGAGAGATAAACAAGATATAAGTACTTGGTATCAAATATCAAGTTAGGTACAAGCAAAGCAGAACTTGCTCTCAACCTTAGAATTCAGGGAAATATTCAACACCTTTGATTTAAATCAGTTTCTATAGAAATTCTTAAAGCATACGAATTATAGAATGATATAAGATTGGTTAATCATTCTACAATATTTTCATTTCTTCCATTTTTATCAAACAAAATCAATTGCCACAATGCCAATTTGTCTTTAGGAATTTTAATATATTAATATCAACGATTCTCTTGCAGTCAGACATTTGCAATCCAAATAAAAGGTTTTCTTTTACAAAGTTCAGCTTGTATTCAATGTGGTTATGGCCAATGGCTGCAATAATAAAAAGCAAAGCAAATCAACTGATTTTATAATATATACACCAACTCACAAGGAAGAACATCAAACATCCGAGGACTTGACTATACAACTTCACAAATATATTTATTCCCAGGGGAAAACTTACAATTCATAAATTTATATAGCCTTTAAAAATGAGTTAAGATTTGTCAAATAGAAACAAGTGATAATGAAGAGGACCAAGTTATTAATTGCGACACTAACAATTGTGAATATTTCACAAGGATCAAAAAAGTAGTGGAAATTCATTAACCATCACTATTTATTTTAAGGTATTTTCCTTCTGAAGTCGTCTTCATTAGATCAGAAACTAACTTTTTTTTCAATACATACAATAAGGATCAAATTTTAATTCAAGCAAGCATTAATTTCTACTAGGAATTTTGACAACTTCTCTAATAAGATGATCATTTAACAGAGAGATAAGATTTCAAAAGAAAAAAGAACATTCAAATTAGTGTATTTAAATGTCCATCAGCTGCCCAGGTCAAAGGTTGAAGGAATATCAATAGAATAGTTGATGTATGAAAAAAAAAAAACAGTATCATATTTCCATTCTTTACCTTTTTTTGATGGAACATGATTTGCATAAACCTTTTCCAAATTTGTGTCTCAAAAGATAAACACTGATTCTAAAAAAAAAAAAATTTGAAAGAAAATAAATCCATCCCATGAGATTCTTCAAGACTATATTTCCCTACATTTCCTTGATCTACAGAAGAGGACGGTAGCTTTTACTTCAAACCTTTATGTCCTGATACCAAGACCCAAGAAAAATAAACATAGTACACACTTTGCCATTTTCATATCAAAAGAAAAAAAATCTTTTTGCAGAACATTTGAAAGTTTTTTTAAAGTTACAATTGCCTGGTCTTGTGACACAATTCCAAGTACACAATACAAAGTCCATAGAATTCTCTCCACTTCTACTTAGATGTAATAATTGTCTACTAGGATGTTTCTATGGTGGCAAGCAACACACTGCATTTGCAAGTATTTAGGTATTATGTGATGGCACCCTGATATTGAATATAGAGAATTTTCTTCTTACACATATCCTGAGAATACTATATTGGTTTCTACTGACTATCTGGAAAGGTGTTTTTTTTTTTCTCTCTTCCTTTGGAATATGGAGTAAGATCAAGAATCTTTTTATATTCTGGTCTGTTCAGTCACAAAAAGAGTGAGGAGAGAAACTCATCTTTTTATGGTGGATTCAAATGAAAATATAACAGTACCTCTGACAAATGACTGTTACCAATATTTATAAATTTCTATGACACCCCCCTTCCCCCCAAAACATACAGAGTTCAATTAGACTCCAATATTTATAAAATCTTTCTTTTCTGGCATACTTACAAGATACATAAACACCATTTATTCCAAGAAGTGTGCATTTTGAGATTTAACACGGTCACAGTAATAAAACAAAATAAAGTCCACTGATTTATGTGGAATAGTGTCATCATCTCGATATTTATAGTCACAGCACTTCATCCATTCTATCTTCCATCCTTCTTCAGGTGTTTGTCATTGACACCTGAGGGTACCACAGCCAAAACATTTTCTCCAGTCGTCCAAGAGGACAAAATAACTTGACTCATCTCACAAAGCTCTCCGCTCTTCTATCAGATTCATGAGATGATCATCATTACTTTTTATAATGACTGTGAATTTATCTCAAATAGCTTGGTTAGAGAACATCAGTAATATTGACAAAAATGATGTAGTTTCCAATTTGCAATACAATTAGGCAAGCCAGAAATAAAACTAAAATATTTGTAAAGTATATTTTGGTGGTTTACAGCGAGAAAAGTAATGGTTAAATTTGGCTGAGGTTAGAATCTGGAAAGTATTTCATCCCACTCTATAGACATCATTGTGCAGGAATTTGTCTTCCTACATCGTTGAGTTCAACATGTAGCTCATGAGGATCATGCTTAACGTTACATAGTGATGTCACAAGACAGCACATTATATTACAAAAAAAAAAACAAAAACGGGAGTCAGGGATATAGAATCCATTCAAAAACTCCAACGTTGCACGAATTGCAAACAGCAAAAAAAACAGAAAATATTTGTGCTGCAATGCCAAACACAAGGCAGTCTGGTAAATCTTGGGGAAGGTCTCTATATCCAGCAACGGACATTAATAGGCTGATGAGGATGATGTGGCAAAATCATTTGGTAGACATACTTTTGCTCTAAGTGGGTCATTCTTGTTCGACAAACCTGTTTTCAAATCTTCTTTGGAAGAAGGAATTAGTTATAAGAGAAAAAGTTCATGCAAATTGAGCACAGTTATCGGAAGAGGTTGATGATACAAATTCTACATCAAAATGAATACCAAAAGACTATCATCATTCATCACTGTCTCATAATGGAAACAAATACTTTTAAAAAGACAAAGAAAATTGACCTAATAAAGAATCCATTATGTTATGTGAGATGATCAATAAAAGTTTGCTTCCACATACAAATGGGAAGGCATGTGATTAATATGCTAAACAAATTACTTGATTCACAAAGTTGAGGAATGGTGTTGGGAAAAAGATGGGACTGAATTATATGAATTCAACAGAAGAATGTTTTTTCAACATTGCACCGGTTTTTATAGTTAAATACCTCATTTGTAAAAATTAAAATACTTCTTTGAAGTGAGAAATGGCTCAAGAAATTTTGATTACTAAATAGAAACAGATTGGTTTGGATGAATGGAGAGACAGCCAGAGAGGGTGGAAAGACGAAAGGAATAAGGTGAAAGAACTGACTATCTCTGATTTTATCCTTGACCTAAAATTAAATGAGATGAGTGGCTTCAGAGCAAAGATATTACTGACCATAACTGTTCACTAGTGTCTAAGTAGGGTTGTCAGGTTGGATAAAAAAAAATCAAAATGAAAATGCAACAATGAAAGAAAATTGCTGGATCCAAGTTACTCAAAAAATAGAAAGACCCTACCAATGTACCATCCAAAATAATTTATCAGATCAAGTCAAAGAGAGAGTAAAAAAAAATTATAAGTTTCACATTTCAATGTTTAATTGAACTATTCATCCTGGTCTCAACTCAAGAGTGCAAGCTACCATAAACAAAATGGGTGAAACAATTTGTATTAAGGAATAAAAATTGAATCTTTTCTCAAAGTGAGAAGCAATATTGAAAGTTTCAGATTTTGAATAGAAACACTGATTGCTTATGTATGAGCAGCGATGGAAGTGAATTTCTTAAATAATGAAGAAAAGGAAAGGACAGTGGTCAGTAAAGGCTATAGAAACTAAATCAAATGGGCCCCACTGCAAGAGGAAGCTCTCAGTGATAACATTCATAATAATAAGAATTAAGGGACATCATTGGAAGCCTCTGATTAAATGGAAATGAATTAGAGAGAGAATACAAACAAGGGTTGGGAAATTTTCACTCTGCCGACCCATTAAAGTGCTGTCTAATTGGATAACTGAAATTCCTTTGAATATTTCAAAGAATTTCTCACAAGACAAATGCAAAGAGAATTATAATTGATCAGAAAAAAAGCAGGATCTTAAGAAGGTTAAAAGTTGCATAGAGAAATGTGATTATCCTTCAGGCTCTCCGTGTTTGATTACCAATGCCAACTAGATGAGAGCTTGGTTAGTGTCCAACACCTGCATCATTATTTGATTATATCTTTGCCATATTCAGCCAGTGATGATTACTCTTCTATGAATAATAAACAGACAAACCCAGGCTGTGATTATAGTTTCCAAGATTCCTCCACCCACTCAACGCTTTCATTAAGGTTCCAACAAGTGCGGCCACAGACGTATCATTTCCGAATAATAATAATGAACGACAGAGATCAGTCCAATCTTTGCACGATTGTTGGGAATAGGATTGAGTTATATACTGATCCTCACAAAGTTAAAAATATGTCAACAATAGTTTGCAAGCAGTGTAAAAAATATAAGAAATAAGAATTGTTCTTTGTTTATTTCTGTACATTCCTTGTGGAGCATAGGGCCACAACAACTCTGATGTGGTTTCAGTTGCAAGTAAGTTTTATGGTGTGGGGATATTAGCAGTAAGAGTATTCCATAAACACACGCACAAATAATGAGAAAGAAAAACCCACGCCAGCCTCATGGCTAAAATAGTTAAGTATTTTTGCCAGTACCAGTGATTGGTGTTTTAGCCCAGATAAAGGCGAGGTTTCACATTCTTTTTTTCAAGGCAAGGACCTTTTAACTTGGGAGATTGGTGCAACATTAACTTCCGATCCTGATTTAACCTTGGTAAATAAATATTGAGAAAGAAAGTAGAAAGGGAAGTAAGACTGAAAATCCTTCAAGTTATTATTGATTCAATATCATCTAAACTTGTTCATCAAGTAAAAGCTGACTATCTATGAACTTGTTTTTTAGAGTTTCAATTATCCTTCATTCTCCAGCTTATGAGACATCCTCACATCTTCGCCATCTCTTAATTTTAGATGGAATATTTTTATTCTTGGATCTTTGTACCAAGGGAATGATGACATCATTTGGAAAAATGTAAACACAGCTTGTTCACTGCCACATTCCACATATGCGTTGAGCTATGTTAAGTACTGCCTCTGATGCATAGGGTCGGTAACTTCAAGACTGGACATAATGTAGAGAGATCACAAGATAGCCCAGTATATTAAAGAAAAAACAGGAATCATAGATATTATAGAATACATTCGAAAACTCAAATGGCAAGACATGTTGTAAGAATGTTTGATAAGCACTGGACATAATGACTTACAACATGGATCCCCAGAGTTCATACATAAAATTGTGGAAAAATTTGTATTCTTGGATCATCGTACTCTGAGCATGATTATATCACTTTGAAAAAATATAAGCTCAACTGGTTCATTGCCACACTACGTATTTATCCCAAGTAAAGCATTGAAATGTGCCTATTCTGGACAGGTTGCAAAAATGGTTGACAACATAGATCCCTGGAGAGCACATGCGAAATTGTGACCAATAGAAAGTAAGATGGCTCGATGAACTAGACAAATTCAAAAACTACTCGCTTCGTGATGCCCATGATAGAGAGTTTCTAGCAAATCTCGAGGAGGGTCCATGTCCAACGATGGACACTGGAAATGATAATGATAATGATAAAGTAATACTTAGAGCAACACACTTGACTCAGTTTCATCCTGGCAGCACTGAGCTATGAAGGTGTTCATTCTATTACACAATATGTTGTACCATCCAAGGCAACAGGGAATGTGGCAAAGTGCAGAACTGACATAACAGTTCAAAATGATCCAAATTGCTTCCAAACAAGAAGGGCAGTAAACATATGTACTTCACATAAATGAATCACCGTACCTCGCATACGTACATAATCATCTAAAATATTCTTTAAAAAAAAAAAAAAAAATCTTTCATCTTTTACCAGAAATTATATAGAAAATACCAGAACATGATTGGGGCATTGTCAGTCCCAAAATGACCATACGGACCCCCCCCCCAAAAAAAAAACACTGTTTTGAAGAACAAAAAATCTATTTGTAGATGATGCCTAATGGATTACTCATGCAAATCTTCAAGGTTGTAGCCCCAGAAAGGTGGCCACCAGTACCAAGAGACACACACACGCACACAAGCAAAGAGTCTGTAGCCCTATTCACTGGTTGGTCAGGTGGGCAATTTGTAAGGCTACACTGATTTGATTATGATAGAAAGATGTACACAGAAGAGTTATAAAAATTGAAACCTGTAACGGAAAAATCTGTAATATGTACTGATCAATGAGACAAGAAAATCCTATTTGTATTCAATTACCATTCAAGATGAATCAATTGAAGACATGTCCTTGACTAAATTGACAACATTTTCATTCAATTCATTCAGCTTCTGTATTGCTCTAACCAAGAATGAAGAGCTTCCACTGAAGCTAAAGTTTCATTTTAATCACATTCACTTGAAGTACAAGTGAACCCCAGAGATTTCTATTTAAGCTTAACAAGGATTCATTAAGTGAACACACGAGGACCGATGCTAACTCCAAGTAATTATTATCAAGATAAATCTTTGGTCAGAAGTGATTAACTTCGTACTCAGCAATGATATCTATTTGATAAATAACCTGAAATAAATTTTGCTCAAAAACAGCTGAATTCTTGAAGCTGGTAGTTTCAGTGTTAAGTATGAACCTATTTTCATTTTCAAGTCCACATTAAATGTAAACATATCAAAAGATAAATATAGATAGAAAAGATACCAAGCTCATTTTGTAAACCATTACTTTATAGGAGTGCTTCACACTTGTGGCCTGTATCCCAATATGGTTCAACATTTTGAGAATTGGTCAAATCTTTAAAACAAAGCATTATTTTACTGCAGCCCTAATTTTGTTTTGTTCATACTTCTCAGCAATTCATTATGCTGTCTTTGTGGGTGAACAAAAAAATTTTCAAAGTAGCATTCCAAGGGAAATTATGAGTCATTGCTACACATCTATGCTTATTTTCACCCTCTAAGTTAAGCAGCTGTGATGCTGAAATCAAGTTACCTTGATGAAAAAAGTACCAATATATTTTGAACCATAGATTAATTGCTAGACACAAACAAAGGGATCAATTTAATATAAACTTACATTGAAAATTGAAACCCCTACCAAAAACTTATTACTATAGGAATTTCCAAAGTGTACAAAATTTGAAGTTCCTGCTATGAACAGTTTGGGCTGAGCAAAGTCCGGATACATATATAGATATAAATGTCAGAATACATTTATGACCTAAGCAACGGAGTGTAATTTCTGCCTGTTGTAGATAGTGATTGGATTGGGAAAAAAAAATAAATAAAAAAATAATTTAACCTAGAATCTACAAAATAATTTATGAAGTTGAATGTTTCAAGAGAGTGGTCCTCGATGTGAACACAGCAAAATTAAATTAGGGAATTATTTTCCAAAATAGTTTCAGAATCTGATTCCAAGATAAGAATGATTTTTAGGAGAGAGAGAAAAATATTGATGATAGTCAGTGAGAACAATCAGGGTTTATGTATAAAGGGGGTAGGGGGTTAAATGATGAAAAACCAGTGAATGACAAATTGCTACAAAGCATGAAGCAATATGAATTGTCTCCTGAGGGACAGAAAAAGGTAATGAGGATAAAATTATTCATCTACTTACTTGAATCGGATATTATTGATTTTTTTCATCCCAAAGCTCCACATTCCTCCAAGTTTACGCTCCAACTGTCCATTCAAAATATGTTCCCAGAGGTATAATCCTGAAAATAAGCGGGAAGAAAGGATTTTTGAATAGTTCATACAAAGGATTTTTAAAGATTCAGAATTTCCAAAAGGATGGTAAATGATACAGTGTAGAGCAAGATTTGAACCATTTCACAAACCTAGCAGCAAGAAATCACGCTTCATAGTTAAAAATAATAAGAGACAAGTAGTAAAGCTTGCATGAACCATGGCAAGCCTTTGGCAGAGCAAGCTCAACTTTTAAAAACAAGAAGATCCCATTAATCCTAAAAAAAAAAAAAGGTATACAAGCGATGCATCCTACCAATAGTCACTGATGGAGCTGAAACATGAAACCTAACTCATACTTAGAAGCATGCAACATGAACATGGAAGAATCATGCTCAACCTCACATGAAGAGACCACAAAACAGTATAATACATCAAAAGAGAAAACAGGAGTTTTAGACATCATAGAATCCATTAAAAAAAATTCAAATGGCAATGGGTTGGTCATATTGCAAGAATGTTAGACAACCCATGGACATCACAACTTACCACATGGATCCCCAAAGATCGCAAGCGCAAGCTAGGCCAGCAGAATGGAGAGGACAAATTTAGAAAAAAATGGCTCCTCTATGCCAAGATAGAGAAGTGTGGCAAACCCTGCGGAAGGTCTATGTCCAATGACGGACATTTAAAGACTGATGATGATGAGTAAAGTTTGACTGGGATAATGCTGCCAATAATAGGGCCTAGTAAAAAGAAAGAGGAAAATTCAACTAAGTTGCGATGAGTTATTGATCAAAGACACATACCCACAACAAGGTTTACACTCACTGTTACATAAGGATAAGAGCAACCGCAACAGTGATGAAAATGTTCTCATCCCCCTAAGGTAGAACTTGAGCAAAAGGTTAGTATCAGGGCCAAGCTCAAATACTCTGAAACCTTTGATAAGAGTTTCAATTTCCTCCAGGCTATTTCAGCGATAGCAAAAGAGCAAGAAAGGTCTTTTAGGCATACAAAGCTGGGCACATAGAAGCAGATTACAAATAGCCAGAGCAACAAGTCAGAAAATCAATCATTATAATACAAAAAAAAAATACAAAATTTGCAGTTTCAGGTTCAAACACAGAATACAGCAAAGGTTGGCATTTATGGAAGCTGTGAGTATTAGTTTGATAGAAGATGATTCCTTTGCCAAACTGTTTACATGGTGATGTGTACGTATGAGGTCAAAAAGGAAGTCATTAATAAATAGTATAAAGGTGATCCGGGGATATCAAAGAGGCTTTCTGACAGTTCAATTAACAGGTTGTTTCGATATCAAAACACTTGAATGTTTGTTTTGAGAATATTTATGAGACATGCATCCATTATCGAAGTCCATGCTCTTGGGCAAAACCATTCCAGCTTTGTATTTGTGTGAAGAAGACAGAATCGACGTAATGGTTACGAAATAGAAAATAAATATTTAATTTGCAAGCTTGAATATGACAGAATCATTGTAAATATCATAAAATAGGAAATAAATATTCAACTCGCAAGCTCATTCAATTTTAGCTGCAATGAAATAACTTACATGAATATCATGATCAATGCTATTTTGGTTGGTCATATTCACATTCAACATAAGATGAAAGAAATTGACAGGAAATCTAGTCGTAAGTGATGTTTCATAATATAGTTTACTTGAGTATATCAATAAAAAAACATTTCGATGCACGATTTTTTTCAGTCTTTCTGGATATACAATTTATATTAGAAAAAATTCAAGATGGTTCCAAGTAACACTATGTTTAATCGCACCATTAAATTGACAATTTGAATTCAATAAAAATATGGGTTACATTCGATCATGTCTACTAATAATAATTAACAAAAAAATATCAACATAAGCAACAATATAAAGGAAATGTTCACAAACAAAGCTTGAACATTAGTTTCCGCCCATGTCTCTTTCAAGTCATGAAAATCTGAAGATAATATTTGTGATACTATATACTGAAGCTATTCAATGACATAAGAGAAAAAAAAGTAAATCCAATTAAAATAAGCAATTGCAAAAAGATAATAGTAAACTAACACAAATACTTATTCATCAGGAAAGTCTACTGAATGGAACTCCAATTATTTTTTTGCTCAATTTGTAAAATAACAAGTCTCACCAACCAGGTATCAGATTTCTAACTTTGAAAACTTCTTCACAAAACTATTCTGAGAAATACAGAAAGTGTGATTAAAATCCATTAAAAAGTTCAGATAACATAAATGGTCCTTGTGTAGTTAGTAATCAATAATTGAAGATGAATGTAAAATTAATACCTTGCATAAATGAATCATCATAGCCTGTTGTGTATCTGAACTAATTATCTTACACATATAAAATCTTTCATCTAAAAAAAAAATAAATATATATATATATATATATATATATATATATATATATATATATATATATATATATTAGCACAAGATTTAGGCATTGTTGTTCCAAAATAATCATAGAAACCCCAAAAACATTTTTTTGAAAGAAAAAAAAAATTGATGTATCCATGAATATTTTCAAGCTTGTAGCCCAGTGTGACTAGGAGCACCTGAAAATACACACAGACATTGGCTGGTCGGTCAGGTGGGCCATTTGAGGACCTGAAGTGATATGATACTACCCAAAATTCACAGTGAATTAAATCTTAGCTCCCAGTACAGTATAATATAACAAGTTGAAAATCTACTAAATGATAATTTTGAAAGAAAAGTACCAGTTATGACTGTGAAATCACTGAGTTTGAGAGAAGTTACTTATTCAGAAATGAAATTTTCAAAGTTTTAATCAAAATATGCAGAAAGAATATTTTTCCAAGAAGAGCAGATGATTTTTCAATTTTCCTTCTAGTACAATTCAAAATTTCATAAAATAAGGCAACCAAATATGAACAAGACTTGAACAAGTTTGAAAGAATTTTTGTCTCTTGAGCTTTGAAATCATACTGCAATGCCATTTTTTAACCATTAATGATGAGGTTTGGTAGTTGTAGTTTCTAAAATTCATCATTGTGAAATTATGGTTGTATAAGTCACATGTTACCCAAATTACTTGATTACAAGGAAATTGGTTCCTTTTTTATGCTGTAATGCCTCAATGTAGACACAAGGTGTCATGTTAAAATTTCATATTTATTATTTCAAAAAATGTTCCCTCTAAGCAGCTAAATTGGTGTAGTTATGACTGAATTAGTTTCTTCCAGAGTTATTTTTTCCTTGATAAATTGCTGACAAGCTCCAAATTAGATATATTTTGAAAATATCAGGGGTAGTTTTACCATTTGTGACTGTCACTGGAGATTTTAATCTCTTTCCTATTTTACTATAAGATGAAAGTTGCAATTGAGCTGAAATGCAGATCAAATATTTTCTGAGGCTCGGGTCCCTATTCTGGGGTAGTGGGGGGGGATCAAGTTTTGCACTTCCCAACTTTCATTTGCTCTCTCTCCAGTAAACGTGGATACTGGGAAGATAGTGGAGGAAACTCCATTCATTTCAAAAATTGATAGACATCTCAACAGATTAGCAATATTAATAAAGATCTGTCATCAATCAAAACATTGATAGAAATTATTCATACTGACTATGATTAATAAAAGTCCTTTCATAACTTTTGCTATCTGATTCAAATCTTCAAGTATATTACATTGGGTTACAAAATGAATTAACTTAGCTTCATAGGTAAAAACAAATAAATTGATATTTCTAAATTTTGAAGAGAAAACAAATCAGTTAAACTTCATGTTTTACATATACATTTCCTAAATCAGATACTTAAATTATTGTCCATATGAGAAAAAATTCAAGAAGGTCTTTTTATAACAAAAAGAAAAGTGAAAAAATGAAATTAAATCATAGTTCTATAAAGAAATGAAATCCTTGGTTATATGACATTTTTTTTGTGGAAAGAACATCAGAAAACAATAACAGGAGAATATCTGTCAATAAGGCTTCAAATTTTACTATTTGATAAATTTCTTTAGCAGAACTGAAGAGTCCTGGGGTAACATTTTTTGAGAAAAAGCTACAAGAGTTCTGGTCAATCACTCAATAGAAACTGTCATGTGACATGCCATGATTGAGGTCATCAATCAAAAAATAAGAAAAAAGGGTTATCAATGAATAAGTTATTTCTTTAGCCTTTCATTGGACATTGATCACAAAAAGAAGTCTGAATAAATGAAAAACAAGCATGAATGCTGCAAAAATATGGGACCAATTTAGCAGGAACTTACACCGCAAATTGAACACCGACTAAAAACCGGGGGGGGGGGGGTAGGAAGAAATGTTTTTTTGAAGACAAAGAGAGTAAATGTTCAAATTTGCAGCCCTTTAGTTTCATTGATGTGCCCTGTATACATCATACAAACATATCCATCCATCCAGCCAGTTTGAAAACAGAAGAAATTTATGTTGACAGCTTTGGCTGAGAGTTTCTAATATAAAACACTTGCTTTTATCAAAATCTAATACTGATTGATTAAAGAAGCACATGAAGGTGACTTTAAGTGACATTTCAAATCAGCTTTAAAATGATTCAAAGAGGTCAGTTACCAAATTTTCAATTAACATCCTTAACAAGATAGTGTGATTTGCTAGTGTCAGCATCTTGGACAGAAGAGCAAATAAAGCAAGTGCTAAAGTATAACACCCTAAAAGACACAAAATCAATCATGACAACAATATTAGAGGATGCAATTTTTTTTAATCAACATTAAATGATGCCTTGTATCTTCAAGGAAGAATTATATAGGCAAACATCAATGTGAATTTCAACCAGCAAAGAATATCAGATGTTTGACTGACCTGAATTTGCTATTTGATGACCAGATTATAGAGAGAAAGAGACAACAATATCCCTTAAAAACAGGAAATAAATCTAATTTTCTCTACATTTTAATGTGCATTAATAACACTCATCCTGCCATTACTAAATGACATAACGAGATATAATTATCAGCAGAAATACTTCAGGACAGTCATTACAGTAGATATTTTTGTGTTCTACATATAAGTACAACAGTAGACTTACAGTAAAGACAGACATAAAATAATAAATCAACTTCGTCATTCAGATTAAATTTCTGTCTCAACCGACCAAAATGTTTCCACCCAATCATGCCTAGAAATATTGGACTTCTGCCTATGTCAGATTTCTCTTGTTC
The DNA here is from genome assembly GCA_963457665.1 of Thysanoteuthis rhombus. Classification (NCBI taxonomy): domain Eukaryota; kingdom Metazoa; phylum Mollusca; class Cephalopoda; order Oegopsida; family Thysanoteuthidae; genus Thysanoteuthis; species Thysanoteuthis major. The sequence goes on along the minus strand of OY735226.1, from coordinate 42,882,683 downwards.
AAATTTCAATTTACAAAGCATGGAGTAGGTAAATATTGTCATAACTCTCCAATGGTGAAACACATAAGTAATTCAGTTGTTTTTCCATCCAACACAAAACTATGTTTCATGCAACAATAGAAAATGGAAAAATCAAATATAATAGCTCTATAGGTGTTTATAACAAAAGTATTTATTTTAACATCAATTAAAGTAACAATGATTAATTAAAACAGAAGAAGAGGTGATCAATGAATAAATTACTTCTGTCACCAATTGTTGGGCTGTAATTATTTTAAAAAACAAGCAGGCTAAAACTATGGACCAATTTCAGACTCGACTTACGTTGCCGACTGAACCCCCCATCCCCCCAAAAAAACTATTTTGGAGGGGAATTTTTTTGAAAAAAAAAAACTAAAACATTTCCCTACTCATTGAGAGGAGTGAGCATGAGTAAAATTCCAATTCTACTCTGAATGGGCTGGGCAAAGTCTGGATAGATATATAGATAGATATTTTCAAAAGTCAGGACACATGAATAACCTAAACCCAGCAGCAGTGATTAAAACGGTCTGTTATGGGTAGCAGTGATCAATATATAATATATTCTCAGTAGAAACCTATTACAAGATCTTGAGACTATTTCTATTTGTGAGTTGGTGATTTTCATGACTTGGAAAACAAACCTCATTTCAAAGAATACCAAAAGCACTTCATCTAACCAATGAGTCTATTGCTAGTAGAATTCAAAGTACATGTTCCACCAATATCTGAAAACATAACTTCCCAATGAAAACCCTCTATAAGCCAAAAGGGTGTAATGTGAAGAAGCAACCACCATTAATTCATATGGAAATTTTTTTCAACTTCGTCAGACCCCAAAAATATTAATAATAGTATGTTAGGCTGAGTTGTTGGAGGTTGAGATGGTGGGAGGTACAGGTAAAATGGGGTGTAGGAGAGAGAGGAAGCACATTCTCACATTTTTTTTTTTTGTAAAGTGAACTACAGGTGTAAAACAAACTTTCAAAAGGCAGAAAATATTTTTAGAATGTGAATCTTTTTCTTCTTTTGTTCACAGAAAGGCCCAAGTCTTAATAATACTATTCCCTCAATGGTGTTTTTAACATGTAAAATTTAGGGAAAAACAAAGAAGTAAAAAATAAATTCCAACACCAATAAGAAAGACCTAGTAATTTTGTTGCTTTAACCACTCAAGTACAAAATACTTCTTGCATACTTTTAGCAGGCAATCAGATATAATGGCTTTTCTCCTGATCTAGAAAGGCTTAGCTTTGAAAACCAATTTTGAATACTTAAAACTGTTGAAAGACAAAGACATTACAAATATCCAAAAGTAGAAAAAAAAAGAAGAAAATTTAATGAAAAGGATCCGATATAAGCATTTTCTTCAATAAACAATCAAGTTAATCCCCATCAGAAGAATTCATGGATATACTTCAATTTCTATGAAAGAATTTTCTTTAGAAAAGAAACTACTGGATTTGTTTCAAAGGAGGAGTCCTTTGTTTCAAATAGCAGATAGAAAATTTTTTTTTTTCCATCAGCAAAATTGTTGCCATCAAGTGGAAGAGTCCATTGTTAGGGTCACAGAAACAAATAAAAATCAGATTGTTCATTACATAAGTAGATGGATTAAATGGATTCCATGGATCATATTACACCAGAAAATGGTTCAAGTTTTCATAGAGTTCTAATGGAAGAGGGGGAATTAATTGGATGTTGAGGACATCTATCTGAATGATACCAATCTCAGACAGGAACTCATCTCCAACCTGTGTTACATAATCTCTACCAAACTAACGTTGGTTTTTAATTGAAACTTGAATAAGCAAAACGTTCTCAAGTAATATGGTAACAAGAGATAGCTAAACACATCAAGCAATCAATCGATATGTATCTAGGAATCGATCCATCAAAGTAGACGTTTCTTCTTTTGTAATGAGGACGATAACATCAGCTGTACTTTAACATCGGTTCAGCTGTGTCGTAGAGCCTCGACTGCGTCTTCGGTTCGTTGAATACTATAATTATAAGGAAAAGTATTATCACTAACAATTTCACTATTAACTGATTTTATTCCACCTCCCCTCTTCAAGATTATTTCAGTATTAAAAGGTCAGTTCGTTTACTAAATCTGATTGTATCTTTAGTTTGAAATAAATTGAAAATAAATAAAGCCTCTAACTATTAATTAGTGTTTTCAATTCGTTCTAGTGGAAATATTATTCCTGTAGCTTCATAGGCACAGCCATGCACTAATATAATTATGCCTCCAGTAATCTGGGTGTGGGGAGGTACAAGTGGCCATGCAGTTAACAGCACAGAGAATGGGGTCAGCTGGCTGAAAAGATTGCATTAACTTTGCACTATTGTACTTGGGGAAGGCATGAATCAATTTCTTCCCTCTGTGAATATGTTATGGGCCAGTGTGGCTGGGTATAGCCTACCAGGTAAACATTAAATTTCAAAACACATCTGGTTGGTTACTCAATAGTAACCATCTCAACCAAAATCATTCATGGACATTTGGGGTAGAAGATTTCGAAAATCAAGAAAATGGGTGATCAATTTTGTTCGGCAACTAAAAAAGTCTGAATATTCAGACAAGAATAAACAAAGATAAGGGATTAATTTTGCATAAACATACATTGCAAATTAAACCCCTCTCTTAGAACAGTATTAAGGGAGAAGATTTGAAGAAGAAGAAAAAAAAAAAAAAAAGGTCCACAGGGGCATCATACATACATAGCTAACCAGCCAGACCAACATGAAAACCTTAGGAAACCTAAGGTGACAGTTTTGGTTGAAGGTTTCTAATCAGTGACAGCAAAAAAGTGATCAAAATCAAACCCACAGCACCAGGTTGATGATACTATTTTTGATAATTTGGTTGTGTTTTGCCAACAGATGAATTAAGATAGAAACATCCAAGTGGTAAGCTAGTGATTCTACCTTCATTAATAATAAAAGAATCAATGGAAATATAAAAATGCTATTCCTCTTTCATGGGATACTCCAAAATCTCTAAAAGAGAGGTGGATGAAAGATAGAAAACAAGAGAGATATACCATTCAAAGAAAAAGAAATGGAGCCAGTACAAGAGCTGAGATTGCAAAGGAGAGATTGCACTGCCTCAATCCCCGCCACCAACGCCATGACTGTATGGCAACAGTTCCAACCTGCGGTCCAAAATTAATCTAGAACGTTGGCTTACAATTGGTTTGCAATTGTTCAAAATTCAGGATCACCCATAAAATGGAGAAATGACTGAGTAACACCCAAATTGACATGCTGAATCACTATGTTTTATGAACAGTGTAACTTTTTATGAGTATTTCTGCATCCAAAATAATGGACTCTTCCACTTATGCATAAGAATTTTGCTTATAGAAATATCTACACAATGGACTCTTCCACTCAAACAAGTTCAGTGGTTTATTTTCTGGAAAAAATCATCTCAGAGAAGTTTAAATGTTTTTCATGAGGATTAACTAATATTTTAATATTAAATCTATTGCACTATTGGGATATAGTGAATTATAATAGATGTAATAATAATTTCATTCAACTAGCATAATTCCTACACCCTTATGCACAAACACACACACAATATATATATATGTATATATATATATATATACTTGGTCTATTATAATAGATTTATATCCATTTTTTAGAGTATTGTGCATTGAAGAGAGGAAAATGACAATTTCTTGTTGACCAACCCTTATTCTTCAATGAACCCTTTCTCCACACTGAACCCCGCCCCAATCCTAAAATACAAATGACAGATTCATTTGCTTTGTGAGAAAAGCCAGCATCCTTGTTTGTCCATTTCTCTAGCAGTCATCTTTGAACTACTGAATGAGATATTGTTCTGTGCAAACTCAAAATAGACTTTTGCCTGGATTGGTTCCAGACCAAGCAGGTGAATTCTGGAAAGAGACTGAAAAGGAGAGACAAGAGAGGCTGGATGCAACTGAGGGTGAATTATTACCTCAACTCCCCAACACACACCCCTCCACACATACACAAATACTAAGTAAATGAAAAGAAGCTGTTATCTGTAGGCACCTAGATTCCATAGGACTGATTTATTCTGTTTTCGCCACTCAAAAGGAATTTGGTCATTCAACTTCCTGTGAATGTTCTAAGATATAAAAATCTCTGCATCTAAATATGGGACGGGGAGGAGCAATGATGCTAATAGCAAAAACCTTCATTAGTAACAACAAAATAACTACAGGACTTTACACTTGACCATGTAGCTCACAGGTAGAACCAAGTTAAAAAGTATATCTCTGAATTTTTGAGATGAGGTATTATTATTTCAATCAATATTCGGACCATCGGTTGTTTTTCATACAATGTTTTGGCCGTTGTACTCTTTGGCCTTCATCAGATATCATCTGGTACGTTCGTTACTTCCCCACACCTACCAGATGATACCTGATGAAGGCCGTAGAGTACAACAGCCGAAACGTTGTATGAAAAACAACCAAGATGAGGATGGTCCGAATATCAATAGAAACAAGTTAAAAAGGTTCAACTAAACACTCATAATCAGAAAAAAATGAGAAATGTCCTAGACAGTAATCGGAGCTATTTCCCAATGTGGTACTGATAAAATTTGCAATATCAGGTCAGACATTATCAGCAGAAATTCGAAAATTAATCTGAAAACCTTACAAGAAAAACTAATGACTAATTTTACCAATACATCTCAACCTCTTCAAGTATTTCAAATTCAAAACTTATTCGACTACTTATATCCCAGAAACACTTTAAAGAATTCATTAATATGCATAGTACAAGCAAAGAGATGTGAAATACACCCTTTCACCCTTGAATTCTAATTTCTTCATTAAAATGTCAAGGCTGAAAAAATTCTAGAAAATATGAATTAATCTTTTCAATTTGGAAAATTCACCAGTACCAAAAGGTTAATAAAGCTACTAAAAGGTTCATGTTTCTCTGAAACACAATCCAAAACTAATTCATATAATTCATTTTCTATGACTAATACTAAATAAAGCTGTCTCTTTTCTTAAATTTTGCATAATAAATTTAATAGTTAAGTGGTTTATGTAATTAAGTTTCCTCGCATCAAATTAAAAGAAATGAAGTAAAAAGGAAAGATCAGTTATAAAAGTTGAAACAGATTTGAATGAAGGGAGAGAACAAAATTGTCAAAGTGAATATTAGATACAGTCAACCAACAGTCACCTAAACTGTCAGCATAGTTTCCTTTGGTTTTCAAGTTGGTCTGGCTGGCTGGCTGGCTGGCTACATGTGTATGTATCGTGTGTACAGGCCTTACTGATGGAGCTACACTTACTCCTCATAATGTCTAGAAAATATGTTGGGTTTTTTAGTTTCTTTTTCTTGAATTCCCTCCAAAAATAGGTTTTTAGTGGAGGTTCGATGATCAATTTGTGTTTATGCTAAATTGTTCTCTATTTCACTCCCAGGTACATTTTTAGTGATCCAACAAAAGGCAAGAGAAGTAACTTATTCATTGATCAGCCTTTTATTCCAATTTTTCACTTGATCACCCTGAACACAGCATGCTGTGAAAAAACATTGGCCACATAACAGTTTCTATTGAGTGACTAACCAGACTTATTCAGAGTAATGTATATTCTTTACTAGCAACAAACATGACTAAAGTCAACAACATAGATGTTCTATCAGTAGTAAGAATTCAGTTGGTGTTCCAATGAAATAATCTAGGTTCTTCATATTGCAGCAATAGGTATCAACTCCAACCCTGACACTTATCGATAGGATAAATGATCCAGAGGGAACCAAGGACTTTCTTTTGAAGTAACACAATTAAATAACCAGAAATAGTCAGTCCAAAGTGTCTTTGTGAAAGCTAGATGCACACATGTGTGAGTGTGTGTGTGTGTGTTACCTAAGTTCAGCATTATTTGAAATCAGGGATGTATTTAATTGATCTGACTTAGATTTTCCTCCACTCCATCTGATTCTTTTCCCCTGTACCATATTTCCCCTCTTCCCATGAAGTCTTGCTGAAATGTACATTTTGAGAACCCTCGACAGGAATAGGGATACGCTCATACTGTAATAGCTAATTAACTATTCAACAATAAAGCTAGTTCAAGCCTAGAGGTTTACTCTTAACTTTGGTCCCCCAAATTATATCCCTTGAAGTATGAGTAAGATGGAGTTTGTTCTCCAAATCAGAATACCTCTAGTCTGTTAAACCATTGTATCTTTACTTTAACCAGTTTACATTGAAGTTAACAGTCACCTGATCAAAATGACTATTATAAAATTTCCCTCCTCCCCTTAGAAAATCCAGTTTTACTTCTTCAAGTTTTGGAGTAACATTTACTTCTTTTTCTCATTTTTCCCCTTTCACTCTTTCCCCTTCCTTCCCCTCATCCTGTTTTCTCAAAAATTTCTTCAATTTTGACTTTGATTCTTCCCCCATCACTGTAGAAGGTAGGGAAAAAGTCCATTTTATCCACCGTGGGGAAATGGTCCATTTTATACAACACCCTGTTTAAAAGTATAATTTTCAATAAAGACCTATGCATTATATTTAACTGCAAGGGTGTAAATATATAAGTAACAGCACATTTTTCAAGTCAAAAATGAACCAAAGTAATTACAACCCACCAGACAAAAATTAAAAGATGGAATTCTAATTCAAATTATGATCCAAGTGATAAAAAAATTCAAACTAAAAAAAAAAATTGAAACTTTCTTTAGACAGCATGCAATATTCCAGTGATCAACTAATGAATAAAAAAAATTCGGGACCAAGCATAAACTTACACAGCAAATTGTACCATACCACGAAAAACACTTTACAGGGAATTTTAAAAAAAAACAAAAAAATTTCTCTCAGGCATGATAGAGGAGTAAATGTTAAAATTTCCAGCCCTCTAGCTTCACTGGTACAGCCTATATGCATGATACATACATAGCCAGCTAGCTAGACCAACTTGAAAACTCAAGAAACTATGTTGATAGTTTTTGTTAACAGTTTCTAATATCTTTTAAGCAATAAATGTTACCCAGTCACCATCAAGCTGGAGAATGTTTGTAGCCATGATACAAATTACTTTTGACAGAGCCAATCATAGGAAGTAACCTTATTGAAGATTGCATTTTTTCTTTCTAAGTGCTCAAGAGACAAAGAACGGGCTTCAATCCTTTATCAACAATTCAGATGGGGATTTTATTTCATCAATATGAGATCAATAACATATTTAGCAATTTTGTCAATTTTATAAAAGAAACTATCATTACTTATAACATTCCTTGGTCTTTTTGGCAAAATGTCCTTCAATCCCGGGAGGAACCAATTTTATTCCAACATAGAGAGGCTATCTTCATAATGCTTTTTATCGTTTGATACAAGTACCTGGAACTATTCAGTGTAACGGGAAGGCAACCAGAGTATACAGTTATTTCCCAATGAATGACAGTTGGTGCCAAATATTTTCCAGTCTTGAAGTACTGCAACTGAAAAGTTGAAATATTTCTCTGAAACAGTAGTTCTAAAACTTACTTTGTCACCAAACCCTTCAATGATTTTTCAAAACTTGCAGAACACGTTCCTATAATTTACCGACAACCCAAGCCACTTTAATTTTGATAAGACGTTAAATGAAACAAAAATTGTTTTAGAGGGGGGGATTTATCTTGTAAAAAAACATATAATAAATGAAACATTAAAATATATAAAAAACAACTTGTCGCCTAATTGATTATGTTGAAAATGGTGAATAACATTTTTTTTATTGAATAAATTTTCATCAAATTTTATTAAAAGACACCTTATCTCATAGAACAGAAGAAATCTTTCAGGGAACCCACTTTGGGAAACACAGCTCTTCAGTAACTGAAAGAGAAAATTTTCTATAACATACTGAGTAAAATATGCAAGTAATTAAAGGTTTGGAATTTGATTACTCTATTATGAGCAGGTGTATTTGCTTGTTGGTTGAGTATGTTAGCAATAAGCATCTTCAAAGAAATATACAACTAGATATACCATATACATATATGGTAAGAGAAACAAGTCATTACTTCCAACCCCAAGTAATTGCTTTGAAGACGTACAAGTTGTTAACTCAAAAGCATACAATCATAACCGAAAGAGATACTTTTCATAATAAATCACAAGGAAAAATAATCTGCTATACATCAAATTTACCATTTCAGATTACATGCATTACGAATAACTCACTAAGCAGGCTGCCATACATGTGTATACTTATATCAAGAATAACTCACTAAACAGGCTGCTCTGTACATGTATGCACACACACACACACAAGGAAAATAGAAGCTATATGCTGCTTCCTTTTTCCAGCACCAATTACGTTAATACTCTCAAATATATAATCTAAAAAAAAAATTGTGTCTGATTTATGACTGCTATTCACTAGGCATTTTGTAGCAGATATCTTTGCATATATATATATATACATATATATATATATACACACATATATATATATATATATATATATATATATACACACACATATATATATATATATATATATATTCTTTTAAAATATCCCACCAAAGTAGACAAATTTGAATCAGTTTTATGAGAGTGGTTTCTTCATTCATCTTTCCAGATGGTAAGACGAAAGCATCATTATGCCAACATTACAAAATAAAAATCATCTTGTTCGCAA
>OY735226.1:42776493-42868993 GCA_963457665.1 Thysanoteuthis rhombus | reverse complement strand
TTGGCATCCAGCTTTCTAAGATCACTGACCACATGATTTGCTTGTCTGTAGAAGTTGAACATTAAAGTTTGGTTAGAGACATTTCGAAAGAGACGCAAAGATTGCTTTGAGAGATTTGGCCAATATAGATTGTCTGATAGATTAAAAAGAAAAAATATACTATAGTAGATATCTGATACAAAACAATGAGGAAATAGCAGTAATATGTCAGATACAAACAAATTTGTCAACTTCGGTGAATGATTAAAAGAAAATATATACTTGAGAGAATCAATGATATCTGAAACAAAACAGAGCAAGGGGCAGGGGGAGAATAGCAATTGTAAATCAGAAACAAATTTGTCAATTTTTTTGTCTTTCAAATCTTTGGTAATCAAGAAGGCATAGCATTAAGAAAGGTTCTCATAAATCACAGAACTGTTGATTTACATAATAACAATTTACCTATCATGGAACAATTGTTTTTCCATTCTACTCCAACAAAAAGAACTGAATGATTTCAAGAGGAAAAGGTTTCTCTTTTCAGTGCATTTCAATATTATATCTGAGGTCATTTCATGTCAAATGACCAAAAGAATTTCAATTTTTTAACCACCTGCCAGGGATTTACCTGAAGCTTTCCTAGATAATGAACTATGCTGCTAATAACTCCAGCAATTCTTTAAACCATTTCTGTTGTACAGGTTGATAAAAAATATGACACAAGTCAACCCAAAAAATCAGTGTGCATAATACTATAATTTTTTCCCAGTTTCAAAATTGATGAGAAAGCAATTCTAGGTACATAGTTGGTGGTTGAACAAACTTAATCATTTGACAAGTAATGACCCTCAAAAGAAGAAGAAATCAAGCAAAGAATCACACTAGGATGGTAAGCCTTTGGTAGAGCTAGCTCAACCTTCAAAAATAATAAGATCCCATTAATAATCCTAAAGAGAAGGGTGTATAACCAATGCATCCTCCCAATAGTCACTTATGGAGCCGAAACATGGAACCTAACCAAGAGACAGACCCGTAAATTGAGAACCATGCAACATGCACATGAAAGAATGATGCTGGGCCTCACATGGAGAGACCACAAGACAGCACAGTACATCCAAGAAAAGACAAGAGTCAGGGACATCATAGAATCCATTAAAAATCTCATATAGCGGTGGGCTGGCCATGTTGCAAGAATGGCAGACAACCAATGGACATCACGACTCACAACTTGGATCCCCCGAGATCACATGCGCAACTGAGGCCGGCAGAATATTAGATGGCGAGACGAGCTAGACAAGTTCAGGAAGTACTGGCTCCGTGACGCCCATGATAGAGAAGTGTGGCAAATCCTGGGGATGGTCTATGTCCAACGACGGACGCTAAAAGACTGATGATGATGAACCTTTGATCAAGTGTCAATTAAGGATAATACTAACAATTACAAATTAAATGAAGATCTTTCAAAACCATCTTTCTCAACTAATACAGCCATTTTAGCATTCATCCAAACAATAAATTCCAGATATATATTAACTGAAGGACAGCCTTTGTAGAAAACCCTAAAAAGTGAAGTACAGCTGCCATGCACAAACTATTATATAAACAACTTAGGTTCAAAACACTTTCTCATCTATTTATTCACTTATGATTTATTCATACCGCAATTATTTATCTTTCATCTGTTTGTCATTCCATGTACACACACTGCTGTCATTTTCACATTACTCGTAATGGAAGTAACAAAAGGAAGAAAAAGAGGAACATCATCTGAATTATTTAAATTTATAAATTGGAAGTAGCATTTGACATCTTTTCCCAACTGAGTTTGATAAATAACTTGCAAGAATGTCCTTTCCTGTCTTTCATTCATCACAACCCCCATTCGTAACCTGGTTTGCAGCATAATGCAGCTCCAAAATAGCAAAATTGTCAACCCTGGCTATCACAGTTATTATCTCAGTTATAACAGGGTTGGTTCTCTTTTATCCCATCACCCCACTATAACACGAGGAGGCCTTTCAGAGAATTTTCTCGAACAGTATAACTTGGTTTTAGTCCCATTGCTTTTTATCAAGTCACCGGGTCAATACCCATCACCTGCCAACAGAAATAGGGAAGAAACTTCTGATAAGACTTGAACTCACATCTCAGACCTTGAGAGCCAATCTTTCATTGCCTTAATGATAAAGCTAATCACAACCTGTAGTCATTCTACCAACCCCTCCTCTCTGATTCATGAAAGACACCCGATACATAGAATATGAGTCCAAGCAACTTCTTTATTTTTCAGTGTTACTCAAGAGGTCAAAGAGTAGTGGCCTTGACCGTTATGATAAAAAGCAACCATAAGATGAAGAAAAACTTGTAGTTATAATAATAATAATACTGAGAATGCTTCATCTAAAAAAAATTTCAAAAATTGATTTCTCCTTTGGTTTGAAATCCATCAGCCTTCATTTATATTTGGCCATCTCATCTTGTAACCTTGAACAGGGGGGACAGGTGTACAGCTATAGTGCAACTGTGTATGTACTAACTTCAGTCTTTCTAAATTTATCCCAATTTCAGTATGTTACTTGAAGTGGTACTCTTTGGACCAGAAACCATGCGACCACAAAATGGTGGTATTTCTAGATTAATCCAGTTTCATGAATGGAAGCTGCAGCTAAATAAAAGAATGATTGAGAAGAAAAGAAAAAAAAAAAAAAAAAAAAAAAATCACCCCTTCCCCCCAAATAAGGAGCTAAAATTCAATTTTAGGAAAATAATCTATTAGGAGAGCTCGTTTTCCAACCCTTTCAGAAATCGTGAACATGATTTTATCCAAGTTCACGCATTGCTTTGAAATTCTGTAAGCATTTTGAAATAGAAGAGGCAATAGTAGACTTCTAAAACAGAATGTGGGCTGCCAAAATTGAGCCATCAATCAGAATTTGATCTAACAATCAAGATCAAGTCGTTCATCTTCTGGACAATTTCCTTTCCCTCGTCTTTCAATTGCAGCCATTGCAACACCAGAATACATTCAAAGATAACTGATTGCCTGAAGAAAAAGAAAAGATAGCGATGAACCCAAAGATTGGGATAAATCTTTGGTCAAGGAAAGATGAAATCACTTGAACACAGACCAAATAAGCTCACACGATAGAAAATTTGAAATACAGGTGTCACATTAAGATCACTAACAAGTTACTCACAACACAAGTTTGTTAGTTGATGGATTTGTATCCTACTCATGAGGTGTCTGTGTGGGTATGCTTGTGTTTACATTTGCAAAAAAAGGTTCCTCTTGCAAAGCAATGGTCAGTAAGAAAGTATACCTGACCGTTCACTAATGGAGCTTGATTTTCATTGGATGAATAGTGTGATCTCAAAATAAACTTACTCAATATCTGTCCCACATAGGTTTGTTGATAATTCTGTATCCTAATGATGAATAAAAAAGCATTTACAACGCAACAGATATCTATTTTTCAACATAATCTCCTTCCTTGCAATGCACTTGACCCAATGCTTTTCATTAGATCAGATAGATCAAACCTTATATCAGTGAAAATTTCAGATAAAATTCAGCTAATAACTATATTAGACTTACTGATGCTGCCATGTATTCATTTACATAATATGGTTATTAAAACAATCTAATTTAATGAGTGCTCTTTATTGTAATTTCATTTCATCAGTCATACTTGTGCAGAGGACAAATTATCATGAGGTACTCCTGCTAGAAATACTTTCAACATGGAATTCTCTGTGGCAGCATACTAAGATCCATCACCGTTTATCACTTTCTCACATTTACAAAACAATCCCATATCAATTGACTTTGTAGGTGACCAGAGTTTCAGACAAAGGGAAAAGCAAAAATGTAGATAATAAGCTGAAATCTTGAAATGGCAAGGCTCACTGCATTTCTAACTGAACCAAATCCTTCATTAGAGACATTTTCCTAAAGTTTGCATTTTAATATAAAACTAAAAATATTCAGTGAGTCTTCATGATTGTTGCTAGTCTTAATATCAGATCCATCCAAACTTTTGGCATTGGCATTTTTGTGACACATCACTTCAGTTTTGTTAGCCAAGCCAAATATATGTCATCCCAGAAGTTCAACCGACTTAGGGAAAGTATTTTTCTAACAATATACAGCATTATACTCGATTTCATGACTAGAGATTATCAAAGTGTTGCGACATACAGTTTGGAAAGATCTTCTCTGTGTGTTCAAAGATTTGCTTCAGCTGGGCCTCAGCTTCAATTTCTCCATTGAATCAGTGGAATGTGAAGACTTCATTTCTCATTGAAGAGTCTTTCTGGCATTCATGCTTCAGATGTCATTGATCTTACTCTGTCAAATCAATCCAAGAATTTTGAAGAAACAAACCTATTTAATCTTTTACAGGCCAGTGTTTCTTTAACCCTCAAATACTAACTTTTAACAATTTTTGTAGCCATTTGAAATCACATACTTCAATTTAAAAAATGTTCACAGCTCATCAGGTAGATTATTTCAACAGCTAAATCTATTATTTGACATAGTGACCACTTGGGTTTAGCTTTACATAACTTGCTCCAAAATATCTATACCTCAAATGAATCACAGGTGCCCATGCACATACCAGAACTAATCATCGAAAGAATTATCAGAAATCATCTCAAAAAATTTAAAAAACTTTTTTTAATTTCAAAAAATTATCATTATTAATGATAATAATGATGAAACCACCACCACCACCAAAAGATTTGGGCATTTTTGGTCCAAAATGACGAGAAACCCCTAAAAAACCTTTTTTTAGAGAAAATATAAAAGACATTTTTAGATGGTGCGTAGTGGTGTGTTCATGCAATGTTTCAAAGTTGTAGCCCAAAAATGTGACTCGGGGACATTAAGATGAGCAAGAAGAGAAGAATCTGTAGCCCACTTGGCTGGCTGGCTGGTTGGTTGGGTGGGAGGGCCATTTGTAGGTCTAAGGTGATTTTATTAGATACAGTAACTTTGCAGGTTGATTAAATGAAGAGTCTGGATAATTATGACAAGATCTTTAAGCATACTTAAAAGATGCCTCTTATGCCAAAGAAGTCAAAACATGGCAAAACGTGGAGAAGTTTCTTTACTTATCTTTCATCTACAATGTGCCCACCAAACGAGCCAACAAATTATTTGGCATCAACATTTTAACATGATATACAAATGTTAATAGTTGCAACAAAAGAAGAATTAGATGTTCATTTGTATTCTCCATCAGTTCTTGCTGTTTCTTTGGGACTGGCTAGACCAAGCTTTGATGGTTGCCAAGACAATTATGGTATTGGTTTTGTTCTTTTTATTACAATTATTATTATTATCATTATGGGGAAGTGCCAAAAATGCTGAAGAGAAGAGAACACTGTTCAGGAAATAAATTATATCCAAGAGGTTTTTGACACACCAAGAGACATGGTTCGTCTTCTCATTATCAGTTTAATTTGTTCTATGAAGTTATTTCTAACAGGAGCAATCAAAAACATCTAATATCAAGAGGAAGAAAAATGCTGTTAAGCTATTTATGAAATATGATATTACAGGTGGGAGATGTCAAAACTTTCATTTACTCCAAAAATTACTCAAATAGACTGTCACAAAAAATTTTGATTTGAAGGTAGGGGGAATTAATCAATCATACCAAGTATACATAAGTAATGTTTCAGCTTTTATCACTGCCCATTGACTACTACCACTCCAACACTTACCTTTCAATATTTTCTGTATCAAAAGAGTATTTCTATTTTTATAAAACATCAAATTTCGCAATTTTTATCAAAAATTACAGCAAATTTGGGCACTGAATCCGTAGGTGGTGAATTAAAAATCAGAAAGAAAGGGATTGTCAGTGGTCAGGAGGAATGCAAGAACTGTTACTAACAGAATAAGTAGTATATGTGTAATTTTCTATCTTACAATCATAGATCCCATGCTTCCTTATGGTTTTCCATGGAAAAAAAAAACAAGTTAAATGGAGGCAATTTAATAAATCCCAAGTTCAGGAAAAATGTCAAATTTAGTTCTTGTAAAAAGTTCAACATTTTGGAAAAAAATGGAACAGACAAGTAAAAATAATGACAATTTGCTAGTAATGTATAGTGAATAGAAAATAATGAAACAAAATAAATCCGTACGCCACATAAATGAATCACTATAGACATGTACCAGAACTAATTATCTAAAAAATATCAGCACAAGATTTGGGCATTGTTGGTCTGAAATGACCATAGAAACCCAATAAGCATACTTTTGAAAGAAAAAAAGAAAAAAAATTTAGTTAGTGCATAGTGGTGTACTCATGCAAATTTTCACGGTTATAGCCCCAAAAATGTGACCAGGAGCACCTGGTGACTGAGACAAATAGATACACTCATACGTACAGACAATCTAATAGAGAAGAATTTGTAACCCACTTTGTTAGTTGGTTGGACCATTTGAGGGGCTACAGTGATTCGATAGTCACAAAATTAACATACATGCAAAAAGTTGAAATCATTTCAGAATCCTTTTTCTGTTTTTGTTTTTTTTTCTTTAATTATTTTTCTATTATCTTAAGGGGATACCAAAAAATTCAATTTCCTCCCTTGTCTGCATCAAAGCATCATATATGCCAGACTATAAGATGAACGGTTTACAAGGGTATTTGGAATACTACTGCTTACGGTAACTCATCCGAACCCCATGTAGCCATATGGCGCATCGGTAGACAGTTACTGAGTCATGATACCAGCACATTGGAGACACTGTAATGTAGTTGGGTTTTTTTCCCTAATTAAATGTCCGTCTGATGATGTACCAGCATAGAGAGCATTGCTTTTTTTTTTTTTTTTTTGAAACAATTCCCAAGATGTAAGTCCAAATTGAAAAGAAAAAGTACTAGAGAAGTATCTTACGTGTACCAATTCAGAATCAAACCTATGCATTTTCAGCTGATATTCATAGCAAAACGAGTGTATTTATCAAATGACCAGAGCACAAAATCTGCCAGAGTAATAAATATTTTCACCAGGCATGGAGGAAATGTTTCAGGAAATGAATTAATCAGGCAGACCAGGAAATAAGATAAGCCTATTTTTAACTACTTATTTAGATATTTTTGCCCTGCCCTTAACAAATCCTTGCTATCTGGTTCCGCAACAATAGCTAAATGCTGAGCCACTGGAAGAAGCTAGACTTACATATGTATGTATGCGTGTGTGGGTGTGTGTTGCCAAGATAAGCTTCCATTCAGTAGCAAGATTTTCCAAACTGAGTTCTGAGCTGTCATGCACAAGACCAGTCAATTCTATTCCAGTTGATTATCTCTTGAAATTCTGCAAGTTTACTGATAAAGTACAAGAACGTTCACTTGAGAAGCTCGTTAATTTCTCAAATCTATTTCTTATGTAACTGAAAATACCTGTTCAAGTGCGGTACGCCTGGGAGCTTATGACTTTGCATCTTCCATTCGGTTGCCTAATTAAGATCCTTTCAGTCTCTCTGAAGCACGTATCGATGTAAGTATTTATATCCAACACACCTATATTACAGTCACCAAAATTCAAAAGGAATAAATGAAATAAAAGGAAATATTTGTCAATCTGCTAATGCTATTATTTAAAATCTGGGAGGATGACATATTCAAAGTTTTCCTCTGGTTTCTATACCTGCCAAGACACAAAAAAAAGACAATACTTTGACTTGACCATGGAAATATCCTTAAAATGTTTCTTTGGAGCATTGATACAAAACTCATATTTCCAGATTTTTTTTTTTCTTTTTTGATTTCGGTTTCACTCAACATTCTATAAGATTATTTTTCTGTAAGTATCAATAACAAGGTAAGCACTGTATTTCAGTGAATTTGTACAAATAGTTATAACTGATACTACCTTGTTAGAAACTGTCAACATAGGTTTCTTCAGTTTTCATGTTATGCCGGCTGGATGGCTATGTATGTGTGTTTTGAATGTACAGGCTAAGCCAATGAAGCTAGAGGGACAAAAACTCAAACATTTACTCCTTATTTCTAGAAAAATTATATTTTTGTTTTTTGAAAGGTCATCTCCTAAATGAGTTTTTAGAAGGGGGTTCAATTTGCCAATCAAGTTAATGCAAAATTGATCCTTCACTTTCTGTTCCAGCAGCATTCACACTTCTTTTTTTTCAAATTCGTACTTTATTAGTGAATACTGCCCAACAAGAACCGAAAGAAGTAACTTATTCATAAATCACCTCTTTTCCCCAATCTTTTAATTGATCACTCCTAACAGCATGCTGCCAAGAGACATAGCTTGCATGACGGTTTCTATTGGGTAATTATCAAGACCTGTTTTATTAATCGTTTCATTATCATTTTTTACTTACTCTATCATGAGTAGAAAATTATTTTGTACCATATCATGAGTTACGTTGACTCATGTAGTCCATATATCATTTTTACATTAGTCATTGAAGAAAATAAGAAAAGTATCTGTCATTCACTCTCAATTAGAAAAGTGACCTTTTCTCATAACACTCCTGGGTTTGTGCTGTGACCATCTCTTCAACTATTGTAGCACATGTAATAAGTAATAACCTAAAACTGTACAAGACATAGAGCCTAGCTACCCAAAGAATGAAATGATGAATACGGAATTTAAAATTCCTTGTGCCAGGCTTAGTTCAGCAAATCATTTATGGATATTGATACCATAATCAGATCAAGCATAAGATATCCAATAAGCAAAGATTAATTTTAACTGAACAAATATTTCTACCTATCAATGACTCAAAGACAATTCTTTCTTAACAAACAAATGATTCTCATTTCTGGTGTAGACTTTCATACAAATGCAATAAGCTTGTAACTAATGAAGATTTTGTTTACCAGGATGAAATTTATATTCAGAAATGAAAAAATAAAGTTATGAAAAAAAAAACAAAGTAATGAAAAAGAAAACCAAGTTAATGAAGAAAGAAAAAGAGAAAAAGGTTTTTCTATAGTTTTATTACATAAAAAGAATCAATTTTCTGTAACCAAAGAACTATACCAATCTCTAATAAACCTTTCTAATTTTAAAGCAGCATAATACCCATCAAAAATGATGGGATCATTCGTTATAAATGGATAGATTATCGATTGATGCAGCACATTCTTCTGACTCCCGTTTTTATTCAAGTGGTTTTGAGTAAACAAAGTGAAAGCAGGCAAGTAAGTAGTGCTTTTAATTGCAGCAGCCATTTGACCTGCTGCTTGCTTGGGCAGTTGCCAACTTGACTTGATTTCACACTGTATCCAAGATGTATAAATTTGGCAGATGCACTACTTGCCTGCTTACATTCATTCATTATACATTCGAATCACAAGAACATTTTGTTAATTTTATATACCTATATACTTTAGAGTGACAGAAACAAACAAATAAAAAATGACTGACTTTGATACAATAACATTAAACCAATGAAACCTATGGAAGAGCAACAATAAAACAAGCATATCAAAATAATTTATATCCATAGATTAGTGATATTACCAAGTCACTAGGTTGTACAAGGTTGGTTACAAGTGAAAAAAAAAAAGAAAGAAGTCTTTTTAAAAATCTTCCAAGCTTAAAAATATGAAAACCTGTCAGGACCAATTGGTTGGTTAGTTGGCAAGCATCCAACCATTTGCTGCTACTTTTGTGGTCAAGAGTCTCCATGGATAAAAATATAACTCTGAATCAAACTGAAATGATTTTTACTTGAAGTGTTTTTAATCCACAATCGGGTAAAAATTGACATTTTTCCAATGCACTGAAGTCCCTCAAAGCCTTCACGTTGATTTTACAATAAACTACTTGAAATATAAATTGAAATTTGCCACATCAAATATTGCAGAAACACCCATTTTATCATCTTCAAAAAAAAATAATTGAAAAAGTCCAAAACAAGCTAAATTGATAGGAGTAAAAAAAAAATTCAAATAATCTACGAAGAGAAAGTCTTCCAAATTTTGAATAGATAACCCCTCCATCCAATCCAGTTAGAAACAAGAAATTTCACTCATCTTTTACTTCTCAATTCAACTTGATCTGCATGTAGGATGGATTTTTCTTCAAGAAAACAAAACAAAAAGTCATTCTCCAAAAATTAATTTCCAACAAAAAGCTTTTTTTTTTTCATTTTTATAATCATTTCCATTTTCTACAAAGCAAAGCATAAAATAATTGTAAAAGTATTCAGGCAGTGATTAACTTTAATTGAACTTTCCAATAAAAGAATAAAAGTAATAATGTGTTTGTAACATTTTTGTATTTCAATTAATATATGTCCCAAAATGCCTTGCAGTAAAGATAGACTGCTTTTCTGAGAAAAGCAAAAATTACTTGTACAAACATTAAAATTGTAACCACGCATACCAGCAACACAATTATGCCACTGAGACAAGAATCGCAGAGCATGCAATTTCAGTAGAAAAAAATTGAATTATAAAAAAAGATTACATCAGTAAATTCAGATATTCAAACTTCTTCACAAAAATAAACAAGTTGTTGAATTATAGTACCATTTTTTTCCAAAGTTGGCATTTATTCAAATATAGTGCTTTTCTGATAAACTCACCTATATTCTCAATAAAGATTTTACCACGATCTATAATATAATGACAAGATTTTTTGAAGGAAATTACTATCAAATGCCAACAATAGAGTAGTTTTCTTTATTTGTTTGCAAATGCATGAAAAAATCTTTGATCTTTCTGGTCACATTGAATTGCACTAATTTGAACAAAATGACCTGATGAAATTGTAACCAAGGAAGTATTTGCAAACATATTATAGAACATCTAAAAACTCTTCAAAGTGATCACCAACCAAATCAGCAAGACACTAGATGAAAACTGACCATGGGAACAAGCTGGCCGCAGAAAAAGCTACTCAACCATCAACCATCTCCATTTAGTAAACCAAAAGAGAAAGCAGCAGATTACAGAATGCTACTAGTTGTAGCATTTGACTTTTAAAAAGGCCTTTGATTCAGTGGCAATCTCCAAAGTCATTGACACAATAATACAAGGTGTACACCCTGTATATATCAGAGTACTGCAACATCTCTACCAACATGGCAGTCCCTTCATCAGGCTACATAAAGATTCCGAGCCCTTTCAACTACAAAAAAGGAGAAATACAAGATCATCCATAAACTGTTCACAGCCTGCCTCGAGATGATCTTCCGAAAATTATAATGGGTACACAAAGGAATCAGGATAGACGGAGAATAACTTATTAACCTCAGATTTGCTGATGACATCATCCTCTTTGCTAAGAACCTTTACAATCACCAAATAATGTTGAAGTAAGCAAAAAAGTTGGTTTCAACATGAACTTTAACAAAACAAATTTCATGTACAACAAACATGTTGGGTTCAAAGGAAATCGAAAATTGAAAATGCAGAGCTGGAAAAAGTAGACCACTACATATACTAAGGACAGCAGATCTCCAAGAAGTCATCATCAGAAGGAGAAATCAAGTAAGAATCACACCAGGATGGCAAGCTTTCAGTAGAGCAAGCTCTACTTTCAAGAAAAGAAAATCCTATCAGTCCTAAAAGGAAGGGCATACAACCAATATATCCTACTGATGGTCATATATGAAGCTAAAACATGGAAGCTAACCAAACAATTGGCTCTCGAACTGAGAACCAGGCAACGTGCACATGAGAGAATCTTGCTCAACTGAACGTGGAGAGATCATGACACAGCACAATATATTAAAGAAAAGACAGGAGTCCGAGACATCATATAAACCGATATAAAACTCAAATGGTAATGGGGTGGATATGTTGCAAGAATGGCAGATCACCGCTGGACATCACAACTCACAATATAGATCTCCAGAGATGAGGTGCAAGGCTGTGGACAACAGAAAGTGAGATGGCATGACAAGCTTGATAAATTTAGAAAGTACTGGCTTCACGATGCCCCTGATAGAGAGGCTTGGTGGATCTTGGGGAAGATCTGTGTCCAATGATGGACGCTAACATAGTGATGATGATATTCAAAGAAGCGCTGTAACATGAAGGTTTATCTGCTCAGAAATAAGATCTAATGACTTGTCTGCCAGGAGAGTTGACCAAGGAGAGAGTAGGGGGGTTGAATACATGGGCAAAAAAGTTCCCCATAACCACCATACTATTCAGAGAGTAGTAGAAGTAAAAAGCTATTACTTCCATTGTCAACCTCAACATGGAGGAGTCATTTGCAAACAATGGGTTCAGTGTGTGACATTATTTCCTTACATGGCATGACAAATAAACAAATATACACAGCATATATAACACTGAGCATTCAATTTACACACCTTTGTAGTTTAAAATTCTACAACAGGTTTGTTTAAAGCAGAGCTCTCCAAACTATTTGCAAAGGCAACACACTTTTTAGAAATAAATTTTTTGCAACATATTACAAATATATTCAAGTTTAGTCAGCTGAGCCAATTATACAATGTTATCACAGCAGTTCAACTGATTGCGGAAAAGTTTTTTTTTGAAAAATCATACTTAATTTTCTGACATACCAAGAGATAATCTTTGATACACTAAAATGCTGGGTTATAGTTAGGAAAGCTCTAGTTTGAAGCTTTAAAGAGGCTTCTGCCATGGCTGAAAATCTGTTGGAACTTCAGGAATAGCTTGGTCGTAGAGAAAACTTCTAAAGAATGAAGAGTCTCAGGTTCAGGGACTGGGTTGTAGTCAACATTTCAACAAAAAACAATGACCAAAAATTCAATGACGTGTCCACTATGTTTAAAGTTTAAATATCATAATTTCCAGATCACGTAACCCAGGTCTGCTCATCTGTAAAAATGGGTTAAATAGGTATATTCAATTGATTTTCATCATAATACAAGTCTACTTTTATACCATATAATATCCAAAGCAAAGATTTCAAATGCTGTAACAAGCCATCATGAAAATTTCAGTATTAACATTTTGGTGCCTTGTTTTTGAGATCTTACAGCATAAGCAAGACAAGGATAATAAAAAGAGTAACATTTTCATCACAGGTTATTTGAATTTACTTGGTAAAGAATGAGTGTCTACAGAAAGAAAAACAGTCCCATGTCAAAAGAAACTCAATTACTGAGTTGATTCTACATAAAGATTTAAGTTCTCGTATGGATAATCATATTGCTCAGTCTGTGCATTCATTCATAGAAATGAATAAATATTACAACTCTAAAATCCTAAAAAGTTAACCCCAAATGTCTAAGTTCAAGCTCAAACAAACTACTATTAGGTTTATATTTTCTGACATGCAAGCCAATTTTTGATTGTCTAGAGTTTTAAAAAAAACTTGAAATATAAAATCAATTATTGAGACAAATACATACTGTGAAGTATTTCAAGATTCCTTGGATGGTAATATACTATTCTTCTGTCTGAGACTTTACCATGTAACGTTCCTGCTTTTTTTATTCAAAAATTATGAAAAATGATTCATAGATGATTTTGAGTCAAATCAAGAGTTCAAAAAAAAAAAAAGCAACAGTGATTAACCTTTGCTAAAATATCATTGGAACTTTAATGAAAGCTTTTAAAAAAAACAGAACTTCAATGAAAGTATAAAAAAAATAGATGAATTCTGACTGAGTTAATAGATGTTCATATTACTAATGCCTCATAACATTAACCCTTATAGCAATTCCGTATCAATAAATTGGCAGCAATAACATAACAAAAAACACAGCACAGGAGATACATCGGCTTAAGAATGTTATGCTCTTCTTGATTTGCTAGCAACCTCCTAACGGACAAATCTGTTTGCAGAATACATCTTACGGTTAGCAGAGTATATTTATATAAGTTCCCTGTCGGGTTTTTGGTTCATTTCAGATTTTTTTTTATAGTCATTTTTATGACTTTTATGAGAGGGTGAGTGGCACGGATAATAACAATAGTAGTAATCATGATATTGACGATCCTGGGATCAGCGACGTAGAATCGGATATTTTATATTCTGATTTATTGATTAGTTATTTTTGGCATAACAATCTGCCAGAAATTGGGCAGTTTTGATGGTTGAGCTTGGGGGTTTCTGATGGTTGGTAACCCCGAATAGAAGTCAGAACTTTACCGTTCATCCATATGTTCATTAGTATGCAAGTGAGCTAATTAGCATAATCAGTTGAATTTTAAAAGGTTAGTTGTACAGTGTTTACCAAACTAGATTTTAGAAAAAGATCAGATGAGTGATATTCATTTGTATTTGGGGTCTTACTGTTTTTCTATTGTTTTTGTGCTATTTACCATGTCGTCAAAAAGACCATAGTGCTGATAGAATTAAGAATTTAAATGTGACAATTATGTTCAAGGGATTTCAGCTTAGTTGCTTGAGTTCTTTTTTGGGGTGAGTAGATTGGAATGAAACTCTTTGAACTAACTCCAAGAATGGAACCTCAGAATTCTCAGCTTATGCTCTACTCTTATATATATATATATATATATATATATATATATATATATGTATATATACATATATACACACATACATATACACATATATACATACACACATACATATACACACATACATACATATACACACATACATACATATACACACATACATATATATATACACATACATATATATATACACATATATATATATATATATATATATATATATATATATATATATATTTATTTATTTATTTATATATATATTTATATATATCTCCTCTGGTACAAACTGATAAGGAACTGGAAGTAACATCTGCTGCAAACAGATTTGAAAATCAATCTTTAAATATTGGAAAAAGAAAAAAGAAAGTGCTTAATACGTCCATCACTGCATGACAATTCATTCAATGATGTTAGGTCTTCCTTTTTGACAATAGTAATGGAGAGATCACAAGACAGCGCAGTATCTTAGGGAGAAAACAGGAGTCCAAGAGATCGGAATATCCATTTGGAAACTCAAATGGCAATCTGCTGGTCATGTTGCAAGAATGGTAGAACTGATGCCGGCAGAACAGGAGGAACTGGACCAGTCTTGAAAGTATTGGCTCTATACACCCATTATAGAGAGGTCTGGCGAATCCTGAGGAAAGTCCATGTCCAACAATGGATGATAAAAGACTGATGATGATAATGATGATATCAGAATTTGGTATTCTCTTTTCAATGTTCATAGAGTATCTGTTCAGGTTATTTCATATCTTTTTTTGAAAAAACAAACTTTTTTCTTGTAAAACCTGAATTCTGAACTATTCATAAACAATACAACCTGGTATTTGACATGAAATTTCCATAGCCGAATGCTGAAAAAGTATTTATCTTATGCAAGGAAATCTATTTTTCATCATGATGAAGGATGCAAAATTTTTTTAATATTTTGACTGTATTTTCAGTTTTAAAAAAGATGTTGCTATGCAATCAAGTCGATGCAAATTTTCTGAAGTGATTTAGATTTTTTTTCAAGTTTTACGATCTGATTACTTTAACAAGTCTGACAGACTGCAGTGCTAACACTTGATAATGTTTATATTTCATTCTTTGTTTTAAAAGTATCTATTATTCTTTTTCAAAGAAGTGATTATTACAATGATAGACACAAAGTTGAAGATCTCAACACCCACATCAGAGTCATTAAGTACATTCCAGACATAGATTGCTTCAACTATTAGACAAGGCAGATAGAATAAATACCAAACTTTTTGAGCAATCACAGATTTAGTCTAATATGAAAATTCATATACATGTTTTATATTTCATTATTTCACTTGGTAACAATCTATCTCAGTCGTTACACCGATGGAAACATTGAATGCCTGTCAGAGAGCAATGGCAAGCAAGCTAGTCTTGTAAAGCCATTTGCCAGTGAGTTCATTCCTCACAGGGTGCAAAGCTATAACTGAACCTAGTATATAAGGCATCTCATATAGTTTAGATAGTGAGTTCAGCCTTCATTAGGTGTCCAACTACCGAAGTCTTGCAACAGATAAAGTAAAAATTGCTATAGATGAATATTCTCTTCATTATTACTAAGAGTACACGCTGTTAAATATTTATATCATGACTATTCAGGTTGTTTAGTAAGGATGACCTCAATCTACTCAGGAGATTGATGTTTGTTTGAGATATTGAATTACAGTGAAGTATCACTATCATTCTCTATTCCTAAACACCAATCTGCTGAACCAGTGACAAAACAATACAACATCAAGATGATTGGCGATTGAAGAGAATGCCAGAAAATTTCATGATTAGTATGAAATGACATAAGTATCATCCATTCAAGACCTCAACCGTTTTATCTCTTCATGTACATATCTTATCAATAAAGTCTTTTTGGTAAAGATGGTCACTGAATGCAAATGTAATGTGGACTACTAATACAACTTTCCCAAAAGCATACCTAAGAAGAGAAAAAACAGGTATGGTGTCTCCTGAGTGACTAACCAGCACATGAATAATGTCTTTTGGCAGCATTCCTAGTTAAAAGTGATCAATTGAAAAATTGGAAAAAAAGGGGTGATCAATCAATGAGTTATTTTTCTCACCTCAAAGTTAGATCACTGAGAAGTCTGAATTTGAAAAGAAACAAGGATGAACACAGCCTGACACAAAGTAAGGAAGCCATTTAGTATAAACTTAAATTATCAACTAAATTAGTTGATATTTCCATTGAAATTCGGATCATCCTCATCTTGGTTGTTTTTCATACAACGTTTCGGATGAGGATGATCCGAATTTCAATTGAAATTATAATAATACCTCATCTCAAAAATTCCGAGATATACTAAATTAATTGAGTTTCTTTTTTTTTAGAGGGAGGGGGGGATTTTCCACGAACAAAAAAAGTTTCTTCAACACAAAATGAGGAGTAAATACTCAAATTTTTAGCCCTCTTGCTCCAGTGGTGTAGCCTGTACACATGGCACATTCATGCATAGCCAGCCAGAATCACTTTAAAAAAACAAGCTTGGCACAAACAAAGGACCAATTTAGCATTAACTTACATTGCAAACTTATAATGAGGAGGTTTTTAAAAAGAGTTTTTAGTAGACACATGGAATAAATTAGGATTTTCAGTCCTCTAGCTCCATTGGTACAGTGCATATGTGTGGTAAGTACATATATAGCCAGCCACACCAACTTGAAAACTTAATAAATCTATAGACAGTTTTGGTTGATGGTTTCTTTTAGATCTACGTAAAAAAAAGTTGTAATCGAACTTTGTTTTATCAAAAAAGATATAATGTAAGCATAAAAACGTTTCCAGCAAGATGATACTCGAACATGGACACACTTTTGAAGAAACATACTTTGTAGAGATTAATCTATCTATAAATAAGAGATGAATTAAACATTGAGATAGGGACATTTAATATTCATTGCCAGAGACCTTTCACAAATCCACTTTGTCTTCCGATAGGATAATTTCAGTCATTCATGCCTGCGTTTTGATAATTTATAAATGAAGTTGAAAGTAAAATCTAACTATAATTCAACAAAAGTCTGACTTCTCACCTACAATGAAAACTAATCGACATAAACTCATGATATTCTTAGAGGGTGCGAATTTGACCCTGGGTAATTTTTTTAACAAATTGGTTTTTGACGCCCCTCATATGCTTTGGAGGAAGGGCCGATTTACATTACGATTCATTCTGCTAAAATGATCTACTTTTTAATGATGTCCTGAAAGAATATTTTTTTCATTCTTTTTTTCAAATCTATTCTCAAAATCAAAATGTGACATACGGCTGTGTTCTTTATTCAAGAAACTATGACATTTGTAAACATACCCCATATCACAATGTTTATTGATTGTACTTGAATGTTTAGTATGTGTTGTTATATGCTATGGTCAGGGTTTGGGGACTGGAGGTCATGTAGATTATTTGGAGGAAACTTTCATTCTTCACTTTTGAGGTTCTAAATCTTGGGGAAATTTTTTTTTCCATTACATCTTTCCTTCCAAAGTTTTTTCAATATCAGCTCCCTTTCTTTTTACCTGTGACTTCACCCCAACCCTTAGAGATTAGTTATACACATTTTTTAACAGTAAAGCTCTTCTCAACATGAGCCCAACAGCCTTTTTTACATTGGCTCCCACTTTTTCAAAGTTGCCCCCACCCTTATACAAACACTCAAGTAAGGACTTTAAAAACTAATCAAATTAAATGCTATCTGATTTCCATCAAACTATTTTTCTATTTCTTTTTGAACAGCTATCTAACCCACACAGGTATTCAGTCAAGTATTTTATAATATATAAACATAATTGAATTGGGCCCAACAAGAAATCAAAAGCTTTTGGTGAAAGTATGTATTGTCAATAGCTGCAGAATTCTTGATTTTTCTGGTTGTTGGGAACAGAAAAGGCAATCTTGAGAGACTCAACTCAAAATCATTTTAATAGCCATTCATTCAGTTATGGTCATTTTCTGTTGCCAATTTTTTTTTTTTTCAAGCTAATTAAAATGTTGATTTTTTTTTTTAAATTTTTGAAAATGAAAAGATGAAAGAAACAATCCTTACATGCACTCTTTAACTAAAATTTTCACATGAAGCGACATTGTAAGAAAACAAATTTGTAATTATGACGTCATTAACTCAAATGGCAGTGGGCTGGCCTTGTTGCAAGAATGGTGGACAACCAATGGACATCACGACTCAAGACATGGATCCCCCGTGATCACATATGCAACCAAGGCCGGCAGAATATTAGATGGAGGTACGAGCTAGACAAATTCAGAAAGTACTGGCTCCGTGACGCCCATGATAGAGAAGTGTGGCACATCCTGAGGAAGGTCTATGTTCAATGATGGACATTAAAAGACTGATGATGATGATGATGATGATGATGATGCTGTACCACAACATTTCTGGATCAAACCCATAAAAAAGCCATACATGTAAATTTCTTCTATTTGCCCATTGATCTTATTACGTCCCTATTATGACATAACAATTAAGATTATGTAATTCAATCTTTCAAGAGTTGATGCCTGATCACACATTACGATAGCTTGAGTTGAATGGAGACTCAAAAAAAAAAAAAAACTTATATTAGTTAGTTAAATTAGAATAGTTGAAATAACTATTAAAATTAAATTACCAAATGAAATAGCTTCAGACTCCCTAGTATCATCAATCCATACATAAATAGATCTGTCATTTATCATGAGTATATTCTAGTCAATAATAATGAACTGAATTTGTAAACAGTATTTGCTTAGCTCTTAACTTCATAATAATTTCAAGATATTCTGATTATTCATCTTGAAAAATTGTTTGACTAAATTTTTCAAGAAATATCTGTCCATGAAAGAGAAAAGGACATTTGGTGAAGCAAAATAGAGTTACAATTTATATTCCATACATAATTTTACTTACAATAGTTATTGGGAATATAGATACATGGTTAAATTATAATGACTCCAGCTGGTTAACTTTCATAGTCTTATTGGTAAGGTGTTGTCTCAGTAGCATGGGCTTCAAAGGATAGGTGGATGTGAGTTCAAACCTTCCTGGAGGTTCATTCTGCTCCATCAAAAAGTTATGATAAAAAGCAACAGAAACAAGATGAAGGCTCAGTAAAAAAATTAATTATGGCAATGCTTCATTCAAGAAGTCTGTGAACCATCAACTGTGTATAATAATGCTTTCATGCAGTACCCCAAACTTCACCAGGATTTTCAGGCAAGTGCCATACTTCAGGATATCTTAGAGTGTTCTTTTCTTCAACTTGAATGATATCAATTGTTGCTTTGAGAAAAATTCTGTAAGTCTGAAACAATGGAAAGATCCTTTTAAAGGTCAATTTTATTCATCCTTGTCTGAAAGTAAACTACCCAACAAATGTCAATGACAAGGAAATCTCTTCAAATCAGGGCAACATTGGGTAACCTTTCTGATATACAGATATAATGTATGAATGTCATACAAGTAGCAGTAAAGGAAAGTAGTTTTATACTGGCAATAAGATATAAACTGTATGCATTTTCTTCTTTTCTCTGCCTGAGCTCAATAATGGACGTATTCTTTTTAAAGACATGAAGTCAATTGTATAATTACCTGCACACAAGATAGGATCAAGCAAATAACAAATTCCCATTAAAAATTATATTACTGGTCGTATTCTGTCTCCCTGCACACATAATTGAGATTGCTCAAGCTTTGCAACTAACCTTTATTCAGAAGCCTATAGTTTCTTGTAATAGCAAAAAAACAGTAGTTTTCTGAGCTATACAATAAAGGACAAGCAACAGTCAAATCATTAGATTATGAAGAAAGAGAGACGCATGACTAAACAACACTTGTAGAAGTAACAGCAAGAGCAACACACAAATGCAATATGCCAAGTGTTGCCAACTCAGAGAAATATTATGGGGGTAGTTTGACTACTGAAAAATGAGGAGAAAAATTCAATTGCCAAAAGAAAATGCCAAAAATTGCTAAACCATCCCCCAAAGATGCTGAAAACAGTGTTATAATCAAGCAATTTTCACACTACCAAAACGCAAAAGGTGCTAAATTGGCAACCCTGGTCATATCCAACACTTGTGGAGAATGCATACACACACGCACATTCATACAATGGAAAGAGGAAATTGTGTGTGTGTATGTGTGTATATATATATATATATATATATATATATATATATATATATATATATATATATATATATATATATAGAGAGAGAGAGAGAGAGAGAGAGAGAGAGAGAGAGAGAGAGGGGGGGAGGGAGAGGGAAGGAAATATAGAGAGAGGGAAGGAACAAGACAGACAGAGAGGGATTCAGTCATCAAGAAATGAGAATTTTG
This sequence comes from Thysanoteuthis rhombus, assembly GCA_963457665.1. Taxonomy (NCBI): domain Eukaryota; kingdom Metazoa; phylum Mollusca; class Cephalopoda; order Oegopsida; family Thysanoteuthidae; genus Thysanoteuthis; species Thysanoteuthis major. The sequence continues at coordinate 42,848,210 of OY735226.1, read as the reverse complement.
GAGAGAGTGTGAGTCATTATCTGTTCATAAAACAACAAAGAGAATAAACAAGGGGTGAAATGGTGTGAGGACGGTTGTCAACACTTCAAAAGATAAGTTAGAACACAGGGGAAATTTAACAAGAAAAGAAAAGATAAACATGCTATAGGCTTTTTACCACAGATATTATTGATATCAAAAGTTTCCAACTATCTTGACACGCTATCTTAATGAACTTCTCACTGACAATCAGCTTTACTGACATTGAATAACATCCTCCTCCTCAGCGTTGCCAATTTAGCACTTTTTGCAATAAATTTTACATATACCTTGTTTAGGAAGGGCGAAAATCAAACATTTAATGCTGGTAATTTCAGCAAATTTTCAACTATTTTCCAGCCACTTATAGCAAATTTAGCCAGTTCTAGCTATTTTTAATGGCCATAGAAGACAGATCTTCTAATGCCTTTCTACATTTTTTGACACTTTTCGATGGTTGATTTAGCATGGAAAAAATTTCAAGTAGGCAACATTGTTCCTCCTACTTGTCACTACCAGTTTCTTTTAATTCACAATATGAAATCGGTGACATCTAAAAATCATTGCTTTGTTCACCACATTGAAATGAACAATTATAGCATTTTAGTCACAAGGAATCATGAATTGTTTTTGAAATAGAGTTTTGAAAATGATTTGTTTATATTCAATTAATTTTTCGATTATCTTCACCCCCCACTCACCCAGGCCAACAACATTTAAATCAGTTCACTTTCTGACCTTCGGAAAATGAATGTTTTTACATCAGATTTCTTCCTGAAATCAATCTATTTTATAGTTCAAGCAGGATTTGTATCTGTAAAACATTATTTCCTTCAAAATACTTGAAAAATACACTCAGGAATCTTAAAAGCAGCAACAAATTTTCCAAGATAATCTTTTCGGTAGACAATTCAGTTCTTCATTTAGTCAAAAACTATAAGGTAGTCAAATATAAGAATAGACAATTTGTTAAAAGAAAACGGTAAATCAAGTAAAGTACCAAAAACTATTTGGTCAATTCATTTTGGTAACAAATTATCAATTCCATTCGCAAAGAACTCTTAATTGAAAGCTTTTTGAATTAGTCCTTGTTTAGAGTTCTTACTTATAAGGAAGTGGTCTAGATGAAAAGACAAGAACCATAAGTTCAATGATGCATCCACTATCTTTACATCCATGTCTGATTTCTGATATCAAAGGGATTCTAAACAAAGTAATGATAGCATTATAGGTTGTGGTTGTAGTTGTAGTAGTAGTAGGAGGAGGAGGAGGAGGGGAAGAGAAATGTTAGGATAGTATGATGGTATACCCTAATATCTGACATGAAAAAAATATATCAGTAAGTTTAAAATAAGTAAGCGTACAATTTTTATCAATAATTTGTATGTCTTAATGAATGATTTTTTTTTAGGGGGGGGGGCTTTGAATGACTATGAAACATTTTTAATGTTAAAGTTAGCTGGAAATTCAGAAGTTTAACCGATTTTTGAAGATAGCTTTAGCTACTAATACTGAACGATACACATCAACAGTGGAAAAAAAAAATGCTTGATACATCATCTATTGATCAGTATGGATGTTCTTTTAATGATGTCACACTTTCTCCTCCTCCTCCTCCTCCTATTGTTTACATAAATGGAATCAACCGATCCACTGTAAAGCATCTAATAAAGATGTGTGGAAACATCTACAAGGTATTTTTAGGGAGGAAGTTCATATAAAAAAGGAGTGCAGGATAAAGTCTTCATCTTTAACTGATTCAACTTCAGTACAGTAACAGATCTCTTGCTATTCATCAAACTGTGTTTGCAGTTGGATAGCACAATTTCAAACTGGTCTACATATCTATATGCATTGTGTGGCTACTCCAATAAAAGTTATAGTGGATCAAACCACTAGTTTTGCCAAATACTCTTCATAACCCTCCAGAAAAGATAGCATGGCTTCAGTTAATGTTTTGACTTTTTCATACACATCTAACTATTGTGCAGATCTTCTGTAGTTATTGATACGAAATCAATTTTCCAGCTTGAGTGAGACAATGATGCAAAAATACATCTTATACCATTGAACATGACAAATGCAAGCCTCTATATTAGGATGGCCAGACATCCGGCTTCATATGACAGGCCAGCTTTTGAGCTCTTTGTCCTCTGTCTGGCGTGACCTCGCATTAATTTGTCCTTTTGGGGTCAGACTGACAAAATTATTCAAATTATCCAAGATATACATAGAACAGTGGGAAAGTCAAAGTCAACGGCATCTCTATGTAATAAAAATATGTTGACTGTTAATATATTTTCATTAAATGTTGTTGTCTTGGTCAACTCTACTGATGAGCTGCAGTGTGGAGTTAACAAGTGGATGAGGATTGCATCAGTCTACCAAAGGCCAATTTTGTTTGGAAAATTTTTTTATTGTGAAATTTTACGAAAATCACTACAAAATCACATTTATATATGAAAGTGGAATTAGACAAATCAACAATTCTTCTGAATGTTTTGTGTATTTGATACAAAACTTTTGTATGTTCATAACTTATCATCAAGAGCCCGTCCAAGAGAGTCCATCCGTCCAAGTCCTTCTTTTCAGTCTGTAATATGCTCTTTAGACGAAAATTGGAAATGCCCCCCTACTCCTCCATAATATCTTTTGTGGACTTCAAAGCGTTTGCAGACCCCAGGTTGGGAACCCTGGGCAAGAGTGTCTTCATTTATGGATGTCTGGAGATGACCAACCAACTCTAGATGTTCAATTTCATTTTTATTTGTGGTTTCTTATTCAATTCAAATTAAATGTATCAAGCTTTTCTCTTTTTCAATCGAGTATAAAGGATTTGGAATAGCTTTAAATAATACTTTTAAACTTGCAGTGAATTTCAAGGTTTGGGGATCAGTTTGCATCACATATTTCAGATGAACAAGGACTAATTTTATGGCTACCTCTGACTTGTCTCACCTCTCCACCTCAACTAAAAGCCCTACACTAAATTCCAGCTAGAAACATTATTTCCAAATCTCAAATTTTTGTTCTTTCTAAATTTTGTTTTACTTTCAGCAAGCTTCATCTCTTTCAATACATAAAAATAATGAAAGGCTTGGGAATAACCAATATATTCAAAAATGAAGAATTAGTTAGAAATTGTTGTAAAATAATTAAGAAAGATATAAATCAACAATTTCATGTTAAACAACTTTATAATTTTTATTCTCGTGGTACATTATAGCATTATGAAGGAAAAAACTTTGTTGTTCCAGATCTCTAGAAAATGTGACCAAATGTTATGGAAAAAAAATAATGACTGGTCTGATAAGTCACTCAACAGAACCCCTCACATTACCTAAATCTTTTAGCAGCATGCCATGATGGGTGTGATCAAGTGAAAATTGGAAGAAGGTGATCAATGAATAAGTTTCCCCTCTTGCCTTTTGTGAATCTCTAAAAGGTCTGAATTAAAAAAATTAAAAAAACAAACAAGTATGAACGCAGCCAAGCACAAACTAAGGACCGATTTAACATAAACTTACATTACAAATCCAATCCCAAATTGAAAACCTATTTGGAGGGAATTCAAAGAAACAAAAAACATTTTTTGAACGAGTAAATGTTAGAATTTTGTCTCACTAGCTCCATTGGTTTGACCTGCATGTGTCAAACATACAGAGCCAACTGGATCAATTTACAGTTTTGGTTGACAGTGTCTAAAAGTAATGTACAAGAATTCTTGGGACAACTTCTCATTACTAATGCAATAATAAGAATAGGAGGATCCCAATTGTTTTGGCCTTCCCGATAAAGACAGAAAACTGAAACATTGAAAATTGATGAAAAAACAGAAAACACTTCCTGTTCATTTATTCCCACTCATTGATACACCATAAAATCTATTTCATCAATCTGAAAAAAAAAATTGTGTCTTTTAAAACAATCATCTTCTGTCCACTGTGAGAATCAAGGCCATGTCTGCAGTTCAAAGTTCCAATAAAAATGGTCATGTTAGGAAGCGATAGTTGATCAGAACAAAAGCAATTTCTCCCTTTTGCAAAATTGTCAATTTGAAAGTTCTAACAAGGATTTGAAAGCGATAAAATAAGTGGAATTGAAATAGATATTCCTCATATTAGAATGAGACTTAAAGTGAAAATGCAACTGACTGTAAGTGAACTGTCCCAAACCCTTTGAAGTGAAAATTGGCACTTAACCCACCTTAGCAGAGCTTACACAGAAATGACATTTCACATCTTGCATCAGCAGGTAGATCATTTACATTAGTTCTGCTGGAGAGTCACACAGCTATCCAAGGCTTTCATCTTGAGGAATAAGTTGAATCAATTGAAAATCAGAACAATTTTGATAAGACACTAGTGAAATCAGTATAAATTACATAGCTTAGTTGTAGAGAAGTAGACAGGTAGTTATGAGGTTCAAATACCTAACTAAAGTACTCTGTAAAAATTAGAGGCATGAATTCAACATAGAGATGAATGAGTAGCAAGTCTAGTATTTGTAGCTATTTTTTAATCCACCAAGCAATATACTGAGGAAGATTTTTATTATAATCAGGGGTAATGTTATCAAACAATTATTGTTATCAAAATCATTCATTTTCAAACACTTCATTCAAGTGATCACAAGAAGCAGCTCTCTCTGTACATCCTTTGATTAATGTAATCAGCTGGTAGTTATACAAAAAGCCATGTCCCTACGATCCCACAATAAGCAGCTTCTTCCATATTCGATGTATGTACTCAACACTTTCTACACTAATTTAACAATGAGTTAAATGCATTTTTTATCTATTCACTCGCCACTCCTGCTCATTCATGTTCAACACTCCCCTTGATTAAACGGAGAAACACCTGCATTCTGAAATGTAAGATAAGTGTAGTAACAACCTATTATTTTTGTTTCATATTATCAAGAAAAAAAATTCTGTTTTAATGAAAGAACCACCATATCATCCATCTTTGCAATCTCAAGTTGAAAAAATATCGCAGTGACAAGGCAATCAATTATCTACACACATATTTTTAGTTTTCTTTGAAGGAAAAGAAATGAATCGAAACAAAGAAAATTTTTCAATGACATTATAATGAAATTATACTGCTTAAGGTTTTTTGGGTTTTTTCAAGAATTGAGTCTTTTCAAGGTCACTGAAAACAAATGTCATGAGATTTAGAACGAATTAACCACACAGTTCATGAATATATATATATATATATATATATATATATATGGGAGTTGATCAATATCAGTAGCTTGCACAGTTATTAGCTGAATTTTGATCAGAAAATTTCACAGTAAAATGTTTGGTCTATGGAATTAATATTCACCAACGAATGAAGTGCACTGACAAGGGAGGAAATCATGTTGAAAAATAAATATTTATGTAAAAAAAAACTTTTCACCATAAGGTTACTGACTTATTACATCCATGTGTGTGTGTGTGTGTGTGTGTGTGTGTAAATCCCACACACACACACACAGCACACTCATAGATAGACATGCACGTGCGCACGCATATACACACATAGATATATATTGTCTATGCCAGTGTGGCCAATTTAGCGCGTTTCTTGTTTTACATTCAGCTCTATTTCTAGCCCAGTTTCCTAGCCATCTTCAGTCATATAGAATGGCAAAAATATGACTAACAGTGTTGAGAGTTTTTTGAAGTTTTTTCGGGGTCGATTTAGCGCTAGGAAGTTTTTTGAGTTGGCCACACTGTCTGTGCGTGACCTCAGACTACAATCAACATGAATTCGATGGGGAAAGAGTCAGAAGAAGTCAGAACGAATTTGAGTGAGAATAAATATAAAAAAATGCTTTGAGTCAGCGGTGTGTAAAAGTATTTCCATCAAATAAAAAAGGAGGACAGAGAATAAATTGTCCTATGACAGAAATAAGGTTACGCATAAGTAATTCTTTATTCATTGAGGGGGGGGGGGTGGATAGACAAATAGTATTTCATTACCTATTTATCCTTCATTTTTCACACTTGTGGTGTACTGGAATTTTATTCCAAGTGAGAAATATGATTCACAAGCAAGCAGAATACAGAGGTGTGGGAGACATTTGTGTCTATGTAGATGACGAAGGCGAACTCCGTTGACTGTATGTTTGTAATGAGGGTATGGAGAAAAGTGTCCCCTGTGTATGGGAGAGAAATACTACACGCGGTGAGTCACAAGGGAGGTGGAAACAAATAGAGGAAAAGAGAAATTAGTCAAGGAGTAATGGGTGACTTCGTATGCCTCTACCTTAACCACTTTTTCCGAAATGACATCAAAGACTTGCCCCCCCAATCAATGATAGTAAAGAAATAGATACCCAAAGCACTGAATACCCAACTACCCGGGACCCAGAAAAGAATCCAATCCTACCTGACAGTCTATCTTGATTCGCTTTCAAGATATCAACTCATAAAGAAATTGAAACACAAGACGAAATATCTTCTGATGATAAAAAAAAAGAATTTCGCATGATTGCTAAGAAAAGAACTATATAAGCAAAAAAAAAAAAAAGATTTTTTATTTTTCTGCTCTTTGCAAGCCTTTTTCCTCCTTGTATGACTTGTTAGAAGCAAAAGCTTGTAAAACTAGCGTATGTTCCCGGTGACAGAATGTTCCAACTTATCACTGGTAGTGAAGGCTGAAACAATGACCGTTTCAGAAGTTTTTTGGGGGAAAATCCCTGCAAATAAAGCAAATCAGATCTAATAAAACGGACTCATTTTATAAACCCTGTGTCGGCGCCAGGTTCGAATGCGCCCCCAACACATTGTTGAATTCGTAAAAGGTTTGAACGATAGATCCAATAGTGCTCGTTGTGTTCCAATGCCCCCCACCCATGCAGTGTCCATGGGTTGTGTGTTACAACAAAATACTAAGCAGATATCATATCAAATGAAAACCAAGTATAGGAATTCAAAAGTAAAATAAAACCGAACACTCAGTTATTGGAACTATAGATGCATTTATTTATTTTATTCTAAACCACGCTATTTGTTCTAGTTTTGAAAGCTAGTAGGTCTATTTTTTCTCGAAATAGTATGTTTAAAGAGACGACAAATTTTATGGTAAATGATAGCAGCCCCGAAAAATGCAATGTGGATAGTGTCAGAAAAAAAAAAAAAAAAAAACGATTGGAAAGTTGTTTTTTTTTTTTCCCATTATAACAGACAACCAGAGCCCTCGCCCTAAACTGAGTTAATTTGGTACATTAAACAATGAGATAGCTCCAGTGTTGCCAACTCAGCATGTTAGCACTAGTTTTACTGCTAAATGCCCCCCCCCATGTCCAAAATAATTTTTTTAGATGTCCTGAAATGGCCAAATTTTCAAGCACACTCGCGTTCATTCAACTAATTTTCGCATTGCCAAAAGGCGGAAAGCGCTAAATTGGCAACACTGGATAAGCCCTGATGTCTTCTACCAATGTATCTTCATTGATTCTCCTACCTCCCAACTCAACAATGAAAACTTTTGGGACAGGCACACTAACGTATTCAACAGGAGAATAGATTAGAATCACGATAGACAAGAGAACCTGAGAAAAAGAAGTGCAGTGCTGTCTACCATTGTCCGGTTGACTTGATATTCATTAACAAGACAACCAATTTAAAGTGAAGGCCTATTAGCTGGTCTAATAAGCCAACTGGACATGCATAACTTCACCAGATGATTTGATATCCTGATGTAATTTTACAGCAATCACATAAAGCCTGCATTGCATCTTGACGGCAATAGATAGAATAAATTGGGCCTGACAGCTACCTGAAAATTAAGACAGTAGGGTGTCCACCTTTTTCATGCTGGCCATGTAGAATATAGCCAGCAATAGCTAAGAGGTAGTTTTAGACAATTATTTAATACATGGAAGCAGTGATCGTCAATTCAATAGTAGAAAACGGAAAAAAAATTAATTTTTTTTTTCTTTACTAAGACTTTTTTGGTAGCCAGCAGCCGATTGTGCCTATTTTCCTAGTCAAATTTATAATTTTTTTTCTGCGACTTTAATTTCCTATAACTTTGTTCCCAGTTATCATCAATTCATCACTCAATTTCTTTTGTACCAAAGAACATGTCTGGTGGCTATAAAAAGAAAATTCGGATTTACTATGGAATATTTCAAGTTTCAGTAGACAAAAAAGAAACTTGTCTGCAGTTATTTTATCATATTGACTCTTACATAAAACACGTGTATTGAATATAGTGTCACCCACTGGAAATAAAAAAAAGTTCCACGCTTGTGTTACTGCTAAAAAGAGCTAATTGAAAATAAAAGCCTAAAACGCAATACAAGGCCAAAACACATCAAAAAGATGCTAAAAATGGCCAGAATGTTTAAGCACATCCATACTAATTTTGTGCTTTCTCATACTGCCAAAAACAAGAAAAGCACTGAACATTCTTATTAACACCTGTATACAAACTGTTTTTTCTTCCAAATAAATTGTTCTACAGGCAAATTCCAAGCGGATCAAGTGAACAGCCACCTTTAACAACTTGATCCAATAACAAAAAGTTTCATTTTGGAAATAAATCATAAATAAACATTAGAAGTTTTCATGGATGAAATGTTCTCGGAAAAGATGCACTGATCACCCATAGATACAGAAAAGCTGACTTAGAAAAGAAATTTAAAGAATAAGGACAAGAATTTCGAAAACTTGTGAATAGTTTCAGAGCAAACAAGAGGGGGAACTCAAAGCAATTTACATTTGTGGTTTTAGGAAAAAGCAGAAGACTTTATAATTGTAAAAATAAGATTGAAAACAGAAACAAACAAGAATTAAATCAACAATTTTTCAAGATTTAATAAATAATAAAAGTGACCAATAACAGGATAACTTTAATGAAGTGAATGGGGTACAAATTATTTCATGAGGAGATAAGTTAATTGAGGAGAGTCAATTTGCTGGTTATGCCACTTGGGTACGCAGGATTTTCAATAGGATTGAATAAAAAAAGGAATTAATGCAATACAGTCTTCCTATACATTCCCTAACATTTCCTCCCCAATTTGACTGCTTAGTAAATATCAATTGACAGAATACAAGAAGGAGAATTTTTGAGTTTTTATGATGTTTATGTTATTTAGATGCATATAAAAAAAAAAATTCCCTCTGACCAAAATAGACCTTTATACATGTGTGCACCATAACCTTAAATCAAGGAAAAAGACAAATGGCGTTCTCAGCCTATAGATATTAAAATGGACTATCTTCATCTATTTCAATCAGTGTAACCAACTCAAAAAATATTTTCACGTTAGTTAGACAACTAAAGAGCACTGGATGAAAAAAAATTAAAAATTGGAAAAAAAAATAAATAAAAATTAAAAATTAAAAAAAGCCCAGAATGGCAAAAACATACCAATGAATGCTAAAAATGGTTGGGAAATTGCCAAAATGACTACGCTAATTTGGCAACTATGACAGATAGAGAGAGAGAGAATTTCCAATATAAGTAATCCTTTCAATACTCGAACATTTATTAATGTATTTCGTATAGATGGCCCAATTCACCAGATAATTACAAAGTGTTCCCCTAGAGTTGGAAAATAAAGATCTCAACCCAAAACAATAGCTTTGTCAATCCATCAATTCCCAAATTTGATAAGATAGTGCAATAAACCAGTAACCTCCCAGACAAACCTATCTATATCTGGCTTTTCGGAGAGGGGGGTTCTATCCCCCACCCGACTTCGTTCAGGGCCCTATCATTTCCTTAAAGGTTTAGTTGATTCTTGTGAAAACCAACATGTAAAAATCCCATCACCTTGAAGTATCACAAACAAACTTAGGCCTCTCAGATCAGTGGGTTAGAAGAATCTGACTCAGTTGCTGAAACATGATGAGAATTAGCAATCAAGTTGGATAAACTTGCAGCACTTCAGTTAAATGACAGGGTCAGAGAGATATGTTAAGCATAGAATTCAACCCAGAGTAATTAGGTTTAATCATGCCACTCATCATATCACTCACAGTGACATAGCTAGGGCCTCTTGCCTTTTCCTCACCCGTCTCTCCCACCCACCTGTGAGCTAGGACCATAATTAGATCTATACCAAGATATTCCTGATCAATTGGCTATGTTAATTGCTTAGAACTCTGCCCTTACTTGTCACATGATTGAGTGTCAGTTGCATGACCAAAAGGCAATGAAACAGAACCAGCCTTACTTTATTCCACTAACATGAAACTGAAACTCTACTTCAATGAACATCACATGTCCAGAGTAGCCTGTTTTTTTGAAGGATTAATGATCTTCTAAAAGACACCGAAACCCACAATTTACCAAAAAGAAATCATATTTCTTTAATATCAGCCTATTGTTAGCCTATTGTAAGTTACAAGCAAATAGCAAAATCTTTTTCAAGATTCCAGTACTTCCATTCAAAATAAAGATGGGAACATGTGGAAATTCTATAATGTATCTTTGGACACAAACTTGCTTCTTTCTAGGGTCATTTTGATAAAGAAAACAATCATTATTCAAACTTGATTAATGGATTTGTGGTTAAAAATTTATATACGCTTAATGGAAAAAAGATGGATTTTCAAGTACTTCACAAAACTACATCACATCATTCTCTGCTTAACTAGTATTTAAAAAAACATTTTTCATTTCCCTGGTTTTGACCTGAACAAAGTATATGGCTAAATATAGGTTCCAGCTAGAATATTCTAATCTTCTCATAAGTTTGGCTTTGTTAACTCATAGTCTGTCATCAAAAAGCAAAATGTTTCTGTTTTATATATTCGAATTTAGAACAGAATAAGAAAGGCTGTGTATATTATTTACTATGAAGAAATGTGACAGGTGGTGAAGATGATATAGTTATCATAGCAAGATAAAAGCCCTTGACCACTGCAAAATAAAAGCCCAACTCATTGATAGTAGGGAGTTGTTATATCTATGACAATAAAACATAAATTTCATTAAGATAGCCATGGAACTTAACTGACCAAAATATCCATTATTAGTACCCAATGGATCAAGAGTAATCCTTGATTTATCAGGTCATTTGTAACGGTAGGAGAGGAGAGTCAGGGTAAGAACTAGTCAACAACCATCAACAGGTTTTAAACAATTTCCATTTGTCTCTTTTTTTCTAACCCACTGTGACTGCCCCATAATTGCCTAGAAGCTTGGTATCAGGCATTTGACAACTGTCAACACTGAAAACTTTTTGAAAGGTAAAAGGTTAGCAGTCACCTCCCCTCAACCTGCACAATCATTCTGTGATGAAACATTAATACTATACTTCTCTGTACACTTTCCTTTGACCAAATAGAAAATTATACCTCCCTATTTGAATATTTTGATATATGAATCATTCTATACGCAGTCTGTCATAAATGTCTAGGATAGTGTGTCATCTGTAGTTTACATGGAGATACATTACACACACAATTTACTTTCTATTACTCATAATTTTAATAAAGTAATCTAATAATAAAAATGACCCAATCTCACCAAATGAACATTTCACAGCTTGAAGGGGGCTGAACAAAATTAAAGGAATTCTTTTTTTTTTTTTCTTCCCCAATAAATAAGAAATACCTCAACTTACAGCTGTAATTTTTGAAAGCTGAAGATTGTGCAGCTGCATTTTCACTGGAAAATGGAGGGGAATGAGGAAAACCAGCCAAAAAAAAAAAAAAGAGACTTGAGTCGAATAAAATGAATCTCCCCGGGGCATCGAACCCACCAGTCAAGAGGACATATGCCTGTTTACAGAGGAAATTGGGTAGAGATAGTCTAGGGGCATAAGAAAAGAAAAAAAAATGATAGTACAATGCCAGGAGTGTCCAAGGTTAAAGAGAGAGGAAAAGAAGAAGGGCAGAATGGGAAGTCAAATAGATTACCCCTTAAATAAGACAGGCCAAACCCTCAAAGAATGAAAAAGAAATGGGTCAACAGGACTGCAATCATCTATGTGGCAGGATTGGGGGGGGGGGGGTACAAGCTGTAGGAGAGAAAGAAATCACTTTGGTTTATGTATCAACAACAGCTGGGAGAAAGGACACAGCCCAGTGATATGGTTGAAGTTATCTCACCATCATTTTTACAAATAGAGGTTAAGAAAGATAGCACCAGGCATCTGCTAACAAACAATGGTTACTTTTTAAGCAGGGATGCTCCTTCCGGCTCTTCAGAACATGAGTTCCCCAGTGGCAGTATCAGTTTGATCAGAACTGAAGATCCAAATTGGATAAATAAGTTAATCACTTCCTATGTCCCATCTACACCGATTACACTAATTAAAAGAGAGAAAAAAAAAAGAAGTTGAAGATGTAAATATTTAGGTCAATAGGGAAAAGCTATTTATTCAATTCGCTAAAACCCAGATATAAATCTCTGTTGAACAAACCCCACATTGACACACCCAAGGAATTCACAGATGATAGAGAGAGTTTACAAATAATGGCTTGTGAGACCAACACACCAACCATCATTCAACAATGATTACTCCAGAAATCCAGATATCAGACATACTAGTATTCTGAGGGAAATTATGGATTATCATTACAACTTACATGTGCTGTGTTGGAGATGATCAATTATGAAGTTGGAAAAAGGGTGGATCAATGAATAACTTCTATCACTTGTTGGGCAATGATCACTAATAAAAAGGTAAAAATTTTCATGAAGTAAGCAGGCACAAAGTAACGTCCAATTTAGCATAAACTTACATTGCATGTTGGGCCCTAAATTAAAATCTATTTTGGAGGGAAATTAAAAAAAAAACAAAAAACAAAGGAATTATTTTCCCTACTCAGGGAGGGAAGTGTGTGCACCAATTTCCAAGTTTCTACTATAGACTGTAAGGGCTGGGCAAAGTCCAGATAAATATATAGATAGATATCAGAAGATATAAATAACCTAAACCTGGTAACAGTGATTAGACTGGTCTCTAGTGGGTAATGGTGATTAATATCAATTTTTTTTGTATCAACACTTATGGTACGGCAATGTATAATCTCTTGTATCTTCAAACACAGGTGTTTGCAGAAAAAATTGCCAAGACTGAAAGTATCACCAACAAAAAAAAATATTTTATTTTTATATTATCAGATAATTCCAAAAATGGCCAAAATGTCCAAGCACTTCTGCCCCAATTTTGCAATTAGAAGAAAAAAAGATTTCAATATAATACAATTTTCATAATGATGTTTTATGAATTTTTGTTACCCCAAAGCAAACCCAGTGTACAAAAAAGAGTTTTGTATCTTTAATAACCAGTAAAGATCAAATTGTCAATAAATGGATGGTGAAACAAACCAACTTAGCATTACTCTCAATTAAGCAAATGACTGACACTCTAATTACATTATTATCATTACACATGTAATTCGCTGATCATACCAAAAAGTCAATCACAGAGATGAAAACTTGAGGACAATTTTATAATATCTGCTAGAATCTCAAAAATGTATTCAGAAAATATATTTGTAAAATTCGATAAACTAAGAGATTGTATAAAATCAAAAATGAAATATGAACAGATCTCAACGATCTCTCAGTAGAAACCATCACATGCCATTTGGGGGGAGGGGGTGATCAATCAGAAAATGGGTGATTAATGAATAAGTTAGTTCTTTTGTTGGGCAGTGATCACTAAAAAAATCTGAGTTTTTAAAAAAAACAAACAAACACAAACTAAAGGATCCATCCATTTTAAACTTAACCCCTCTAAAAAGGATGGAAGGATTGGAAAAAGGATTTTTCCTAGACATAAGAGTAAATGTTCTAATTTTCAGCCTTCAAGCTCCTTTGATATATCCTGTACACATGATATGTACATACATACATAGCCAGTCCAACTTGGGAACTGAAAGAATGTTCTGATGACAGTTTTGGTTGAAGGTTTTCAATAGTCAAGAGTAGATTTGAAGATAAGCGTTTATTCTAAACTTGATCCTTTCTTCCTCCGCATTCTTCAAACAGGAAATAGCAGCTTGTTTATTAAATACTATAGAAATTAAGGTTTGAAAATGGGTTTAACTAAAGTTCACTGTTCAAAATATCAATATTCTGTAATTCTACTTTGACATTTTTTTCCTTTGAAACTGCACCTGCATGTCTTATCTCAAGTTACTCTTCACATGCAACGAATAAAACATGCTCAGTACAATATACAAAAAGGTTTATTGCAAAAAAAAGAAGGAAACAGGTTTCCTCCACGTTCCAAAAGTAGAGCGCTCCAATGAAACCTTTCGTGAGCTAAAATGGCTTAAAGGAAAAAGGCAATCACCATTAATTTATATGAGGGAACATTTTTTAGCATTCGAAGAGCCCAAAATAATCTTCTTCTATGTGTGCTAGTTTTCACCAAGTATAACACTCTTAAAAGCTCTCTTAAGCTTTTCTGATATCTCCAGACACATCTTGATGATGCATGCATAAATTTTTTTTTTTTAAAGCACAGATGCTCGCAGACACAGTTCAAAGTTATGGCAGCTATGGAGATTTTTTTGTAAAAAGGAAGTGGCATAAACGAAACTTAAGTAAATTTGGGGATACCTGTATTCATCATCAAAGAGAATCAGCAGTGAATTCATTGATGAGAAATTTACTTGGCTTCTTGAATTCTTACAATTTTTTTTTCATTGCTAGCATTGCAGGATCATGACCACAAAACAATATCATACACCTTAATACATCTATATCTATAAAATCAATGATGTCATTCTTTGTTTTGTTTTTCTGTCTGTAAAAATGGACTTCTCAACTTGAAGGTAACAATTTTACTGATAGAAATATCTCCTACCAACCACTTTGAATGGACTAGATCAGTCACTTAAAACCTCGGATTTAATTGTTGTAAACATTCATTTGTAAAATAAAGATTTCAAGTAGTGAACTATTGAATATTCAAATGAGAGAATGGGAAGTAAATGCTCAAACTTCATAGAAACTTCAATTATTTTCATTGAATGTATTACAGCCTCCAGTGTAAGTAGGCTTCTTTTCTAAAAATAAAAATGATCTCAAAGACTAGAGGCATAACTGATTTGAGGTGGGGGGTGGCAGATTTTTAATTGCCCTTCAGGCCACAAAGAGCTCCATGCATAGTTGTTCAATTACAGCATCTCTACTAAGATGATGAAATAACAAATCTCACAAGGAGTCAAGACCACCAAATCTCCAGCTATGCCACTGTAGACATTCAGACATATCCATGAACTTTTTCATGTCTAATACCTAGCCTATCATAAAATTTAATAGAACAAAATCAGCCTAGAAAGTAATTATCATCCAATTTCGACATATCTACTGCTCTTTTGATGGTCAGCATTTTCAGAAAATCCATCTCTTTACCATAAGAGTATAAAATGTAAATATCCAATTTTAAAGCGTCTCCATGTTCCCTCAACATTCTTTGTAAAAGATGGTCAGAGACAATCACAGAATATATTAGATAATTACACAGAATTTAGTATTTGATAATTTCTACCTGATTTTCTGAGATGAGGAATAATTACTATACACTAATTTATTCAAATTGGAGTTCTCTTGATAAGAGTCAGAAAGTTTCAAACAAACCTTCCAGTCTTCCAGCCTTCTATAAGTGCCTATCATATTTGCTAACATTTGGACACCATATGGGAGCTTTTGATTAGGAAAAACAGACGTTATATTCAAGGCTCTAGAATTCCACCACCTGATTGTCCTGAAGGATAATAGCTTACTGGATATAAGCATTGATTGAGTGTATGCGCAGCGTGCTCAATTCAGCATATTCATCATTTTGGCAATGCAAAAAAGCCCTAATCTACTGTGGATGTGCTTGGCCATTTTTTGGCTTGTTTTTGACCATTTTGAGCAACTTTAAGGGTTTTTTTTTTCTTTTTTTGCTACTTTAGGTAGTTTTAGGCTGTCTTTTCAAATAATTTGATGCTTAGCAGTCAGACTAGCACAAAAATATCATATTAGAGTGTATGCAGTTCCCCTGTTGGTTATGAATTGAAGTAGTGAACTTTATTTAGTCTGGTTCATTGGTACAAGTAGAAGCGGCATCATATAGCATTACTTATTATGAGATATCTCTTGGCATGGACAGTGGAAGAAGAATTATCTACCCAAGTGAATTGTGTGAAGAGTTCAGTTTGAAATACCCGGAACATTCAACGGAGACACCTGAAGAAAAAAGTGGTTCAAGGGTCGAAACAACCAACAACCAAGACAAGGACACCAGTATTAAATTAGTGTATAATGATTTGGGATCCAATTCTACATTAAAGAAATATCAAAGAAGAGAAGATGAAATTTCTTGATGCAATTCATTTTCGCAGGTAATTTTTTTGATACATGCATACACACACACACACACATATCATCATTTCATTATCTCCATGCATAAAAATTTCAAGAAAGTCAATTCAAATATAGAATTCAATTTCATTACTTCAAAGAAAGTTTTCTTCTTCAACAACCCCCACCCCCCACCCCACCCTTATCGCCCACCATGAAAAAAAATGAAGGCATAAGTAGCTGGAATATTTACAAGTAAATAGTATTTCCAGCATGAAAGGCTTGTGATTGCATTCTGTTCAGAAGAAGAAAAAAGCTGTTCCCCAAAAGTATCAAGAAAATACCCCTCACTGCTCTGCTAATAAATTTTATGTCAGTATAAGGCTTCATAAATTTTTTTTAAAACATCAGAAATCTCATGAATATAGACATAAAATTTGATCGCATAGAAACCTTAGGGAATGAGATTGTCAAGGACTGAGTCACATTGTTTAATGGAACTCACACAAGAAGGAGCATGAAAATCATCCTCATGCTTCTAAAATTAGATTCAGTCACAACTGATAACCAATTTTTCAGTTTCTTCTCTCAATTGAAATCGAGTTCAAAATAATGTGAATTCAGTGCATAGATAGACTTGAACTGAATCACAATGAATGTATGCAGACCAAGGATAGACAAAAGGCAAAATTTCTCACGCAGAACTTTCCCATAACCCAACTGTTTGAGGATCAGGGGTCAACACCAACCTGTCATAATTCACAAGATATTCAGGTGTACATGAACTACATGGCTGATAGATATTATGGCTTTCAAACAGCCAGGAAAAGATCACAGTAGTTGTAAGTGCACATTTGTAGTTAGTGAATTAAAAAAAAAAAAAAGATTACAGGGTTAGAAGCTTTCTTTTTAACTGCTTGATAGATGACAGGTATAAACTAAATATTTGTTACAGAAGAACACAAGGATAAATGGGTGGGGGGATAGGAGCCTTCTACAAATATAAGTCCAATGTCACTCCTACATGTAACTAAGTAAAACGCATATACATGACAACTTCACTTACCATAATTTAAGAGATCTCTGAAAATTCTTCAATCCAATACTTAATCCTTAGAAAAAAGGATTTCAAACAAAAGCAAACAAGTCTGGTTAGTTGCCTAATAGAGACCGTCATATGACCATCGTCTTTAGGCAGCATGCAGTGATGGAGGTGATCAGTTGAAAGAAAAAAATGGAAAAGGGGATGATCAATGGATGTTACTTTTCCATATCATGCACCCAGACAGCACCAACGGAGCTAGAGGGCTGAAAATTTAAATATTTACTCTTCATTATGTTTAGTAAAAACTTTTTTTTGTCTTTTGAACCCCCCATCCCAAAAATGTTCTCAGTAGGGGTTCAATCTGCAATGCAAGTTTGTGCTAAATTGGTTTCTAGTTTGTGCCTGCTTGTTTGTTTGTTTTTTAATTCAAACTTTCAACACGACATGCTGTGAGTCACATGATGGTTTCTATATCAAATTTTTACATCACTTGTCCTCTGGAAGTCATCCTACTGACAAGGAACTTGAAGTATTTCCTTTTCAAGGAAGGTTTAAACCTTTTCTTTTTCATATCAAATTTTCCATGAATGAAAATTGTCCCACGTTCAAAAAAAAAAAAAAAAAATAATAATAATAATCAATTCAAGCATTCAAGTCCAAACAAAGAGTTCTCTCTTTCCACTTCCAAGAATTAGTTGAATCCTTGGAAAATCCATGATAACCACAACCGTAGTGGGTCAACGAACACCAGCTGATACAATTAACTTCATCCTTAACGAAAAAATTAAACCAATGAATGGATGAATAATGAAAAAATTTGATAGCATAAGACATGTCTTTTATATTTACTTCCCTTGGGCTATACAAAATAATATTTGTTGCAAGATATTCTAGTACCAAAAAAAACCAAAAAAAAACAAAAACATTTTGGGTAACATTATGAGACCTTCTGAAACCTCAAAGATGTATGGAGGGTTAATATGTGCTTTCAAACACTAGTGGTAAAAATGACTAGGGCCATTAATTCTAAATAAACAAGATTTTTATGAGCATATTATGGCAGTAATTACATTTCCATTTCGCAGACATTTTAAAAATCAAGATATACAATAGTTTGCAATATTTCAACTTTTCAGTATTTGAGCTTGTCAAACAAGAATTACATGAAAATTCAAAATTAATTAAACAGGGAACCATCAATCTTATTTTTATTGCATTAGTCAATTATTAGATATTTGCAAACTACAAATTTTAACTTTGCTAAATTTGTAATGAAGTCCAAAATTTAAAAAAACTGGTTTCTCCAGCTATTCCAAATTAGAACATTCCAATAAAAACCTTCTGTAAACCCAAATAGCACAAAGCAAAGAAATGATTACTATTAATTCATATAGGAAATATGTTTGAGCGTTCCCAGATACCCAAAATAGTGAGAATGGTATGTTAGGCTGAGTCATCGGAGGCTGGGGTGATTAGAGGTACAGGAGACTTGGATGAAAGAGAGAAAGAGTAAGAGGGTGAGTGCTTCAACTGTAATAGCTTGCTGCAAAACAAATACTGAACACTATTTTCACACTTCATATTTTTTGAGTTTGAGTGAAAAAAGTGGTGTGAAGTGAACTTTTAAAAAGTGGGGATAACTGTAGGGAATTTTTGTAACTCAAACCAAAAACATCTCCTTTAGATGTGAAAGTTTTGCAAATTGTGTAGTTTCAAGCATCCTCTTCATGTAAATCAAGAAAAATCTAGAATTCAATCCACCAGTGTTGACAAATTAGAACCAACAGACCAAAACTTAGCTGCTTATTCAACAACCGACACGTATTTCTTAAATTAGAGATTTCTTACAGGAACTCGAGAGTTAATGAAAATCAGATTATTTCATATTTACACACACCTCTCCCCCTTTTGAGCACAATTGAGGTTTTTGCAAGATCTTTCAACTTTGCAAAGTTTATTAAACATTTAATTGGTATCATCATAAGTTCTGTTGATTTTTGAGAATTCAAGTAACTTTTGGAAGACTACATTGACTGGAAATGAAGATGCTAATGAATTACGTAAACACCAAATATAATTATAAAAGGAAAGGAGAGAAGTCAGAGAGAAAAAAAATCTTTCTTTGTTCAAAATGATTTTATGTAAACAGCATTCCACAACAGAAGGCATCCTCAGATTATTTAATTGGCAAGTTTGTTGCACAACCAACAAATATAAAATTTAAAATTGAAGGAGAAGGGAAAATTCTGATATATTTACACTGCTCACTGTTCTTTCAGGCTTTAAAAAAACATGAATTTTGGAGGAAAACATCAAGTTTGAAAATGTTTCCATCAACTACAACATGCAAATGAACATGTATCACTAAAACGCAAAATACTATTTCCGCAAAAGAACCTCACACCTTCGATCTTTCAGTCCTCTGTACTACCACTGATTGTGACATTTTAGCTGAATCCTTGCACAATGGAATATCAAAAATAGACTTAATTCAACATTCCAAACACATGTCAAACTCTACATAAAATGCAAATAGTGTTATTGTGGTCTGTCATAACAAGTAGAGATAAGACAGACAACAAACACAGCCTTGAGAACCTTACAAAATTAAAAGTCCTGGAACTTACAATGACGTGAGGACTGTTCCAATGATTTTATCATTGGACATTTTAAGAATTACTAATCATCTATGTCCATACAAGATCAAGGAAGAGAGGTCAGAAACTTGTTCAATATTCTCTGCTTACAAATCATAGACATACTTTGAAGGTAAAATTTGAATAATTACTCAGAATATTCAACAAGTCCAACTATGGTAGAAAATTTGCAAGTCTGAATCCTGGAGCAGAAACTTGAAAATTCAGGTAGAGATGAAGTTATTGAGCTTTTTGTTATAGGGAAGGAATTCTGTAAAAGTAGATTTAGTATGCTGGAGCATACAAATATGTATATTTATATCTTTATAATGTATACTAGAGCAGTAATTCTTCCTTCATATATGTTTAGTTGAATATGACAGATAAGGAACATCTTGTTGGCTTTTGATTAAGTTTTTCATGTTTCCACATAGGAGAGTGTATGTTTAGATCCATAGAGTAAAAATAGTTGTCCAATACAACAAGCCATTTTCAAGGTCTTTGACAATTCCACAATTATTCTAACCATGGTGAATTTGGCTTCGCCATCTGTGTGTTGATGCAACATAATGGGAAAAGCAAATTCTTAATAGGGAGGGCTTTCAGTTGCAAAATACATACATTAAAAAACTCACTCAGCTTGGCAGAAGATTTTCATATAGATATCTAGATTTTTATAGAGATGTCTAAATCTTTATACAAATATATAAATATCAATATCTTTACATCAATAACGATATCTATAACTTATATCAATATCTTCATTCAAATATCTATCTAGCTTCATACGATTATCTCTATCTTAATTTGAGGAGTAACTTCGAACAACATACTTAGCAAATGAATGCAATGAAATTTTTTGGCTTGAAAGGACATTTAATTCAGCAATAAAAATTCATGAATATAGCTATAGTCTACACTGCAAAGGAGGTTTCACGTCATTTCCAAATCTCATTACCATCAGTCATGAAACACAAAACCCACCATTTTCAAATATATAAATAACAGTCTTGTCTAGCCAGTGAACAGAATTACTATATTTTCTAGCATCAAAGAACACTGTTTTCTCTGCAAAGAGAGTCTCAAAAACCTATCCTGAATCTTTCAAGCTAAAGGTTACATTGTTCATAGAACTAATCCTCATTTTCCTTATCATTAAAGTAGTAAAAAATAAAATAAAAAGATGATTTACATAGATAAGTAAGATGTAAGTCACTAAAGCCACCTACAAAATATTTCAAAAAAGGTGAGTAAAAATGTTGTAGCCTTATTTTTTTTTAAGAAACTGTCAACCAAAACTGTCAACATAGGTTTCTTCAGTTTTCACGTTGGTCCAGCTAATTATCTATACACATATTATGCATACGGGATGCATCAATGAAGCTAAAGAGCTGAAACTTTCAACATTTACTCTTTATTATGTCTACCAAAGAAATGTGCATTTTGGGTTTTTCAAATCCCCCTAAATAGGTTTTTAGAGGGGGGGGTCAATTTCCAATGTAAGTTTACACAAAATTGGTCTCTTTTTTTAGGCCTGCTTTTGCTTTGTTGAAAATTCAGACATTTTAGTGGTTACTGCCCCCCAAAAGACAAGAGAAGTTTACCAATGTTTTGATTGATCACCCCCAGCACAGTATACTGTCAAAATACATTGGTCACATGACGGTTTTTATTGAACCAGATCTGTTTATATCATTTCTTTTTCTATGATTTTAGCCTAAGTTGATGTCTCTTTGATATTGGAACATCTTTGTTGATGTCTCTTTGAGATCAGAGCCCTTTTGATGCCAAGTAAATTTCTGAGTCCTTGTTTCATATTTTAAAATTATTCCATACATTCTTCATTTGATAAATAAATTCATTATTGACAATCATTGACCAAAATAATCTTGTCCCATCAATTGATTGATAATTCTAAATCAAGTGATAATCATTACTAATGATAGAGAAAAACAGATTAATTTCAAGCTTGAATAGAAACAAGATTACACATAGGTATAAATAAGCTTGAAGACAAATCGGTTTTTCATAATTCTAGAATTGAAAATCCGTGTGTTTATTTTAGTCCGCTTGTTTTGGACATGAATTCTTCGTATCTGTTCCAATGTTAAAAGTCATTAGGAACAGAGATAGAAAAATATAACTGAAGAGTGACAATTCAATCATGAATGCTCCGCTACCATATCACAGACACAGATTTAGGTGAAAGTTCACACTTAAATTTTATGTTTCTTTGCTTCCTTTGAGATGACCAATAAGTCGATGTAATTGTTCCTATTGTTATCAAAACCAGGAGATTCAGAGCTTTCACCCATATAAAGGTAAGGGAGACATGGACCTGTCACTCACATTTATCCATAAAGACTGAATATAGGAGTAAGGCCCAATGTTTGCTGCCATTGCTGCTGTATATTCCATGAGAATGTAAATATTGAAGAAATTGAGCAAGAGCACTGCAACATTTGTAACAGATCTTTTTAAAATAAGGCACTGATAACTCTGATAACTATCAATAATTTACACGGCAAGAAGATACGAGTTGAAGATGTATATCAAACTAGAAGACAACTGCCACTGAGAGGAGAAATCAGTTTATGAATAGATAAAAAAGAGTTCAGACATGAATTTCCAGGGGAATTCTATCTGTTGTGTCAACAGGTGCACATGTTTGATGTGTGATGCTTGAAAAACAAAGACTATCTGAAAAAAAAAAAAAAAAAAAAAAAAAAAGTAATTTTATTGGTACGTGGGGGGGGATGGGGGGGGTCCAAGTTTAAAGAATATTACAAACAATACAAACCAATATCTTGGGTTGCATTGATTGAGCATAATGACCAACAACTGTTTTTTTATGACAAAGAGAAGAAGAAAAAAAATTTACCCTGTCATACCACAATTGTGTACATGAAGTTTTTTTCTTTTAGACCCCAGCCATCTCCATCAGTTAGTTTCTATAATAGACGTTTTTTTCAATTTTCAGCTGAAAACAGTTTAGGACACAAGCTGTGGTTTTCAAAATACTTGATTAACAGATATCCTAAGGAACAATGCCTTTCAAAGTTATTCAAGACATAAGTGATAGAGTTGGTTTTAATAAAGCTTCACACCTGAGATCATCACCTACAATTATGAATACATCAAATCAAGTTAATCGTCCTCAAATAATTGTTACACTAGCAGATTTTACAGAATTTAATAGTGCATCTTGGCTATTTAAGATTAGAATTATTTTTTCAGGGGGTGGGGGGTATTTTTTCAAGTACTTCCTTATTTATTAACAAATTCATGAATTCATAGTAGGTGGGGGTGAAGATGTTATCCATATTTCTCGAGAGATTTACAAATATTCGTTGTCAAGAACTATTCCTCCTCCTTCTCTGCCAAGAGGTTCTCTGCTCAACTATATAAAGATTTTGGAATGCCATGGCTGGCGGAGGCAACAAAATTTTGCATGGTTAAATAAATATACATGGAAAATATATTCCAATGTTCCTACAACTCTGAGTTCATGATGTGATATAAACAAAATGATTGAAAGAAAATAATAAAAAATGAAATGTCTGTACCTTAACAGTTCAAAATACATAATCTACCAACATGAAAAAGTGCTGTCTTATTTTAGCAGCTAGGTTAGGAACCTACATTTTTTATGGGCTTTAATCTTTCCCAAATTAGCTCTTCTCTCAGATCTGCCCTCAAAATATTGCAAGTAAAACAACGTCTCTTTAAGCAAAACACATCTTGTGTCTATTTGAAGAGAATTCATATGTTTCTTCTCTCTCGGTGTTCTTATATTAGACTAAAGATTAAGTAAATAGTGGATACTAGAAAAAAAAATACATAAAATAAAATTTAAAAGAAAACAAAAAAAAAACAAGTTTGGATACTACACAGAATTATGTATAAAATAAAATTTAAAATCAAAAAAACAAAACAAGTTGATAACTGCAAACATTGGTTCCACAGGCAAATCCATAGACATTAACCATGTTAAACAGAGTAACACTATTGGTTCATGTTTTGACCTGGGGACCAAACTTATACCTCAATCTATACAATTTTACACATAAAATGGTCATGTAGTCATTCACAATGAAAAACCAGATAGATTGGAAATGAAGCTGAGTTCAAAGAAAAAGAAAAAAGACTGTTTCGAAAACAAAAATATATATATTTATATTAAGACCCAAAAGTCAAGTAGTTAACAAAATTACTGGTGACAACAAAAAATGTTATTGATTTTGAACAATAATGTTCATGAATACTTGCCCATATTCACAACAGATTCTAAGACGACTGAAAAATTTGAGAAAATGCTCCGAGCATTGAATAAGTAAAGCATATTCTAACTAAGTTTTGATATGTTCAATCCTGTTCCTACCAATTCTATGATACAAAATTATACTAAAATCAATAACAATAACTGTACCTCACATAAATGAATCACCGTTACCAATATCAATTATCAAAAAAAAAAAAAAAAATATCTCCACAAGATCTGGGTATTGTTGGACTAAAATGACCATAGAGGCAAAAAAAAGCAATTTTTGGAAGAAAAATTTTTTAGATGGTGCCGAGTGGTGTACTCATGTAATTTGAAAAGAAATGTGACCAGAGTATTTGTCTCCAACTTGGCTGGTTGGTGGAGCAGGCCATTTGTGTGGCTATGTTGATTCAACTGTCTTGTTCTTTCAAGATCTATAAAAACAGTAGAGCCAACTTGACTTATAGAAAAATTACTTTGGAAACATTCATAAAATCAAGATCTATATTGAATCACAAGTCTCATTATAACAACTGGCTAATTTGCCGCTACCAATTAAGTTGGAAAAGATATATGTACTCACTAATGTCTGTCTGTCAACACAATATCTCTAGAAGTTCTCAATGAATTTCAATTACATCTTGTGGTAGGCAGGACCATGGGTTAAGGGAGTATTGATAAAATTTTGCATTTTTTATCAACAGTTACTTCCCCTGTATCGTAGCTATACATGAACTGATTTTCATTCAGTTTTTAGTGACAATGGCATTGGCAGAGATATGTGCTCTCTCAGTGCTTTTTAGTTTACTAATATATTTCAACTAATCAAGATCAATTTCCATCAAAAAATGTACAAAAAGTGGATCAACAATGGTATTGTTTTTGCAAATACACAAAGTAAATGTAAGCTGTTTAATTGATTTTTCAGAAGAATTATAAAAACGTGTCCCTAAGGCCGAGATAAGTGTGAATATACAAGCTTTATTGATGCTTACAGACAGATCTACTTGGCTGGGTTTAACCCTTTGGTGATACCATTACAAACCATGAACCAAAAGTGTCAAAATAGGTTACCACAGTTTCCAAGTTGGTTTGGCTGGCTAGGCATGTATGTATATATAACTTATACAGGCCCCACCTATGGAGCCAGAGGGCTGAAAATTTCAAAATTTACCTCTTATTATGTCTACAGAAAACTTATTTTCTGCCTGATTTTCACTGCATAACATTAAGAATGAGTGGTGAAACTTGCTGACGGATTTTCGCTTATTTTTTGTTCACCTGGAGTTTTGAAACGTTAGCTATGAAATGGCTAAATTCAGCAATATGGTTACTTCCATTTGACTTCAAATAGATTTTTTTTTCCATTATACTGTTATTTTGATTAACTTTTGAGGCATGGTCATACATTGTCTATATTCGTATTTTTTTTTGTAACACAATGATAAAATAAGATAAAATTCATCATAAATTATATCATTTAAAATAAATTACATTGTATCGTACTTGACTGAAAATAATATTGTTATTCATTATGCAACATTTGTTTTGCCTCACTTTTTATAATTAGATTTTTTGAAATAAAATAAAAATCATCATAACCCTTGTCACCAGTAATATTAAACAATATGTAATAACCATATTCGTAAAAGTTCAGTGGGATTAACCAGATTGCAAAAGTTCTATAGAAGTAGCCATTTTATCGCTAGCTTGTTTTTAAAACCCCAGATAAGCAAAGATAACCAAAAGTCTAGTAAAAAAAATTATAAAATTCAGTGGTTAAATCATCAAATTCCAATTTACAAGTATCAATGATGCTATTGTGATTTTCTTCAATTCATAGCCCTGAGAACAACATTTACCTTCTTGTACCAAACTCGACAATCATCTAAAGTGAGCTATTACTAATTCTTCATGGAGGGGTATTAAAATGTAACCTTTCTAACAAGAACAACTCTGATATTTTGCTCAAGTTTTTAAAACAGAATACAAATAAGTATCAAATTATTAATATTACATCTGCTGTATTAGTTCATAAGCACTGGAAATTTCAGCATCTATTTTCTTCCAACATAAGATTTTAATATTTGTTGTGTCACTATTGAGATAATTATCAGAGAGAATAAAAGTTTTGACGTTTATATCACAGATTACATGAGCAACTAATAAGGATATACATCACCGTCTATAGGAATTATGGATTCATGAATTCTGATATCAGAAATTAGATTAAATTATTCAAGTCAGTGAGTAAACTAAACACCTTAATAGAATTCACGTATTTATAATTTATACACATAACAACATGAGTTATACATATTATTGAGAGCTTTCATCAAAGAGGCCAATGTATAAAGCCATAAGTAAGAGTTGATCATATGCTACCCATTAACTGCAGAAGGTGGTGAAGAGTAATAGTTATCCATCATAAGATAAAAGTCCTAGTCCACTACAAGATAATTCATTACAAGTTAACCATTACATGACAAAAGACCTGATTCACAGATAGAACAGAGTTGCCATTGATCACAAGTGCAATGACCAGGCTCCTTGTCTGAGTCCTTCCCAGGCTAGTGAAATTTAATCTAAACTCATATAAAAACTTTGCCTGAACTTATAGTTTTCTGATCACAATAAAATGGATGTTTTATTGAGTTAGACAAAGAATTGTGATGACGGAAGTTTCCATCATTCACGTTTAATGGATTAAGATATCTTGCATTCAAGTTGTTACTGTTGACAACCACTTGCTCTCAGAGTCTACATTTGTTTATAACAGAGATGATACAATCTAAACCTCTAAGACAATGTTGGAATTTTTTCCTCAGTTCAAACAAATGCTAGTCATAAAAACAAGGTGATTAATTATCACAGCAGATTTGAACTTTTTTACCTACAGTGGATTTCATAATGGAATGCATATCACTAATGAGTAACATGACTTGGAGTATGTGTAATTACTGTCATCAGAAAATAGAGGCACAAATCAATTAATATGAAAATGGTAGGAAGTAAAGCACAAATGTTTTAATGAGACCTCAATGTGAAAGTGATTATTCATTGAACATCTAACAAAAAAAAAATGACCTGCTTAAGCTGGAAGATAAATTAAAAGAACAGATAAGTTCAAATGCTAATGAGAAAATTGCAAGCCAAATATCAGCCCCCCCCCCACTTCCATTACTCTAAACTAATATCTTTAACAGACTTTTGCACTCTTATCTGAACAAGATATCTTTAAACAAACATGAAATTATTTTATCAAAAACTCTCATACACATGGAAATGGAACATTATGATATAAGTACAGAGCAGATTTGGTAAAAAGTGGTTAAGAAACATTTTGTACCACAAGGTCCACAAAGATTTATGCCCTCAACATATTTTTTTTTTGGGGGGGGGGGATAAATAGAGCTTAGTCTGCAGCCTAATGATGAAAAATAGCATTCATATTACTCAACAAGATTTTCTCAACAAAATCTGTTTCCTTATCAATGCACTCAATTCAATAGTGAATATCAATAAACACTATACAATGAAATAGTTGGACCAAAATTCAGCTAACACCTAGATTTGGACTTATTGACTCGCATTGTGTATGTGTGTATGAGAGGGATTATCTAAAATCGTTTTTTCAATCTCCAACCTGAGGTATGCATAGTTTGAATGTGTTTTTTTTTTCAAGTCATAATAAAAAGATATACAGTTGGGAAACCAGGCCCACCTTTCCCTCATCAGTCAGCTGACCCGTTTATGGTATAAAAGTTTCTATATCATACCAGCCGGACTCTCATATATACAAGTCATCTATTTTTTTGTTTCATTTTTCTGCACATAATCTTGTAAATTGCATGAAATCTTCCTCAGTCCTCCAAACCAGTTTCATTCCCATGTCCCAATCATTAACACATTGCTATGTCCATATGAAAATATTTTTCCTACAATTCAATATTTGATTATTCTAGCAAAAACATCCAAGTATATAACAGCTCTATTCAGTCAGTAATTCTTGACCATTGACAATTTGTTCCTTTACAGATTAAGTGATGAAACATGCAAGAACAAATTTAACATAAAATTGCAAAATTCAATGTTCAATTATTCTTCATTTTTCCAACAGAATTTCCTCCAAATCATTTATGTCTCTCAAACTATGTTCAGTTAAAAGCAATCATCAATTCTGCAAAAATGAAAAATTATCAAATGTAACACCAACTTAAATGATGATCTGCATTGATTGAACAAGTTCAGTTTTCAAAATATATCACCACTGTTGAATGTTTTTTTTTTTTTATTTCCCTAAAATGTAATAAAAAGATTTATCATTATTCTACATATTCAATAAAACTAATGTTTACAGTGAGGTCTAGCATATACTTTTTATAACTAAGTAGTAAACGTTTTTTTTGTGTTTTTTTCCCTTAGGGTTGTAGACAATACATCAAGTCTCTGGTTTTGGAAAAAGGGTTTTTAAAAAACTGAAATAAGTCTTTTTAAAGATTGCCAACTCAGTTCATTGAAGACCATGATGGAGCAGGTGATCTATGCTAAGCAAAGTGTCATATTATACTTGAAACACCATATAAACACATTCCTCTTTTTACTAGTGGTTCTTCATGAATTCAAATTCTAAAGAGAATCTCAGAGAAAAGAGAGAAAAAAACTAGTTTACCATGAGTCAAACTGGAAAAGCATTGTAAGGTTTGAGACTAAAGAACACCCCCAACCAAAAAAAAAATTCTGATCTTTCCAAATGTAGAATTTTCCTCTTCTCTTACTGCAAAATTCAAAAGCAAAACATTAGGTGACATCCACACCCCACTAAGAAAATAAAAAAAACAAAATACCCGATGGGTGTTTTCCATTGCCAAATTTCAGTCTGCCACTTTTTTCATCATTGCATTACATATATACCACTTTTTCAAAAATTACATCAATTTCTCACTGCTTATTTTAGAAATCCTACTGAAATTCTATTTAAATGCATTTTTCATGACTATTAAACAATACAAAAAGATCAGATATACCAATCACTGAACACACAACCAGACTTCATTATTCAACATGTAAAAAGGCACCAATATACCTCAATTTTTGAAAAAGAATGAGAATTTTTCTTAAACTATACAATGATATTTCTTATATCAATCTTTTAAATCTCCCAGAGAAATCAAATTATCTGGGTGTATTTACACTCATCTAAAAAATAATGATCTGATTTCCATCTCTCAATCTATGTACATTACACTAAAAGTCTAATTCTGTTAAAGTGACCTCTAATGACAAAATGGTGGACTGTAACCAGAGGTATTGAATTAACGTACCCCTAAAATAATTGAAATCAGATATAAATTCTTAAAAAATAGCTTGGAACTCTTCTTGAAGGAGAAGGCCCCATTTAGGTCAGTTAGAGCAGATTTTCAGCTAGTTGTCTTGACTTTAATTTTCTGGGATCTATAAGCTTCCTTACCAGCACTAAGAGAAGGAAATAATCACAGTGAATCGATGTTGACAAGTGACTTGAACATTCAAGGTGCTCCTCACTTGTCATCATCACAAGCATCCAATGTATTTAACGAGGTCAGTCAGTCATTTAAATTCATAAGACAATGACTAATTTGCAGAGCATCTGTGAATTTATATCAAGTGATTTCTTCATTTATTAGACATGTGGGGAGTGTTGGATTAACCATAAGCCTGAGTAGACTTAAGCCAAGCTGTCCAAGAAGAAGGGGAGCCCAAGAACAAAAAAAAAAAAAAAAGATGGTGAATCAAGTGTACATGTGAATATTTTTGATGATATTCCAATTCTTTTGAATATATATTTTCATACCCAGAATATCACAAATACAATTTTGTTTTCTGAAATAAAGAAATAAATGAACAGGTCTAGTTCGTCCCTTAACAGAAACAATAACACAACCAACGTCTTTGGTCAGCATACTGTATGTATCAGGAGTAATCAATAAAAAATCAGAAAAAGCAGTCATCTATGAAGTTACTTCTTCTGCCTTTGGTTGGGCAGTGACCACTAAAAGAAAGTCTGAATTTTCAAAAAGACAAGCCTGAATGCTATTAGACAGAAAGTAAGGAATCAAGTATAAATTTACATTGCAAATTGATCCTCCAAATAAAAATCCTATTTAGGAATGGGGATTTGAAAAGAAAAAGTTCTTCCTAGACATAATAAGGAGTAAATGCCCTATCAGTGCAGCTTGTATAAATATAAATAGATAGCCAACCAGCTAAACAAACTTAAAAGCTGAAGAAACCTACGTGGACAATTTTGGTTGACGGTTTCTAAAAAAACGGCTGTAATTGATAAAACATGATACTATAGATAGTACAAAGTTACCTAAGGTGACAAGATCACTTTATTCTAGTCGACAAAGGGTGGTGCAAGGTATTGGAAACCATACTAAAGCTCAGCCTTAGGGTCTAGATAGATGAGACGTTTATTTTGGTTCAACTAAACACATTTTTTTTTTTCCAAGTTGAGATCAAGGTAGTTAAATGACTTTTGATATAGAGAAGATAAAAAAACATTCTATTTCTTCAGGGTTAATTCATGATTAGATTTTGGATAACAAGTGAAACTCTATTTTTGTTTAAATAGATATTTGAATTCTGGCAGAGGCTTTTTGTGTTCACTTTGCATTAAAGCCCTTAGGGAATGTATGAACACTTCCTTTTTCCCTCCCAGTTATGGGGGAAAATAGCAGAACTGACTGAGCTCTTATCCTTGGTTGACAGGCAGTTTAAAAGAAGGACAACTCTGAATTCAAAACCTGGAGTGAAATCCGAAAAAGATTATCGGTGAGCAAGCTGAAGGAACAATCCGGTTCAGAATTCATTACTTCAATTTTTTCTTAACTTGCTTTTAAAAATGCTTTCTTTTTTTCCCCAACAAGGTTCAAGAAATAGCAGACAAAACCGAGAAATAATTTTAGAAAATTTTGTTTCAGCTATTCTCATTCTAGTTCATACAATGGATTAATTTTTTTTTTCTTTTTCAAAACCAACAGCATATAGATAGTTTTAATAAAAAAAATAAATAAATGACTAAAGGCAGTTATCAGCATTTTACACACAGAAAATCAATTCGGGGGGATATCACTAAGAAGAAAAATATGCTTTCAAGTTTAGCCATCGAGCAATAATGCCATATTTGTAAGTAATCTCATTCATATAAAAGAAGTTAGTTAAATGTGTTTTTCTTATCGACCAGGTGACTTTCTCAGTTCTCAAAAGCAAGCAGTTTATTTTTCATTTTTCATTTTCTTCCAACAAAACTCGACCAAAAAGAATGTCAATTCACTGATGGAGGTTTTGCAGCTATTTCATAACAGAATGGATTTCTTTTCCCCAGAGAAAAACCTATCACTCTTTTATTCTCTTCTAAATAATCTGGACTACTGAGCACTTAACATTTCTCATTGTGACAACCGATAACAGAGGAAAACATGTAGGGAAACTTTCACTAAGTGAACCACTTAGAACAAAAAAAATAATTCAATAGTTATAAAATAAAGGAAAAAATACTAAAGAGAAAAGTTCTCAATAGAAAGTACTGAGAGTTGTCACAATGCAAACTAGTCCTCATTTGTTTGTTTTTTTATGTACAAATGTATAAGTCATCTGAAAATCAAAGGGCAACTTTCCCTTCAAGTCAGGTTTCAAATTTGGGTTTTTCCTTTTGGATATACTTGACAACTTTCAGATTACTAATTCATCAGTTCAATTACAGCATCAAGAATAGATATAACAACCTCATAGATATATATATTTTGGCACAAAGGCACAAGAACAGTTGCACTCTTTGAGGATTAAGCACTCTACTAACAAATGGTTTCGCAAGACAAAATTGGTAATCCTCACTCTACACTAAGCACCCAATACTTCAACTTTATAGTCCTCAGTATAGAACCTTCTTTATTTTGTTATTTATTTTACTTGAATGAATTTTATAAGCAAACAAAAATCTTATTATTGCAGTTAGAAAAAAACAGGTGTCATTAAGAAAAATATCAACAGGTCTGGTTGGTCACTCAAAAGAAACCGCCATTTGAACAGCAACTTTTGGGAGCATGGCATGTTGGGGGTGATCAATGAAAACATTGGAAGACAGTGTGATCAATGAATACTTCTCTTGCTCTTTGTTTGACAATAATCACGAAAAAGTCTGAATTTTTAAAGATAACAAGTGGGTACAAACAGTTTAGAATAATCATATATTACAATTGAACCCTCCAAAAAAACTTGGGGAAAGGATAAAAAAAACAAAACAATATTTGTAGGCATGATAAGTAATAAATGTTGAAATTTTCATTCTTGTAGCACTATTGGTACAGCCTATATACATGACACATAACCAGCCAGTTGAAAACTGAAGTAAGCCTATTTTGATGGTTTTAGTAAACAATTTTTAATTAGCTGAAATGCACTAAAAGAAAATAGAAAGCTGAATTTAAAAAATGTGGAAAATAAGATTTTTAGAAATTTAAAAACCATTCGGACAAAGCAGTAGAGATGCTTGCTCTTCTGAAAGTACAACGTACAAAGCATTTTATAATAGTTTTATATAACATTTTATGATATTTATAATTCAAACATTTATAACTGAAATGATGAAAATTAGATTAAAGCAATAGAGAGACTTGCATTTCTGAAGGCACAAAGTCAGCTCAACTAGTGAAGAAAGGTGGACACATGATGTAGACTAGAAATAAGAATTGCATAGATAGAAATCTCAAGAGGAAGAATATTAATCACATCAATTTTATATTGTTCAGAACTATAGAAAGGGTAGAAAGGGAGAAAGAGATGTACAAGATTATATTGATTTAAAAAGGCAGGCAAGTCTCAAAGAGAATTTACTTAATCCAAGAATTGTGCATAATCAAGTCCCAGTTGAATATGATAAAGTGGATTGCAATCAAATGCTCAGATCTTGTCTTCAAGAACAGGAAATAGTGAACATTGGAGAAGACACAAAAATTGAGCCAAAGAAGAAGTTTTGTTCCTGGTTGATTATCACAGATATTACTCTCTATCACCCACCAGCCCTACGGAGGTACGGGTGGCCCAACAGTTAGCAGCATGGAAAATAGAATCAGCAAAACAAGTTCAAAATTCCAGCAGAGACAGTTTGCATTCACTTTGCACTGATGTCCTTAAAATGGGCATGAATCCATCTCTTCTCCCTCTAGCTATGGGTAATTAGTAGGTTAGATTGGGATCTTCTGCCTTGGTTTGCAACCAGAGTCAAGGAGACAGACAACTCTGAATTCAAACAAGGTGAATTCACCTCCTCGTCTAGCATTGTTAGAGGCTGACAAAGGACAGAACAGGGAACATTCAAAAATGTTTCAATAAAGCTATGGTAAACCTTCAATGGGCCTTGCAAGCTAGAAGATGACAATCATATATTGCTCGAGTAAAATAGAGGAGAGTAAAAAAAAAAAAGATAAAGCGCAGTTTCCAAATCTCAATGACACTTCAAATACAAGAGATTTTTTTTTGCCACAACCCAATCCATAGATAAGTACACTTTAGCAAAATATTTGTTCCTAAATAATTCCAAATCCACAAATCCTAAAACTAATGTTCCCTCTAATCTATTGTAGTCAATGCGCACAAAAATCTTGTTGAGCAAATTTTTTTTCCTGTGACAGAAGTATGCGTGCACTATTGAATTCAACATAGTGAATCAATATTTTTCCAATAAAACCCCAATATGCTATTTACAGAATTTTAAATATATTGTGTACACATTTATTTCCTTTGTGATCATGTTGCAAATATGTGTGTATACACACAGCTTATATGGAACTATACCTAAAGCTCTATCAAGTTTAAAATCCAACAGAAGAAAGCAGTAACAGAACTGTTGGCGATAAATCAGTTCATTCTTTTCAATTAGAAAGACTCTTTTTATATAATTAAAAAAAGAGAAAAAAATCACAAAAACATTGAATCTGAATTATAAAGGATTCAGAAAATAGTGTTACAAAAACCTTGGAAATACCTAACTTTTCAAGATACACCTTTTTTTTTGTAACCCAGGAAAAGTGATCAATATTTACAAATGATAAGTTTGGGGTTTGGTTTTTAAAAAACAAATAAAAACTAAAAATTTAAGAAAAAAGAAAAAAGAAAAAAAGAAAAAATACCATCAAATTTTGAATTATTCTAATCATTGACCATAAAATCCTGCAGGGATCAAAAAACACTTCAATCAAATCCCACCTGATGTTTAAACCAGGTATTTTGAAAGAAAATTTTAGCAACTCTTAAAAACAAAACGCCATAAAATTTGAATGCTACCAGGAAAAAGTTTTCACACTAGAAAATCTTTTAAAATAACTAAAATAAATATGAGAGAGTCAAAAAATTAGCTGTTAAAAAAAACAACTTATCCTTAATCCTTGGGTGTCTTTTTTTTATCTTTCCATTTTTCAGTTAATAAAACTGAAATTAGTAACATCAAGTTTCCCCTGGAATGTAATATTCAATGGGGAGAAGGGTTGCTTGGATTGATTGAATTGATAATGTTGTAGAGAGAACCTAACACTAATTCCAATACATAAATAAAAACCCTTTATTTTTAACTTTCTATTCTTGCTCATTCAATTCTGAAGCCCTATCCATGAATATAATCATCACATCATAATTATTTCCCCAATCATATCATTATCATCAAGAGCGAAAGGTATTAGGTTTTTGAGCTTGTTACTCAGCCATAAGCCTATGTTTATATCCTTACAAAATAACCCCCTTCCCTACTACTGTCAGTAATGGTCTTCAATCTGAACTAATTTGATTAGTTTGGGAGCCTGAAGTAACAGACAGACATTTTCTCATTATCTGTATAACTGAAGATAGATTGAGTAATTTTTCATTAAATTTAAAAATCAAAATATCAGATAGGTACAGAAAAAGCACAAATCAAGTTGTGTTGAAGACAGCAAAATTTACTACTGAATAAAAAGCATTTACATGCAAAGAGATTATGCTGATAAGTTAATTTTTCTGGTAAAAAAATAAATGCTTTTAACAACATTAGGCTACAGACTCATTGGATTACCAACAAACAAACACACACATATATATATATATATATATATATATATATATATATATATATATATAACACTGCCGCATTTTAAAATTGACTTTCATTGAAAATGATACAGAACTTTCCTCAAATCTTTCAATTTGCCTAAGACAAAAGGATCCAAATCAGTATAGCACTGGTGGCTCAACTTATTTTCATTCCACCTTATTATAATTGACTGTTCTCATTCCCTTATCAATATTTAAAGTGATTGTAAAAAATGAAAGTCAAAATTTGACCATGAAAGGCTAAGCAGAAGAAAATGCAACTATGCTAGCAAAGTGAAGATTGAACTTATATCGGAGTGACTACTCTTAACAGCCAACAACATTTTTTTTTTTTTTGTGTGTGTGGGGCATACAGGTGCCTACACAACATGTTGAGTACATGAAGTGCAAAAAGTTGGTATTTGTTATGTTAAAGTAACTGCGGCAGACCGATGATGAAATGGTGCCTAAAAGCTTCCGACAATAGTATGCCTATATCGGCACAATATCTACCGCCATTGAAATCAGAGACCTATTTACCACTTGGTACTTTCCATCTTGGAGAAATTGATGGATGATAAGCAGTTCTGTGAATCTTCACATCCAGTTTGAGTTAAGACCATTCATCCCGAAGGCAATAAGCCTACTACCTAATTTGCAGCAGTCAGCACTAAGTGGGCTGTTCGGTTAAAGTATTTAGCAATAGACAGCAACTGGGGAGTTCACTTATCTACCTCTATAACTTTTACCAGCAATTTGATGATCAAGCTTTGATATTTTTATTGATATGGGTTCTACTAGACAAAGAAATACATATACATGTCCAATGTGCAAGAGAGGAGGATATATACATATATATATATATATATAATGTATTCTATCGGCAATTTTTCTCTTAAGCATATTTTGTCGGAAATCTGACAAATTTTGCCAAGTTAACTTTTAATTTAGTTTTTCTACAACTAAACAATTGATCTGCAGACAAGAAAAACTAAATAAAACGTTGACTCAAGAATTGTCTGTCTTCAACAAAGTATATCTCACTTTACATACACACACACACACACACACATATAGTGAGAGAGAGAAAAAAAAGAAACGAATAAGCTGTCTTTTCTTTTATGCTGACAACTAACAAACCATTAGTAACATTAAAAAGATGGAAGTTGAAAAACAGTGATTCATAGAAGTGCACCAAAAGACAAAACATTCCATCTTACCATCAAGCTTCGAACTGAATGAAAATCGTGGAAACTCACCTGAAAACAGAAAGAAAAAATCCAATCACGAAGAGGTAAACACAAAATTCAATAACATTCATCTTGAATCAATGACTGTTTATCATTATGATAAATAATGTCTAATGCAAATTGATAATTTCCAACACAACCAAGTCAGGAGCAGCAACGTAAAACTTATGCCTTGATGCCAGTAACAAAATAGAAATTATTTTGCAACATTAAATCCTTTTAGCATGGTACATTCAAAGAATATACACCAACAAAATAATAAAATAGAATAGCAGAAGTGGAATTGGCATAAAAATCTATCATGAATCAAAATTATCATTTGACAATAGCCGAGAGATATTCATTAGCGATATAAAATATATATTTCTTAAAAGAATTACCGGCATGACTGGAGCTAAGAACAATTTTATTACACTTTGCATGTGTTTGTTATTTGTTTTGAAGGAATAGCAGATAAGGATTTATGTCGTATAGATTATTTTATTTGCGATCTCATGATAAATGGATTTATAACAATAAAATGTCAGATTCAGTCAGTTAAAATTTACTGCAATGGGATGCATTAGTGATCATTTTAAAACATTTTCATAAAAGTTCAGCAAGACTTTTCAACCATGTCTGACCAAGTTCAATTCCTATCATACGCCCTGCATATATTTTACAAATTCAATACATTAACAGGCTCATGTATTAGTGGCGCAATTATGTCCTCACAAGATTTTACTGATTCCCAAGCATTTTGAAGGTTCAACTTTACACCAATTTGAAGATCTTACCATATTTAATGGCATTTATAACCATGCCCCCTATTTCCTGAACTCCCCTCATTTATAACGGTTCTCTAACACTTCAAATACTGGCCAATGTAAGTGTGTATTGGGGAGGTGGGAGGGATGGGGGCTTCAATGTTGTCAAATACTGTAATTTGACTGGAAATCATTCAAAATAGAAGCCTTTGCTATTTACAGGAAGTAAAAAAGTATTATTAAATTTTCACAAACTTAGTTACATTTCATATTGTCCTTATTGATTTGTCAGAAAAATATCATAAAAATTTATTACCATAAAATTAAAAAAATGCCTTTTTAAAATAGATAAAACATTTTCTTCAAAGAGATACATAATAACCCCTTAAAAATTCGTTTTGTAGGATTTTTTTCCCACCATAAAAAGCTATTGATATTAAAAAGCAAAAGTAGAGAAACCAATGGTCCGAATGATAAATGTATATTCTGTTCCAAAGTATCAAAACTCAATTCATCCAAGGTGAAATACTGAAAACCAGTTTTTTGTAGGGGAAAATACAAGAGTTTTTAGATTTTTTCCTTAACTAGGAAGAGTCTACTAAAGATATTATTTCCTTAGGTTTAATCATATTGAGCATGCCCAAAACCGACAGTGTGGGCTTTAATATGAGATCAAAATATCAACTTCGTCAAGATTGATAACCCATATTGTTGTCAGTGTGCCATAATTTCATTCATGTCTGGCTTTTTCTTGTAACAAGACACTGTAATCTGTATTTGGTGAATAGTATCAAAGCGGAACAATCTTATTTATGTCTTTTGAAGATCAAAATATCAACTGTATCAAGATTGATAGCACACGTTTTTGTAAGTGTGCCATTAAATTATACATGTAAGGCTTTTTCTATGTTACAAGATACTATACAGTATTTGCTGAGTAGAATCAAAGTAGAATAATCTTAATTATGTCTTTCGAGGATTAAAATATTAACCTTATTAAAATAATGACCCATGTGTTGTCAGTGTGCCATGAAATTCTTAATGTGTGGCCTTTTAAAGTTACAAGATATTAAATGGTATTTGGTGAATGGAATCAAAGTAAAACATTTTAATTTATATCTTTTGAGGATCAGAATGTTAACCTTATCAAGATTGATGACCCATGCTCTTGTCAGTGTGCCATAAAATTATCTATATCTGGCTTTTTCTTGTTAAATGTCGCTGAATGGTATTTGATGAATGGTCAAAGCAAAACCATTTTTTTTTCGTCTTTTAATCAAAAACAAATAATTGCAACATTTGGTGATAGATCAGTTAAGCAAACATCAAAAGTAATATTTTTTTCAAAACTAATAGCCATTAGAAAAAAAAAATCTCCCCTAGAAATACCATTGCACACACACACAAAGGGGAGGCTGTACTTTGACATAGTGCCAATCCCTCAAGAGGGTCAAAGAGTTATCAACACTGACAATAACAAGGAAAACACATGGGGAGCAGGGTAGCCATTCAAATGAAATAACAATTTCGTTTAGATAAAAATATTCTTTATAGATAATAAACATCAATTCTTTGTGATAACCTAAATGCTCTCTCTGTAAGGTTCGAGACTTTTCAAATATCAAAAAGGACTTTCCCTTCCCTGCCAACAAATGCATATAAACACAACTTTATCATTGCAAATCACATTTTTTTTTTAAATTCTCTTTATTGCTGTATAAAACCAATAGTGAAATGAAAATATATGAGGGTGGATCAATAAGTCATGCTGACACACCGATAAGCTAAATTTTGCACTGATTACTTTATATATATATATATATATATATATATATATATATATATATATATATATATATATATATGTATTATATATATATATAAATGAATAAATAAGGGAAGGAAATGAAATAGCTCTAAAAAAAGTTTTTTTTCTTAGCTAAGGGATATTTTGTGGTAATAAGGTCCAAAAGAAATCCATGTTTTGCAGCAAGTGACAGGTAATCCTCTCATATCCTCAAATCGTAATAAATAAAGTAAAAATACTAATGAAAACATTTCACTAAAACTTTAGATAAGGTAGATACATTTGATCTCAACTTCTTTCTCTGGACATATGTGCTCACTTATTTCAATAAAATCATACCATTTTGTATACCTCATTTTCACCTTAAAAACATGATTAACTCAAAAAATAAAGTGAATAAGAATTTTGAAAAAGATTCAAGCTACCAGTATTTTGCAATTGATATTCACTAAGTTTATCTTGGTCTGGTAAAAGCAACAAGTGTGGTGCTCTTAGTGAGGATTGAATTCACTAAAGTAGTAATGGAATTGCTAAACTAGCTTGTTAACCATTGCTTCATAGCAAGGTGTCCAAATATTATAAATAGAGGTTGCTTTAGCTGGAAAAAAAAAAAAAGGTCCGGTTTGCCACCAGTGTCTTTTGGCACCATACCATGTTTGTTGTGATCAAGTAAAAAAAATAGAAATGAAAGTCACTTTTCTAGTCTTCAGTTAGATAATGATCACTGAAAACCAGTCAGAATTTCAAAACAAAAAAAAAACATTAATGCTGTTGGACACAAAGTGAGCATGAACTTACAGTGAAAAACAACCCCCCACCCAATATGAAAATTCTAGGGAGGGAAGTGAAAAAAAATTCATAAATATAATAAGGAGTAAATGGTCAGATTTTCAACTTTACAGCTCTGTTGGTGCAGCCTGTACACTTGATACATACATCGCAAACCAAACTTGGAAAACTCAAGAAACTTACATTGACAGTTTCAGTTGACTGTTTCTAATAGTACACATTTATTGAAGGTAGAGGGCATTTTCCTCTTTTCTCTCGGCTAGATAATCTTTTAGCAGACAAAATGAGAACAAGCAAAATTGACAATGATACTTGCTAACATTTCATGGCCAATATATCAAAGTTCATTTGGAGGCTATTTTACAATAACTGACCTCCAGAGGAAAAGAGCAATTGCAAGATAAAGGCAGACAAACAAAACATTAGCACTTATTTAAAAAGAATAAATGGCCATTATTTCATCAAATATTTGCTTAAGTGCACCAAAAGTTAGAGGCTATCAGCACAATATTATATGACAAGTGTGTGGGTGCTCCCACTTCACTGTTATTGCAATCTATTATAGAAATTGGTTGGGAAAGGATACAAGTTTTTTGGAAACGTTTTATTTTGTCCATTAAAGCAAAGAATAAAGATAATGGAGGAACAATAGTCAGCAGAGTCAGCATATTCAGAGGTTATTATCAGGACAATGGTTTATTGGGTCAGGGTAGAGCGTGTTCCCCCCCACAGCTTACCAGTTTCTCAAAAATACAAATTTAATATGACAATAAAATTACAAAAAATGACAGACTCCAGACATTTGAATTTATAATAATCACATATCATGAATAAATTTTAAAACATATATATATATATATATATATATATATATATATCTTTTTTTTAAATGTCGTTTTGGTAGCAATCAAAATGCTGTGTTTGTTATTTTCAGTTCATCTACTAAAACAAAAAGGAGTAGGAGGTAGGTTACATGAATGGAAAAAGAAATGGCATTTCATTTAATGCGGAAGTTTGAGCCTCAATTCTGCCAGCATCACATGTCTAGTGGAAAGACAGGAAGTAAGAAGCCAGTTCGGCATTCTTGTACTGAAATAATTATACAAGACAGCGAAAGAGACATCCTGAGATCAAAAGGTACAAATTGGATTATGACAGACGTTTAAAATATTCTAATATTTGCCTACACAAGGAAAAAATAAACGCGGGCAGGAAATATGGAGGTAGGAATTTTGTCATGCTAATCTTCCAAACGATGAAGGCTGGTCTGTATTCCAAATACCTTTTTTTTTCCCAAAGTCTGAAGAGCAAAGTTTGAACATCCTTGTACATAAGTTTCAGATAGGACTAATTCCCTCATCTTCGTTATTTTATCACTATGTTTCAAACGAGGTCAAACATTATTTCGAAGGGATACATGTTTCCTTTCTCACACAAATCATATCCATTGCTTGTGGTTGTATAGTTTTGAGATAGAGCTATATCTGTGATCTTCCAATGAACCAGTTGAACTTGCTGGAATTCCCAATTGTTGGTATGATCCAGGAAGCTAACAGATTCAGCACAGGAGTCAGGAAAAAAAACAACTACGATGAAGAAATTGGTCCAAACTTACTAATATATGTTTTTTTTTTTATACCATATCTAAAATAATTCAGTCAAGAAAAGTTTGAGTATTTTTTCTTTAAACCATGTATATTTTGTAAATACCAACATACTTGAAAAAACCTCTTGGATCCCAATATGAAATACAAATTAAGGGACATAAGCTCCTTATAAGCTGAGCAGATCCACTTCAAAATAATTCAACATTAGAAAAGATTAATGAAATTATTCACTACTTGAAGAAAGATGATGAAAAAAATTGTTATCCCTACTTCTATCTTGCTTTAAAGGATTCCTCAGTCGGAGAAAACTAAAAGATTTTTTATTTGGGACAACAAGCAGATATAGTTTGCATTGATCATGTTTTATTCCTCTTCTATTAAAAGCCCATAGATGAAAGTGTAAGAGATATTCAAAGTTATTTGATTCAATATCTTTCGAGTTTTCAGCAAAACCCAGACTGAAGCACCTTTTATGCTTTACTTCATTAACGATTAAATATAAGTAGGCACTATGTTCTGATTAGAGTGTTGAAGTCTGAAGTTCCAAAATGTAGCCATTATTCCGGGAATTATCTAGGCTGAATTACAAATGATTTTGATTGCAGCATAATTCTTCGATTTTCAGATCTGGGAATTGTTCTAATTGAAAAAAAGAAAAGAAATTCAAAGATCACCAAATATGAACGACTTGAAAACTGAAGTCCATCAGCCAAGACTTACAGAACAAAGATGAGGAAACGATTTCAAGTAAATCTTGGAATACTAACTTATACATCCTACTGATAAAACTCATCTGCTCATGCTTCTCCCACAGTCATGAAGAACTATAACAAAATATGCTGGTGGGTGGAAGGTAAAAATTGAATTTTGTCTCTTAATAAAAATTCCAGTGGGCGAATATTTAATTACTTTAAAGTCTGTTACCATACACTATCATCTGACTCATCACCAAGCACAGTAGATAGTGAAGAACTAGTACCGAACAAAGTCCCTTTTCAGAACATTCTGAAAGTTCAATTGTACATCAATGTTGAGCAATCAAACAACATTTTTTCAATGTATATTTTGTGAAAAGCATGACTATCTTTATCGCATGTCTAATTTTATTCCATATTTCATTTCTTGTGTTAGAAGGGATGAGAAGTACTAAAAACCAGATTTGGTCATGTCTGAAGAACTCCTTTGCAGCCTAGCACAAGAGATAAAGTATTCCTTCATCAACCAAAACTGTTAACATAGGTTTCTATCAGTATTTAGAATGGTCTGGCTGACCATATATGTATGTATCCTGCATGCAAAACGCCCAAATATTGTTAGCTAAAGGGCTGAAAACATTTACTCCACATTATGTCAACAAAAAAAAAAATTTTTTTCCCCTCCCCAAATACCTCCTCAGAATAAGATTTTATTTCATGCGGATTTGATCTTTTAGTTGGAGTCTGCTTGTTTGTTTCTTTAGATTCAGACTTTCTTACTCCTCTCAGTAGTTGGGGAGTGATCATTAACTCATCAACAGAATGCTGCCAGAAGGAATAGGTCACAAGACTGTACCTATTGAGTGGACAATCAACTAGGGTTGATTCATTTAACCCGTAACAAACAAGTTGCAAAAAAGAAAAATAGTATACATAACAAAATAAAAATCTTAGGAACATAAGCCATGAGGGTCAAGAAGGGTTTCAGTTATTGTAACATAGGATAACAAGAACCATAAGTTCAACGATGCACCCATCATCCATGATAATAGTAGCAGGAGGAGGGGGAAGAAGAACAAGCAGACTTTCTGAGATTCTCACACTTGTAAAATACTGTAATAGGAAAATATTCCGAGAGTATTACTTATGAACAATGTAAAAATGAAAAAAGCATTTTTAATTTTTGCTTTCTTGTTAAATACAAAAATGCTGAAATATACATTCTATTACGACATCATAGCAGTTGAACTTATGACATTACATCTCTTCCTACCTTCTTATTACCGTGGTTTCAAATGACCTGGACCAACCAACAAGGAAGCCTTTTATAAAGATGTGTTGACACATCTGAAAATCAATTAGTTGTATTTATTTGTCTCCAAATGCACTTGTGAAGGATAGTATGTGAATCAATTTCAGGAATTTACTTCTCATCTGCAATTTGTGTCATTGCCAGCCGGACATTAAAACTTTCTCCTTATATCCACATGAGAAGGAAAATATATGAACTGTTTATAATGAGCTGGAGGTGGGAGAAAATTTGGTAATGGATTGAATTAAGAAGGCTATTTTCTTGTTATTGTCCGTGTACAAGTGGTTTCATTTTTGGCTTAATCCTAAGGGAAGAGGACAGTGTCCAATCAACTGTCTATCTGAACAAAGAACTAAGTTTAATTACCAAAATATTCTTTCAGCCTATACAATGAGCAGCATCCAGGAACTGCACAAAGTCAGAGTGGCATTATATAAACTACTCTTTGTACTATAAAGTATCAATGCAGGTTTTAAGATGGAGGTTTAAAATAGAACACCTTACGCTTGCTGAAGTATTTCCACAACCTGAATTTGGACTACCTCTCTTCCTAGTAGGGGCGTAGCTAGATTCTTAAGTTAGGAGAAGAGAGCACATGAAAAAGGCACTATGACACATATCAAAAAACTTCGAATTCATTCTCAATTTTTATTCTGCATTTAAAATCAAAATGCAAGGAAGATACAGTTTTAAATGAAGTTGTTATTTTGTATTTAAAATCAAAACGCAATAACATTTCTTCACAGTAGGCTCATAAATTTATAATTCATTTAAAATCAAAACATAAAAAATTGTGTTATTCATTTCATGTTTTAAATGCAAAATGAACACGAACAGAATAATATAAAAAATGTATGAAGCACCAAGTTCAAAACACTGGCAGATTGGTCGATTAAAGTAATGAGTCCAGAAAGTCCTTCCAAGGCTACGTGATAAAGTAGGAAAATACCAATAAAAATAATGAGATTCAACTTTTTTCACACAAGGGAACTGAGGAGTTGAGAAATTTATGAAAAGGCACCAGTTTACGAGAATTTGCACAGAAAGAGCGACTGCTCCACTTGTTCCTCCTCCTCAAGCTATGCCACTGCATCCCAGGCAATTTCCTAATAATTGGACAACATGAGTGAATTAAATAAGAATACAAAGATAAC
Source organism: Thysanoteuthis rhombus (assembly GCA_963457665.1). Lineage (NCBI taxonomy): Eukaryota > Metazoa > Mollusca > Cephalopoda > Oegopsida > Thysanoteuthidae > Thysanoteuthis > Thysanoteuthis major. The sequence continues at coordinate 42,803,519 of OY735226.1, read as the reverse complement.
TGAACCCCCAATATGTTGATGAAGCAAGTGCGATAATCCCAACACGAGATAAGGTATCTATTTCATATATTTATGATGAAGAGTATGATTTTCCTGTTTGATTCTCTATCCATAACAATGAACTCTTCAACTCAGTTAATAATTTTGCTGAAAAATATCTATTACCCACCAATTGAAAGAAGGGATTCTTCCACTTGAACCAGTTCACTAGATTCTTTTCTGAAAAAAATAATAGCTCAATGGTAAGAGCATCACTATGTTGGAGCGGCTACCCTATGGGTAGCAGTTTCAATTCCTGCAGCAGCCCCATTTTCTTCAATTGTTCATCCTATTTACATTGTCTTAATTGAGTGATACCGAAACCATATAATGACAGGAAAACATTTCAAATAAGTTTCTATTAAGATATAATTCATTCTGTCCGACCAAATATGTCCATTTCTCAAATACCCAACTGTCAAAATGAAGGAGATGAAAAGGAAGAGAATAAACGAGATGAGAATTAGGATTGAAACATATGATAAATTTTCTCTACAATCATCACATTCTATTATTTATAGATTGGACAGTATATATATATATATATATATATATATATATATATATATATATATATATATATATATCATATAAAAACTGTGCAATTTATATATAGAACAGAATGTGATAATTGTAGAGAATCTATTTGGAAACATATTTTGTACTGCACCAGATTTAACCAAGTAGCAAATTGCTCATTTTATTTGCCCATAAATAAATAATAATGGAATGAGAACAAAAAAAAAAATGAGCGATTTGCTCCTCAGTTAATTCCGGTGCAGAACAAAATATGTTTCCAAACAGATTGTCTCTACAATTATCACATTCTGTCGGACATAAACTATCCAATCTAATGATATATACATACTGTTAGCAAAAGGGGAACACATTTATTTATATGTGTAACACTTTAAACCTGTGTTGCTACAAGCAAAAACCTCAGAAACAAGCCAGTGTTGTCTCTAAAAGTAATTAACTCCAGAAACTATAAGTATTGTCAAAGCCAAGTTTTGTTGAAAGATCAAGCACTGATTATAAGCTAGAAATGATTGTGAAGTCAACAAGAAATAAATGAAATTCATTGATCAAGAAGTTACATTACAAACAAAAAAAAAATTTGAGATTTTTTTACATACATATATATATATATATATATGTGCCAGAGTATATAGTTCTAGATAGAAACACTTTAATTGACTTCCAGGAAAGCAATTTTGACAAAGTACTCATCTGAAACTCCGCATTTCAATCAGATAATGAAAAGATTAGGGGGGAAAAAATAAAACCAAGTTAAACAATGATTAAATTTTGAATTCAGAAACATTTTTATTTAAGAGTGTACATTTTTATATACAAATATGCACGTACATGTATATGTATTGGTATGAATAAGTGTATATATCTACATGTGCGACTACTTATATAGAGGTGTATTGAGAAAAAATACAACAAAATCCATCTTTCAATAAAAGGTTTCTGCAAACATACATAATGAAAATGAAGTTCATTATTTTTTAGATGATTTCAATATCAGAGATTTTTTTTCTTTTCACAATTGTTGTATTAATGAAAATGTTTGCTTAGTATGATTGAAATATTTGTAGAACAAAAATCAAATGAAAAATCTGAAATCAATGAAGTTTCGTGAGAAACCGAACCAGTCAATTTGGAACAAATATAGGATTAAAGGACTTTTTTTCAGAAGGAAAAGAATTCATATATATTACATACACACACAGACACAAAAAAAAATTACTGAAGTGATAAAAAAAAAATTCTGAAAATGTTTTTGTGTTCAAAGCTGTAAAGCTTTCTAGACTGACTATATATATATATATATATATATATATATATATATATATATATATATATATATATATATATATATATATACACACGTATTAAAAATGCAAGCACTGTTAAGAACAATATGTCCATCAGTTCATGGTTGCATGGGTTTTTAGAGAGGAACAAAGGAAACATTTCTCCTAAGTTGTGAGTAGTGCTGGTCCGCTATATGAGGAGAAGCAAGATAAAGAACAAACTGCAAATGTTATATATACATTTTTGACAGCATTTGTCTACATTTGTTTCAGTAATAAAACTATTTGCTTCCAAATGAGTTTTTATGCTAATCTCTGTTAAAACGTCAGAAACAAAAATAATCATTGCATCAAAAATAAAATGAAAAATATCTTCCAAAATGCAATCATTATAAGTATAATATATATATATATATATATATATATATATATATATATATATGTATATATAAACACTGTAGTGTCTGCTTTATTTCTTTCTTGTACTTTCTATTCTTTTTATCTTGAGAATGGATTTTAAAAGAAAAGGAATATGACGCATAAAAGACGTAAAAGAGAAAATAATTTTTTTTTATCCATTTAATACATCATATCTTTCTATTTTCATCAATGCTATGGACCAAAAAATTTTTTTCAAAATGCTGTCTATCTCTCTTTAATCAGTCTCTCTCCAGGTCATTCAATTCCTTACAAATGCTGTTAACCGATTAGAAAATTGGTCTTAATTAGTCTGGGAACTATCGACTTCTGTCACAGTTGAAATTTAAAAGTACAAACAAACAAAAAAAAAAAGGAGGAAATGCTCTATTTTCAGAGCCTTGAAATAAGTGAACAATTCAACTAAATACTTTTAGGAAGGATGGTGCTAGTATGAATTTCCTCAAAACAATCAACATAGTATAAAGTATTTAAATCTTCTAAATGAAGAATTTTTTCCCATTTGATCTCTATGTTCATGTTTCAATACAAGTATAGTACCCATCAAAAATAACAAAATTATTTATGAAATTTCATCAGTTGAAGATGAATCCACCAAGACATGAGTGCTAAAGAAACAGCATTGTAATAGAATGTTCTGTCCTAGGAAATCAAAATGTATGCTCACCAAACAATTCCTAATGCATTTCAGTTGTATAGTACATGGGTTCAAACCTTTAGCACTGGCTTGATGAAGCTCATCACCGAATACCTTCAATATAACTATCTAGTTGAACCCTTCTTGATATGATACTACTTCTATTAAGGAATATTGGCTTACATACAATTTTTAAAAATTAAAGGTATAAATTGGACTCCGGAACAACATCTAAAAACTACCAACAAATTCAGAAATTAATTTCTTCTGTAAATATTCTGTAACACAGGGTGCAGTCATCGGGGCACCACAGCTGATCTTTATAATGGATGTATCAAAGGTGAGGTAGCCTATTAAAGCTTAATCTCTCTTCAGGCTGGTTTGGAATTTTCCAATTCTTTGACTGGTTATCAACCATAGCTAAAGAACCAAGTCTGCCAAAGGGAGGAAGAGATGGATTCATGCATTTTCCAAGGGAATTAATGCAAAGAGAACAGTCTCAGTAAGAGTTTGAACTGGGCTCGCCAATTCAATTCTCTCTGGTGTTAACCATCCAACCACTCCATACCTTCAATCATTGCGATTCCATCCAATAAAATGAATGATTGAAGGCCTAGGGGCCGCTCACGGCCTCGACCTACTCTCACAGAACAACTGAAACAGGCTCTCCTGAGCAAAACAGCGATGCACAATAACTATTGGTAATTAATGATAATTGCATTAGCAGCAAATGATAAATTAAAGATACTGATTAACAGAAATTGATAAATTAAAACAAAATCATCAAGATTTTTGAAATCTTAAGATTCAGAAGCCCTGAAATTATTTGCAATTTAACATTATCAATAGAATAATCTAAATTGATTCTGTGAATACTGCTATTTTTGTATGTTTACAAAAACTATTTCCAGATATTTTGAGATTGATTATTCAAATTATATTAAGTTATGCCCTGAGCAAGAATTACATTGCATATTAGAATTTCAATGAGGTTCACTTTATTCTTCATTTTCACTAGAAAAGGGAAGGTTATTCATGACAACATCTGATAAAGCCATTTATGAATAGAAAAGTTAACAAGTACTTCGAAATAAGCAAGGTTCTGGTCTATGAAAATTAGTGCTGCAAAAATTCCCTGCATAGTTTGAAAGTTTCATCTCTAAAGAATTTTGGATAAGTACTCTCATCCTATACAAAAAGATAGGAAACAATGTTTAATTAGATAAAGAAAAATGTATCAAGGGACTAAACTACCCATCCAATCTATATCGACACTATACCACAATAATAGAAATTGAAAAGAAAGACTGAAGAGCCTAGGACAATGTATCTCCATAAAATCCTCAAAAGAAGAATAAATCAGTTGAAAAATTACTCAGGCAAGTTGGCAAGCTTTCGGAAGAGCAAGCTCAACCTTCAAGAACAAGATAATCCCATTAGTCAATTGGTTCTAAAAAGAAGGGCATAAAACCAATGTATACCCTAAATAGTTACCTATAGAACTGACAAATAGGACCTAACCAGAATATTGGCTCTCTAACTGAGAACCATACAACGTGAGAGAATCATGCTCAACATCACATGGAGATATCACAAGACAGCACAGTATATTCATGACTCACAATGTGGATACCCAGGGATCATATGCTGTTGGCATGTTGATAAGATGATGGTGTGATGAACTCGACAAGTTCAGAAAGTATTGGCTCTTCGACACCCATGATAGAGAGACAAATCTTAGGGAGGGTCTATGTCCAAAGACAGACACTTAAAGACTGCTGGTGGTGATGATGATGCTGCTACCACCACCATGAGGAATGACAAGTTTACTATGTAAAACAGCTATTCTCAAACAAGAGGCACTTGGCTCCCAGGGTAGGACTTGCCGAAAGGAAGGAATTCGAGTCAGGGGAGGAATCGGGAAGGAATTTATACATAGTGTCTGGAATCTTAGGCTAAGAACTATTAACTCAGATGAGAAACTGATTACGCATGAAATGAACTATATTTCCAAATTGATAAGCTAAGTAACAAATAAACACCTAAAGGCCATCAGGTGAGGTTTGATTTCTTGAGTGTAAAGCAATTAGCTGTCACTACCACTAGAGAAAAGTAGGTAAATCTCCAGTAGAAAGGTGCTTTTCTCTCCAAACATCACATTTCCTTTCTGTGATTTTCTGTGAGTATTTTTCAGGGATTCTATTCTTCTGAATTAATGATTATAACAGCAATTATTCCCTGAAATACTTCACTCTTAAAATCTAACTCAAGGAAAACCTTGAATAGTACAGCTCTTATTACTGCAGAGTTTCATGTAGTATGGTCAAGATTATTGCCATACAAAATAATGTACCTTAGTATGAGCTGGAAAAAAAAACACATCAAATTATGAAAGGTTTTGAACAATACGGAAAATTTGGGAACAAATTAACAGCACCAAGGTATACTAGTACCATTTGAAGTATAAAAGACCGAGAAATACTACTAACAATACAAATACATACAATAGATATATAAACCTTCCAAAAGGAGTCAATATTAGTTACCTGTTTCACTTTCATCATGTAGTATGAACATTTTATTGATATTCAACTTCTTACCATAAATGAAACGAGAACCTTGTTTTAGTTTATTGAGCATAATCTGTAAGTACTTTTTATGAACTGTAATGCACAGAACCTTTTATACCAAAAAGTATGGATGAAAGAACATACCTCACAGCCATCTATTATGCTCTACCATTGAGATATACCTCCAAGAGGGCTTGTCATGGTGCTTTTCCCCAAATCAACACTAATCATATTTCTTCTATTTTTGCCACAGTCTTCAGAGCCCCGAAGGCAGGCGACATTTACTTTCATGTATTATTATGGATTTAATAACACACAGATATTACCTATGAAAACAATTTCAAAGTTGATTTCAAAGCCACAAATATTGGAACATACCTGATTTTCACTATTTTTACCTATGCAAAATTACAAAGAACAGCAAAATATATGAAGGCACAGCCAAAATCAATCCATCCAAACATCATCTCTCCCTCACCTACCTGTCGCTGCCAAGATTTCTTAGACTCAAGCCCACCCTAACCACCACCCGCACCCACATGACATTCACCTGCCTCGTACATCATATTCTCAGTGCCTACTTGAAATGAAGTTGATGGGAAGACATGAGATATCAAAATGGCCATCCACACGCAAACATGATGTACAAACCATAATGCGGTTGGTAGCTTAGGGCCAATATTTTTGCCATTCCACATTTAGTAAGTTCTTGCTTGAAAATGCCAAGGCAATATTACATGGCTTTGGGATTTATTAAAAAAAAAATGAAAATGTGCGAGAGAGAAAAAGGAAAAAAGAAGAAATTGTATTTCCAAACAAACCAAGGAAAGAATATTGCATTTCAAAATTCTGGAGTGGGGGTAAAAAATGGATGGCAGGTGATGCCAATCACATGTCTATAACTGATATTCCAAAAATGATAGAATAAAAAATATTATAAGTTAGCAAGAAGGAATGTTGGCCGTTATGACCTTATTGCTTTTGCAATAAATATCAACAAATAAGCACAAGTCTTGTTTGGGATTTTTTTTCTTCCACTAATTTGCCTTTGATAAATTGAAATGAAATATTTTCAGACAAAATTTGCAAAGAAAAAGATAAATACAATCCTATTTATTACTATAAATATGAAATGTGTAAAACAATTTTTTTCGAAAAAAAAAGTTCTGAATTTTTTTTTTTTCATGTGGTAAACCCTACTTTGTCTTCTTGCAGAAATGGTAATATACATCAGCACACCTTGAAAGTTCTTGAATATCAAACACTCACAGACAGATGCAGTCAGAGATATTTAGATAAACCTTCTGGGTTTATGTTGCAAACTCTTTGCCACCCACTTCTCATACACTTAACAAAGGAAATCTATGTGAATTGCATCCATGCCTGTATCTAAGTGCAGTTTAATTTGTGCTGTATACAAGCACACAACAACTCAAGACATTTTCATTTGGACTTATATTGATTATCTCCAAATAGTCTTCAGAGATAAGAATACATGCAAGGATGCAGTTGAAGAAAAAAAGAACAGAATGACACTAAGTTGATTAGATTTTTAAAATAATTGTTTTTTTGCCACACGCACAAAAAAAAAGACAGAAACTTTTCTTGAATCTGATTTAAATTTTTAAAAAAGAAATAAAAGTTTTCCAATTTTCACTCAGTCTTTGAGGAAAAAAATCATATATATATGAAGAGAGAGAGAGAGAGAGCAAAGTTTTCTTCATTTGATCTTATAGTTAAAACCAGAGTTTTACTGATAAGATTGCATTTTCATTGCAGGAATGATTTTGAAAGTTATATCTCAACTATAAAATGAAATTATATTCCAGTTTTACAATAACTTGATTGCGTCAATGTATTCTGATTTATATGAAAGGTTTTATTCCGACACTTTCTGAGCATATTTTATTCGCTTTTGCTGCTGGGCCAAATTTCATTCCATTTGTGGAAACACATGCTAATGTTCACATCACCCTTAGAATCGTATCCCTATCGACTCACAAATCACCTGACCAACCAGCCAAGTGGGCTACAGAATACGTAGGTGTGTGTCTATCTCTCCAGATTTGTGTGGTTACAACCTTGAAAATATGCATGGGTAGGCCACTAGGTAACATCTAACAATGTTTTTTCCCATAAAGAAGAGCTTTTATTTTAGACCAACAATGTCCAAATTTTGTGCTAATAATTTTGAAAGATATTTTCTTTCAGAGATAATTTTTGATAAAAGGTTTCTTTCGTAAGATAATTTCATGAAATATTTTAGATGATACAGTGATTCATTTATACAAAGTACGGACATTTTACTTTTTTTCCATAAAAGCTCTGGAATGTTCAGTCAGCCGTTAGGATATGGAAAGAAAACTGCTTGAATTTTCAATGAGCATCTCATTAGTGTTTGGAATCAGCATCCCTGCATTCATCAACTATTTTGACAAAAATTGCTCTCAAAGCATAACTACACAAGTTAACCTATTGAAACCCATCTTGTCTTTAAATGCCAATTTTCCAAGTTGAATTTCTAAATTCAAACTCTGAGTATGATAATCACATAGTTCAGATTACTTACATGTGGATTGAGTAGAACAAACATTGACCACTTCAAACAATGTCACCGAAGTAGAGAAAGTTTAAACCTTATTTCCTGTAGAGTAGAATGGATTCTATTTATACACCTTCACATTACATAAACTGATGCAATTTAAGCTAATGTTAGGATAAGATCTGAAGTAGAGTTTAGTTCATATTGATTTTTGATAAGAATAAATCTTAGCCAGTGTCATGACATTTTTGAGAAAACTTGCCTAATTTAGTTTCTTACTATCAAGCATTATGATCAAAAGCAACGTAGTTTTCTGGTCTGAGAGAAACCCTGTGAAACTCTCTGACTTTGATAATTTTTTTTTTTAAAGAAATAACACTGCATGGTCATCAAAATTGATGTCATCAGTAATTTTTTTTATAGATAATTTGAAAAAAAATTGCCAAATTGTCTTATGGGGGGGGAGTCCCCATTATCAGCCAATAGATTCTTTGGTCTTCGAATTAATACGCAAGAATCGGGAAGAAAAAGTAGATTTGAATGAGTCAAGCTTGCATTCAACACCAATATCAACTTGGTTGCTGAAGTTGCTGACTTCAAATTGGATTTCTTCAAAATCTCTAGTTCTACCATATGTTACTGTGCAAATTACTGAATCAAATCATTTTAAAACTTATTCAAGGAACTTTGTTAACACAGACCTTACGTACAGAATGATGAAAATTAGTCAACATTTTGGTAAGGCAATATACGCTTGAATTTTACACTGAGAACCTAATAAGCAGTAGCTGTGAGCACATAGTTCATGCTATCCCAAGGGAAAATTAGCACCTGCTAAGTCTCTTGATATATATAAGCCATAAGAAACAGCCAATTAGAAGAAAAATTTTCAACCTTGGTAAATAAAATTAACTGACAGCAAAAGTTGACAATATGAAGAGAAATCAAATTCCAAATTCTTGTTCTTCAATGCTTGTAAAAAAAAAAAAAGACAAGTAGCAAAACAAATTCCTTTTCTGAAACTAATTGAAAGAAAAACTGGTATTTTGTATCAGATAGTAACATGGAGCAAAAAGGAGAAAAAAAATTAGAAGCTACAAAGATAGAGAAAAATGATGATTGATTAAAGATATATAATAATTATCTCTTAAAAAAGGAATTATGATCATATAAATATGTCATTAGTTAACATTTTGTTTTCTCCCTCTACAAATCAAGGTATTCATGTTTAAGCCTCAACATCATTAACTGAAGAATCCCATCTCTATTTTTAATTAAGGTTAGATTATCTAAATATTGCATCTTATATAAGGCAATATTGATCCATGTGTGTGTGTGTGTGTGTGTGTATATATATATATATATATATATATATATATATATATATATATTGGGATGGAACAATTTTCAATGAGTACAGAGAAGTTACACTGGATCGAGGCAGATGGCTGGGGTGCTACAAGTGGATTTTAGGCAGAGCATACAGATACTTTGTCCCTCGACAGAAGTGCCAATCCTTTCGTAAATAATCCTTCAATTTTTGACAGGTACTATGCTAGGATATCTATATGATGCTTATTCATTTCTGATATATAACTAAAATCTTTTTAATAGCCTTTTGTTGATAGCCATAAAGATATTTAGCAATGAATCTACATACTCAATAAAAACCATTCACTAGAGAGAAGTAATTCACAGTAAGGATATCCAAGTGAAAAGGTATATAATGAAGTGCATCAATATAATCTTTAATATTAAATTTAAATCACTTATGCTCATTCTAAAAAATGAATTTCACAATTTTACTTTTAAATGAAATTATGATGAGCACGATATACTCTTCATAACAAACAATTTCTTCTATCAGAGATATTTCCCCTACTTTCAATTTATATATTTAAAAAGATTCTAAATTGACAAGCAAAAAGAAAAAAAAGATAGCAATTTCATTAATTTTGCATTGATTTCATTATCATCTGAAGGGACATATCCAAGAGATTTTGAAAATATGCCTAAATTCAGGAAAAATAAAATCAAGCTAGGAAATGTTTCAACCTCTCATAGCATTTTAATAAAGGAAAATCAAATCATTTAATTTGGTGCCTACACGAACACAAATAATTGAATATTGAAAATAAATTGCTTCCTGGGTATTTCAATAAAATCACATTTGTTCATAAGCATTAGGAAGCTGAATATAACAGCTTCCATCCAATAGAATATCACAGCTTCTATCCAATAAAATGCTACCTTTTACAGTCTCTCTAAGCACTCTGAAATAACGCACATCACTTCTTGCTAAATTACACATTTATCTACAACTGCAAAAACAGCTTCCAAATTAAAGCTGAAGGTAGAGTATCTTGAGACAACATTTTTGATTAGGGTCAAGACACAATCTGAAACACTGAGCTTCATCAGCATCAAGTTGGATATTAAGCTATGGAAAGGAGACTGATGGAGAAATCATCACACATACACTATTCATTATTATTATTTTATACATAAATGCATACATTCATGTGATAGTGGTAATTTGAAAGTGAAGAAATAAAAGATTGTGAAAAATGTATTACATTACAAAGCTTTCTATTAGCATTAATATAGGACTTTATGCATGCGCCATTTTTCAAATACTGTCAGAGGTTTTTGCAAAAAGGAAAACTGTGAAGTGCAACCCATTTTTTATCATTCATATATATAATACACGCACACACACACCCACATATATATATATATATATATATATATATATATATATATATATATATATATACACACACTCTCTCTCTGTTTGGGAAACTGCTTTGTGTATTGAGATTTCTCTTAAATCTATTTTCATTTCTTTTTTCCTCCATGAACTGAAAATCAGCAGATTAGTTTTATTTAGATTTTTAACCATTCATGATCAGATTTTATAACCTCACTTTTTATTAAAAAAATGACTTTCTTTGAGGTGTCTGCTTGGGTAAAGCAATTATAGAAAAACAGCTAACATATCTACTGGGCCACTAGTAAAAATATACATGCAAATAGACAGTGAGAGAAACTAATGGATGATTCATGAATATGATCAAGTCATATTCATGTATCATCCATTATACAGTGATAATGACTATATCTTCTTGGTAAATGATATCTAATTACAAAGAGATGAAAATCTCTACCTTTACCCACGGGGATACATGGTCTCATGAAAATCAGTGCACTTTTGTGTAGGCTAAGTGACATTCAATCTTGTATGAATGTATAAACCAGAACAATAATATGAATATGCAACCCTGCCACTGAGCCATCAGGTAATGCATATATCAATGCTAGAAAAGAATTAAGCAGGGCCATTAATGGCACATTACGAAGATATATTAATGGGCCTTAGCCTGGCCGATGCACTACTCTCCTAATAATTCATGCAAATCATGTGCCATAATATGTGGATAAAGTTGAAAAGGGAAAACATGGACAAAAGACAAAGCAAAAGAGAAAGAAACCAAGTAATTCTCACTTGTAGCAAACTGTGTGCACTTGAGAAGGAAGTGGAATTGAAAGTAATTTCCTAAAAGTGGTTGACTATGAACAATAATGAATGTTGTGAAGTGGTTGGCAGTTCTCCCCTGTAAGTTTACAGATTTATTAGTATTGATAAGCCAAGTTTTTGAATGTAGCCGCTTTTTGGTTGGACAATGAAATAAGTCACCCACTGAGCCACTTATCAGTTACAGACCACCTTTTTATCGAAGAATATTCACAAAACCTGAAGCAAGTCAAGATAATGAGTATTATTGATCTCAGGGAGGTTTCTTCTTTCCCGCCCACTCCTTCCAATAACCATATCCATGTCCTACTGATATATTGCAAAGATGCTCCTGTAAAAACTCAAGTGCATTAACTGCAGTGTCAGTTTTATGGAAAACATAAAATAATAAATGCAAAGAGAAAACAAGGGTGGAAAATATAGATAAAGTATACTTGCTATTCAAATTGACTATGAAAAATCAAATTAAAATTAAAGTGACTACCAAAATGGGCAGCCACTCCTTCCTCCAGATGATCAGCCTAGAAAGTTTTCAAAATGATGTCTGTGCTTGTACACATGTGTGTATGTGTGTGCTTGTGTCATTTGGTCAGTGTAGATAGTATTGGGCTTTGTCTGTACCAATTTGATGACATTGTTTTAGAAGCCAGCATCATTTGCAGCCACTGACGCCATCCATTTCCATGAAGTGCAGAAAAAGATTTTATAGAACTTCAAGTAATACCTCTACTGTTGCTTTATATTGCAACACTTAATGGCCAATACATTTGTAAGACCTTCAAATTCTGTTTAGAACTTCGGGTAGGAAACTTCTTTGTTGTGAATTCATACAATCTAGATACAATTCAAAGGTTAAAAAAAATGAATCAGTCATGAAGTGCCATGATAGTTGACAACAGAAAAGATGATGTTGGAAAAAAATTTGAGCTAAAATATTTTGACTCATAAACAAAGTAACTTCTTCATACTTGCTACTTCCAAGCACTCATATTTTAAAAATTAATTTTCAACCTAAATTCAATACACTATCATATATATAGAATAAATCTCTTCCTCCTCAAACAAAAAATCATTTACAGCTGGTTTCATTATCTTGCATGGATTTTGTCCCAATTTGGAGACACATTAAAAATGGAGAATTTGGCACACCAGTTTCTTTAGGGATCATGTTGGGCACTTTCCCTTTTCTTTTCACATTGATCAAATACCTTGGCTTCAGTTTTATTCCAATTTTTTTCAACAAAATGATCTTAAGACCTTCATCTACTGCGTGGCATACAACACAATGAAGAAAAATCTTTTTATAAGACCAGGTTACCAAACCACAAAGTCTTAGTCAATCAGTTGAGATTAAGTTGAGCAATTCTTATAACTGTCAATGAGGTTGTCCTTTTATAGCCTCTAATGGACCAGGCTAAAATAGAACAAAAAAAAAAAACACTTCAAAACTGTGGATGTGCCAGGCTAAATATCTCTATTTTTGACTTTTCTATTTTCTCTATCAAGTTGAGATTTTAAATCTTTTCTAATATAGTGAAAAAAAAAACACCTTGGATATTATTTGAATGGGTGATTCATTCATGAGGGAATTACTACCATCAATTATTGATAGACAAAATATTAATAATAGTTGTGCAACTGCTTTGAAAATAGCTTTATCAGCTGATAAAGAAGTTCACTCATGTCAGGATTTACACACACACAGATCTCTTCAGTGGTGGAAATGGGGAAAGGGTACACAGGGGGACAATGTTTCCTTACTTTTCACTTTTTGGTTCCTTCAGGAGATGTGGGGGTGAGGGGGAATAGCGTGTACCCTTCCTTCCTTCCCAACTTCAGGGATCTCAGTGTACCCCTAGTTCTTAAAACTTTTTTCCATCACTGGATCTCATTTGATACTGGAAAACATACAGTGATATATACATATATATATCATACCGTGTGTGTGGACATACACACACACACATATATATATATATATATATATATATATACACACACACACACGCAATGCCAGCACTGAGGTAAAACAACTAAGTGATGATTTGCATGAAACATTCTATTTGAAAGAGAAGTATGAATAGAAATCTGTACACTGCTCCAATAGCCACACATCAGGCACTTGACATAACCCACAAAATAAATGGTGCATTACAAATGCTTGTATGAGGTAATCTGCTCATTAGTGCTTATCAGTATTCCAAAATAAAGCAATGCATCAATATTCAAGAGAGTTTGCATATATGTGAACATATATGTGTATTGACCACTGTCATTATATATTTAACTGACAACCACTAATCAAGCAGAGACACACGGCTTCTCTGACAAAATTTATACATCAAGTTTGGTGCATACATAGGATTTTGCTAATTCAGTATTTTGAAATGCATATAAACCAGACCAGTGACCATGCTTGACAAACAAAGCCTAAAAATTTGAAATCATTTTTTCTGAAATTCCAAAGAATAAAAATGTCAGAATTAATTCTATTTATGACATCACTGGTATTTTCCTCGGAAAAATCATCTAGAAACATTGATTCTGGAGAATGTTTTCAATGAAATAGGGCCGCCAAGAAAGCTTTTCCAAAATAAAAAACAAACAAAAAAAAAACACATTTTACAAGGGGTCTAGGGGAGTTCTGACGCCAATTTTCAAGTCTGTAGACAAAACAGTTTGGCAAAGAGCACTGGAATACACAAACCTATGCACATATAAAAAAAAAAGGATAGAACCCTTCACCATCTTTGGTGGCTACAGTTATTCAATATATCTCAACATTTGAAAGTGTCTAAGCACATAATTAGCCGACAACATACAGAAAATCAAGGCAAAAAGAGGAAGAAAATTACTCAGCTGCAGGGACATTGAAAAGGAGATAATTTTATTACACTTCAAAAAACTCGATATGGAATCAATATATCTAAGAGCTCATTAAATTAATACCTGTTAGAGAAAGAAGTAAATTGGAGTTTTAGAAAGGGTTTTACTATAGAAAATCGATACCTTGAAGCACATCAAATTAGGGATTACCATATTGAAAAAATAAATATCAACAAAAAGAAGTGGGAGCTTAATAGATTTTGAACATCTTATACTGCAGTAGGCTGTCTTTCCACTCCAATACAATAAATTGTTTGAAAACTTGTACAACACATCAATATAAAAAAAAACATTTTTTTAAAATGATTGACTATGCACAGATATTATAAATCTCTTAATATTGGCAAACAATATAAATCAGACTGAGTGTGTGTGTACACATCAGCGCTTATATTTTCTCAGCACTTAAAATATTCTTGGACATGTTCCAAGAGCAAGTAATCACTATCAATTTGCCAAGATAAATCATTCCAATAATTTTCCAAATTAAACACCTCTGACAATTAGTATTCAAAGCTGTAAAAGTTCCCTTTTCTGCCAGAATTATCCAACAGTAACAGACAACCAAAAATGAAATTTGCAATCTATTTTTAAATCAACATTTTGCTTGTCAATGAAACTCAAGTTTGGAAATTAATCGAGGTTTTAAGTAACTGAAACAAGAGATGCTTTTCTAAAGAGTTTGAAAGACTAACAAACAAGGTGAAATCAAGTAATTTTTCAGTTCATTAAATTCAATTACTTTACCAGCATTCTCTGAAAGCTTAAATTACTCTCTCATAAATACTCATACACACTGAAAGCCGTAATGTATTTGGTGAAAATATCTATCTGTCTTTCTATGGAGTTAGAAGGGTGGTTTCTTCACATTTTCTTACTGAAAGACCTAATAGTTCACCACTTCAAAGCTATTAATAGTGTGAATGAATTTTTACATCTTATCAATTTCATCTGAGGTTTTAATAAACTTATTTAAATGGAAAAGTCCATTGTTTCAAATGGTGAGTAGAAGATATTATCAACTAAGTATGAACTTTATCTAACTTCAATAATGTATTAGAAACAAAGAAACAGAAAAAGCCTCCTTTAAATCATTCATCAAGTAGTCATCCACAAGACATCAAAATAAGCTACAAGGATAAATATCTCAAAGTAACTATTTTTTCAATTTAATATAAATTTGAAGTTTAATGCAACACACATTGAAACTTTAGTTTAAATCATAAGTTTTTATTCATAAAACTTTAATCCATTCTTCTAAGAAATTAGATTGGACAAAAAGACCATGCATCTCAAATCATGGATAAGTATCATTCAGGATCAGGCATTTCAGATCACATTTTTCACACATACACTCCATTTTGATAGCTTAGGTGGTTGCACTGACATAAAACATTGAGATTCAGGTACATGGACAAATTTTCTAACCAAAGCTTTGAGAAAATTGACATTCAAAGTATACAATCAATAACATTTCTAATGATAGCCTCAGGTAATTTTTCAATACATTTTTTTGATTATGGATGCTGGATAATAAGATAATATTTCCAATAGAAATGGTTTAATAAGGTATTTATGAAGCTATTTTTGATAAAATCCCAAAATTGCCAAAAATGAAATGCACCAGCTATTTTCAGCTCGAGCTCGAAACTGACCCATGCAACCTAACACCCGAGTCAATTTGAGGAGTCACATATATAAAGTATATTATTTTATAAGGCATTTACTACAGTCTAAAGATTATTCTTTCAAAAAATAATTTTGTAATGGTGGAATATTAAAAAGGGGAAAAAGAAGCTTCCTTAAATAGAACACATGAAGGGTACGGTTCCAAAATGCAATTAACCCCATTTAAATAGAAAAGTGTTTAATTAAATTAGAAATCAAATTGTGGATTGAATATTTCATCTTATTGAAACCTTATAGACTGCATATATATTGAAAGGTGGTAATAAGATGAACAGTATCAAATCCAGAATTAGATTTTCGATTTAATTAAAAACGTTTTTTATTTGAATGGCGGTTATCGCGTTTTCAAACCGCTCTCTTCACATGTTGATAACTGAACCAAAGATATAACTATATCTTTTCAATGAGGTGGTTGTAGAGAAAAAAGTATATCCAGAATATTCATTATGCAAAGCCAGTACTGAGACATTAAACATCTCATCAAACTCATGAGCAAGCATTTAAATGAATACCAGACGGAAACTTTATGATTACTTATCAGTAGGGTATACATTACACTGAGAAAGTATGATCATCATTTGTCAATGACATGTATAAAGTCTGTACAACTGGCTGAGGTCTTATTTACACTATGACCTTGTGAAAAGTACAACAATCAGCAGTATCAATTGAAGAGTTAATCTTCATATACTCTCTCTAATTTTACTATAGGAGAAAAGGTTACATCATGAGGTGAATATAGTACACAGGGTGTGACAATAAGATTTATCCATCATTCAATTATACCTTATAAACTTGGGTTTTGACCTGAGAGTTTGAAATTTTGCACAGAACACTCAAACGTTTGTTCTTTCTATGTTTTCATTTACATTCATCATCATCAGTCTTTTAACGTCCGTCGTTGGACATAGGTTGTGCCACATTTCTCCATCATGGGCGTCGCGGAGCCAGTACTTTCTGAATTTGTCAAGCTCGTCGCTACATCTAATATTCTGCCAGCCTCGGTTGCGCATGTGTTCACAGGGGACCCATGTTGTGAGTTGCGATGTCCATATTCTAAACAAGTATCATGCATAACATCAATGTGCGTATGCAACTGACTCATCATCTTGAAAAAGAATGGAATGAGCAACAATCAAGTAATGGAAGTGTTGAATTTCCGCTCAAAGACCATTCATAATATCATAAAATTTGTTAATAAGACTGGTACAATATTAAGCCAATCCCTGGCAGATATCGCTTGGTGCACACCATAAGGGCCATCAAAGCTGTGGGGGAGCGAGTAAGAAGAAATCGTTGAAAAAGTTATTATAAACAATTGTGAAGGAGGATTTAGGGCTGGGGGCATGTAAAATACAACATCTATTCTTGATTTCAGCAGCCTCAAAGCTATTCAAAAAAGGAAAGAAGAAAATGAAGGAATATCCAGAGGGCCACAGACAAAGTCTTCATCTGGTCTAATGAGAATGTTTTCACTATGCAGGCTGTGAAAAATTCCAGAAATGATAAGGCTTATGCAGCTGATGCTGGAGACTTTTTGGAAGGCAGCAGAGTCCATTTTCATTGCCAAAAGCCAGCAGTGGTGATAGTAGATGCAACTGTGGCCCACACTAATTCTTGGAGAAAAGGTGTCACTGAAGCCTCTTGAGAGTGTTACATCTACTATTTCACTCCATCTATTCTTTAATGGTATAATTTTCCTCTCTTTCATTCTATGATATTATTTGTGTGTCATAAGGGAACATGGAGAGTAAACTGTTAGAGAAAGAATTTCTGAGTAACAGTATTTATTCATTTATATATATATATATATATATATATATCTCAACAGATTTTCAAACCTACATATCCCCATCTATAAAAAGAAAGCAAAAAAGATGTATCATTTTCATTGAATTCGAGTAGTTTTTGCCTTCATTTTAATTTTAGTTATTTTTATACAACTTGCATTATAGGTTATCGTTTCTGTGGAAACAAATAACTACATGATCAGAAATGAAGAAATGAGAATCAAACTCACACCCTCATGACCAGATGATGATCTTACAATACTTCATCCATTAATAATAAAAGTTGCTTTAGAAGACATACCATAATCATTTGTGAATGATACACAATTTTTTTTTCTAGATTTTTAAACCTAAAACTCATTATACATGAGAATCAAATGTTATCTTTCTTTTTTTTTCACAAAACATATTGTAAATATAAGATCTTATTTCTAGTTGATACAAACTCAAGTTAAACAAAGATCAGATTTAGCTGAAAAATCAGAGCATATTATATACAAGAGAGTTTTTTTTTTTCAAGGATTTTATAGGCCACAATTATAGGAGCATATAATACACAAGTGCGTATTATATACAAATATTTACTGTAATCGAGCTATAGCAAAGAGTAAAGATCAGCCATTTAATCTTCTCTTAAAAAGACACAAAAATACCAAAAAGACTGATTTCAGCAACATTGGAATCATCAAAGCCAAGAACTTTCACTGAATTAATACTTGATATTCAAGCAGTAGATTCAAATCCTTTGGGAACCAAGATTATTTATAGAGCTTTTAATGCTTAAGCCTCTTTGGGGGGGATCAGAGTGAACTCCACCTACACATTCACTAGGGAAGCAGCAGTAGAGGAATGTCAACTCATGTCAGCCTGCAGACTTGTACCTTTTATTCAATCAGTTAGGCAGAAAAGAAGCAAAGAAAGCTGTTGCAGATTTTATGCAATGGAAAAATCAGTTTCTACCTTTAATCTACAAGATGAGAACTCGTGAAACATGTAAGTGTTCTACAATGCAATTTAGTAAAGCTATTAGAAACTATCAACCAAAACTGTCAACTGTTTCTATCAGTTTTCAAGTTAGTCTGGATGGATATGTATGTCAGGTATCAAACATATAAGGCACTCTGATGCAGCTAGAAAGCAGAAAATTTTAACATTCACTCCTTATTTATTACAACTACAGAAAATTTTATTTTTTTCCAAATTTTAGAATATTCCACTCCTAAATAGGATTCAATTTGCAATGTAAGTTTACATCAAATTGATCCCTTAGTTTGTATTTGTTTTCTTTAAAAATTTGGACTTTTTAGTGATCACTGCCCAACAAAATGTAAGCAAAGCAACTTATTGATTTTTTCCATTTTTTTGATTGATCATCCCAAACATGGCATGTTGCCATAAGATGGTCACAGATGGTTTCTATTATGTGACAAACCAGAACTGTTTTTGATAAATTTACTTGATGCACAATTCTATCCTCAAAGCAAAGCCCCCCCACACACACACACACACACTTACACAGAGAAGAGATTCCAAGAAAACAGCAGATGATGTACAAAAAATAATTATGAAATATGAGTTGCCTTCTAATGATTGCACAAACAGTCTTCAATCTTCTTTTTCCTCAACTTTTCTTTATTGGTTTTTCTCAACAAAAAATTCACCCAACACAGATCTACATTCACCAACCAAGATATTACACCTACACACGTACTCAAGTTGAGCATATGATCAGAGACTTTCAGGATCACTGCATTAACCCCAGTATTACAATAAGTGATCAATATAAAAATTAATAGACAGTCTACATCTGCATTGAGAAAATAAATCCTACATCTTTGTTTTTCCAATGTTACTGACTGTTTTCAGCAACATCCTTACAAATACACAAAATCGCAAGATATTCTGAGAACCAGTAAATGTTAAGCTGAGCATCTTAGGGAGATAACTTTCCAAGGGGACAACTCTTTCAAGATAAATTAGAGGAGATAACAAACGTTAAATTTACAATTGAACTTTTTAAAAAGGCAATATAAACATGAAAAGAAAAAAATATGAAGATCATAATCATTCAAAACGTAAAAATCCAAGAAACAACTTATCTTGAAAGAATTTTAAATTTACAATGCACTAATCTCAATTCAATATTTGATTTTTTTTTACATTCCATGTTTTTATTGACTTTTCAAATCGATCGTCATTTTTTGTTATTCGTTTAATGCTCAAGTTGAGAGTCAACACCATAAATGTATTTTGAAAAGTTATCTCACTTACTGTAAGATGTTCAGCTTGACATTTACCCTGGGAAACCTCTTCAAATAGTCACACTCATTGACCTACTGCAAAAGCCTTAACTAATAGCTTGCTAGTTCATGTCTAAATAACCAGTTTATGTCAGCAATTTGAAAATGTGGCTCTTACTATCCTTCGTATTTCTCTCAATTCCTGATTATTTTGGTTAACACAACCAAAACAACCAAGACACCCCAAATAAAGATGTGACAGAATAGACCTATGACCGTAACCTGAATACCCTACTTCATTTAGATGCTAGTTAAACACCAGAGAAAAAAATCATACATTTGAATTTCAATGAGACGATTTTTTTTCAAAAAAAAAAAAAAAAAAAAAAAAAAGGACACTACTGAACTCATTTCAGTGGAAGACTATTGTTTTAAACAATGGGTAAGAATTATTTTCATCATCCAAATTGTAACATTTAAGTGGAAGAGTCCATTGTTACAGACAAGAGAAACAAATAGGAAAAGATGCTGTTCATCATACAAACAGATCTAATAAGGTAGGATCATAAAACACGGTCATAAAAAGAAACTTATGTTGACAGTTTTGGTTGATGGTTTTTAATAAAGCTTTAGCAGAAAACACAGAACATCTTGAGAGATGATTTATTGGTATAATTCAAAACCCCAACTCGCATTGCACGGCAACCTGAAGGCAATTTTTCTAATTCTAATCTTTCAAATATAAACTAAGTAATTTTCCTCAATGTAAAAATTTCAATTATGAATTTATATATACATTAAAAAATAAATGAGTTTTGTGGGACTCTCTTTATAATTGTAGAGAATCATGTGAAATTGAAAAAATTACATTTAATCAGAGAGATTAGACAAAACCCAACTTGTAGGTAGGGGGTATTGGTAGGGGAAGGGCTTAAGAAATAAAAACTTTCAGGATCGATCAAAATTCGCTATTTTTTAAAAGCTTCCAGGAAAATGTAATCTAAATTTAAATACACTTTATGAATGGCTAATTTCATAGGAAAATTTCTAAAAATAAAAACTAATCAAGATGATAACATTAAAAGTTTGATTATCTATGAAAATTTTTCAAGTGGCACTCACTCAAAATTAGTAAGTCTAAAATTAAGATAATATCTTGACCTGCAATCTATCTAAAGTGACCATCTTAGTCTGATGGACGGATGATATTAATGGACGAAGAAGTAATACATTGCAGAGTTAAATAAAAACCAAGGTGCAAAGTAAATATTAGAAATAGTCAATAGAATTTACTAGTGCACATACTCATAGATTTATAAGAATAAGTTTATGACAAAGCAGATGGAGCCAAAGGACACCAAATCTAAGTTTTTAACCTGATGACACAAAAGTGGCAAAAAAATAACATTTACCAAGTGCATAATTTTTTTTTTTCTTTTAAATAGAAAACAGGTCTAGTTAGTTGCTCCATACAAACCATTACATGACCCATGTCTTTAGGCAGCATGCTGTGTTGGTGGTGATCAATTCAAACATTAGAAGATAGGGTGATCAAAGAATAAGGTCCCTCTCTCACCTTTTGTTGGGTAGTTATCACTAAAATTTCTGAACTTTCAAAAAACTAGCCAGTACAAACAAGGGACCTATTTAGCCTTAACCTAAATTGCCGACTGAATCCTTGCCAAAAACTTATTTAGGGAGAATGAGGGATTTTGAAAAAACAAAACAAAAAGAAAGTATTTGTAGACATGATAAGGAGTAAAAGTTCAAATTTTCAGCAGTCTAATGCCATTCGTACATACATAGCCAGCCGGAGAGACCCACTTGAAAACTCAAGAAACTTATGTTGACAGTTTTAGTTGACAGTTCTTAAAAAGTTTCATTTCATTCGCTAGTTCCATATATGAACCTGATCATCTGGTTGATAACATTTTCACAACTATAGCCAGCATCTTTTTGCAAGTTACAAAACTTATTCTTTTTCCAAAAGCAATAATACATATTAAAATGTCATACGATTAGTTAAATTGAAAAAACATGTCAGATAAATGAAACTTCGTACCACACCTATTCTGAAGTTAAGCAAGTGATCTTCTTGGTTGGATGGAGTATATAATACTAGCAATGTCCACTGTACTCAAGAGCCATTGATAAAAATCTTATCACAGGGAAAGAAGACAATATCCTCAGTTCAATATTGCATTAATGAAATTTATTGCAACATTGATTCCATCTAAAGGTGAAAAGCTTCTACATCATGGGATGAAAAGTTTCACAATAATTCTACATGGAAAATTATTCTGTTGACAACTAAGAAATCCTATTCTATGCACTAAATATGTAAAAGTTTTTAAAATAAAATTCCGTTAACTTAGAATAAAAACTATATACTGAGACAAGGAAAGACTTGTGGTGTTATTCAACATTCTCTTTTCAGTATTGGAGGTGGGATCCATTCATGTCAAGTATTTTAAACTCTTTAAATCTATTGATGACAGCACCTTTGGAATAATAGACTGGCATGTCCAACAATAGATGTTTGAAGACTGACAATGATGATGATAATAATTATGCCAGAAGTTTCAGTTTCTGCAGATTGGATCCCATGTTCCGTAGACTCATCACAAGCTCAAATCAGAACAAAAAAAGCACCTATACTATGCATTAGGTTAAGGTTCTTCCAACTTTTTGGACCGCAATCTAGTTTGATTTTATATAATGAGCACACAATAAAATAATATGCATCATATAAAAATGCTTAGTACTAGAAACCTGATCTTGTAAAAACCAAACAGAAGGCTACTATTACTGCTATGATTAAGCAGTATAATAAAAACATTATCAATGATAAAAGTAATAAGATTATTAGATATATTCATATTTCCAATCCAAATTATTCAATTGTTGCCAATATTCATTATAATCACTATTTATAGTGAACCTACAATCAAGTCAGGACCCATACTTTGAAGAACCATGTGTCAGATTTACCAAGAGAAAGGAGTGCTCTCTTTCTCAGGTGAGCCAGAATAAAACTCTTATAGAAATGACATTTGTATTAGATTGGACAAGAGAAAAAAATGTCAGCTCCAAAAGAGTTTTATTTGAGCTTGTAATCAAGATTACCTATGAATAATTCCAAAGCCACTGCGACCTTTCGTATCATCTGGCTAAATTTGTCAAGCCAAGTGCCAGGGTTAACTCAGTGCATACTGCTTTCAGTATAAGAAAATCATAGAGGCAAAAAGCTCACAATCCAAAAATCAACAAAATAAGTCTGTAAAACATTCATCACACTTAAGCCTGTTTTTTCTCCGTTTATTTTTTTTTTGGTTAATGGAGAATTTGATATACCTCAGAGATTTAGTGGGATTTAGGTGGTGACATTCTGATAGTAAAGAACCTTGTGATCACCTGCTTAGTGAATTTCTGATTTTTTTTTTCTTTTTAGTTATCCTGCAATGTTCAGTGCAATACAAATGAAAATCAGGTCACAATACACATCAAAAGATAACAAAGAGACTCAAGAACTGAATGATAAAACTATTTGGAGAATCAACTTTGAGAAACAAATGCAAAAAAATAAGAGTTGAAAAATATCAGAATTTTTGCCAACATTGAATCACTGTAGATGCACAAATGGTCCACCCAACCAACCAGCCAAGTGGCTAACAAATCCTTCCCTCTTTGTTCATCTGTGTAGGTCTCTCCAAGCAACTCTTGGTCATATTTTGGGGCTACAACCATCAAAGTTTGCATGAGTACACCATTAAACACCATCTAAAAACTTTTTTTTTTTTTTTTTTTTCAATGTTTTTTAGACCAATAATGCCGAAATCTTGTGCTGGCATATTTTTCGAGATATTTCAGATGAAAGATCATTTTTTTAAACAATTTTTGATAATTTTTCTACACTGGCTAAGGTAATTCATTTAGGCAGGGTGAAGATATTTTTATTTTCATTTCATAAATCTCCATCTGCTCATTGTTTGAATAGAGTTTATATGCATTTTGAAATCCTTTACATGGACTTCTTCGAAAAGAGTATAACTTGAATAAATGCCGATCATTCTATTTTATAAACACCCTCTTCAGTATAAAGCCAATTTCATACAAGTCTACATGGGGGGGGGGGTCTTATGGCCATTCTAGGTTACCAATACCCGAATCTTGCGCTAGTATTTTCTTTTTAGACAATTCTAGATAAAGGATCCATTTTCTTAGATAATTAGTTCAGGTGCATTTGCAGACTACTGTGATTCATTTATGCGAGGTACAGATATTTTATTCAGATCAGCTCAACTTTCCAAAACATCAAACCACATAAATTAACACAGTCAAACATTATTTCTTAAAACTCTTTGGATTGTAAAGTTTCACACCACTCTCTATTTGTGGTTGTGTGAAGTCAGACAAGCTTTTCCAAGAAAATTCCCAGAATCAAATGAAAACCTTTTTATGTTTATAAATATCCAAGGTTCAAAACTTCAAAATTTTCTCATTTCCCACAGAAATGCTGACAGAGACACCATGTCCAAGAGCAAACAAGAAACAAAAAGGCAAGAATACACAATTTAATATCCCATATTTATTCATGTACAACGCAATTTCATTTATAATACAACATGTTTTTACATGCAAAAGCCATAAATATATTCTATTTTCATATGCTATGCAATTCTACTTCACCATGCATGGAAGGAATGAAATAATCTGTTTCCAGTTTGCGTAACACTTTGTTCTATTGCTAAGACAATTTTCAGTAGCTTATGTAAACCCTGGACTTGGATATCTTGTAGCAGTAAAGATAAAGGTTTCTCCCACAGAAAGTGGCTACTGGCCACACATGTGGGTTGGTCACTTATTGGTAATAAATCAAAATTGTTCTAAGCAAGCAAAAGCAATCTTATACGTAAGTTAGCCATTTATGAGGGTAACAATTTCGGAGTGATACCACTGTATATCATGGATAATTTGTTGATAGAAACATACAAAATTGCAAAAATATTACCAGTGTATAATACCAAATAATTCCACCATTTCGATTTGATTTTGATAAAAAAAAATCCTACCATTTTATAAATTGAAATACATTATTAAATGATCGATTGTTTAGAGAATTTTTCCCCATTCCAACAGCACCTCTCAAGAGAAGTTCTATTATTATTGATTTGGAATTAAAAAAGATCTTTATTTCTCTGGCCACGTATATAGATATCATGGATACAGGCCACACCAATGGAGCTAGAGGGCTGCAAATTTGAATTTTTTCTCCCACTTATGTCAGAAAAAAAGAGTCTTTTTTTTTTAGTTCTACCCAAAATAGGTTTTGTGGGAGTGTGTGCATGTGCGTAGGGGGTATGTTTACAATTTACCATGTAACTTTTGCTAAATTGGCCCCTGGTTTGAGAAAATCAAACTCTATAGGAATCTAACGAAAGGTGAGAGAAGTAACTTATTCATTTATCACTCTTTTTTCAAATTTTTCAATAGATCACCATGGCATGCTGCCAAAAGATATCAGGTGACGGTTTCTATCGATTGACTAACCAAACTTGTTCATATCACCAGTCATAATGAGTGACACCATGATCTCTATAAAAAATAGACTTTTACTATAGCACATCTAACTACAGCACAAGTAGATACTTATCCAGTACATGTTCAAACATTTATTTATTGACTTTTGTTCCAGAATATAATCATGGTTTGTATTGTTTTCCTCTTCACAGCAAGTAATTATCCAGATGATAAAGCCAAGTTAGAAAAGTCAAACCTGAATTTTGGGGTTCCAAGTCTACTATGATTGTAGATTATAACCTCTGCAAATTGAGGTTATTGAATTAACAATGAATGGTTACACGTAGGTCTCTCATCAGGAATCAAGAAAATATATTCTCTTAAGCACTGAAATCTCATCGGTTGATTTTCCTTTTTACTTGTATGCATGTACCAGAAAGATATATGTATACAAATCCATACTTAAATAGATTTGATACTTGGATATGTTGTAGAAGCATCTCTATGTCATTATGTATGTCATATTCAAGATTTACATTCACGAATCATAGAGCAATTCTCTCAGAGTACATGTGTATAATGCAAATTTATGAGTGTATGTCACAGAATGTATGAAAGCCCAACTACATCATTAAAGTAAACTATTGAGAGATTCATACTTTCAGAAATGAAACTTCTCCAATGTTCACCATTCAATACAGGAAGACAATTTTCCACAGGAAATTCCTATGTATAAACATGTATAATAGAAAGGAGATCTTAATGATTATTGTGATGAACATAATTAAATAGCAAACTAATTATACATATACAATATATATATATATAAGCAAAAACTATTTTTGGCACTTAGTTTTACTTTTGTGCCACAACTGAAGATGATTACTTGTTCTTACAAGGAAATTATTCAAGAATATGAATTTAAGGAAATCCAAAACATGTGATTATAAAAATTCAAAAATTAGAATAAATTGCTTGCTAATAATGGAGGTATCGAAAGTAACTACTGGCTTATGGCCAATCTTGAGATGATTATTCTTTAATTGTTATGTTATTTTCAAAACTTCCAATTGTTCGGTTATTTGGAGACTTAGATGTTAAAATTTTCATCTTTCCTCTTTAAATTTGTAAAAGATTATCAATAAAAATAGATACATTGCAATGAATACCTTATTGAAATTCAATTATTGGTTAATCTTAATAGAAACCACTAAAGTGTGAGAGGGTATGAGATCTCTAATTATCCAAATAACCTTCAGACAAAAACTGGAGAAAAAAAAAAAAAAAAAGAACTGCAGATATTGATTTCTTTAATTA